>CAWVNO010002713.1:174100-614225 GCA_963930645.1 Salticus scenicus
AAATACAAGGTGTGTTGGAAAAGTTCAGTGATAGGTCTCATAATTAAAAACCGCGCCGGTTAGGATCTTGCACTCACGCAGACGCAGTAAGAGAAATGTCATCTAGAGCCATCTAATGACCATTTTATGACAGATAAGAGGAAGCGCACGCTATGAGCAGTTAGTGTGAGAAAGATTGTCAGTGTGATATGGAGCAATGCATAAACATAAAGTTTTGCTTCAAGTTAGGCAAAACGGCGACGGAGACACATGACATGTTAGTGAAAGTTTACGGTCAGGAAGCAGTGAGTAAAAAGTGTGTGTATGAGTGGTTTAAACGCTTTACAGACGGAAAGGAGGATGTCAAAGATGAGCCGCGTTCGGGACGCCCTACAACAAGCACAACTCCAGACAATGTGGAACGAGTTCAACGGATGCTTGAGGCAGATTGACGACTACCTTTAAGATTGATAGCTGGCGAATTGCAGATAAGCCTAGACAGTGTGAGCACCATTGTGCACAAACATTTGCATAAACGTAAGATATGCGCCCGGTTTGTACCGCACTCGCTGTCAGACGAGCAAAACAGTTGTTTCAATGGGCTTTCACCAGAGTCGTCTTGCTCTGCTCCGTCACGTGATATTGAAAAATGTAACAAAAAAATTACACAAGATCAAAATACTTTGTAGGTAAAATATTTTTTATCAAAATAGCTTGTAGATAAAATGTTCCCCAATAACTTATATTAAAATACTTTTTGATAAAAGTTCGGTAAATATTAGTTTTTGTCAAACATTTTTTAAATAAAGTTCTAAAAACAGAAGTTTATACAAATCTCAACTTCAATTATTCATTTATTATGTTTTGCATCGTAAATGCATTTAAAGAGAATTACTACGCAAATTAAGTTGTGTGGAAAAGAGGCGGTTACTAACAGAACTCCAGATTAGGTTGGCAGCTATGCATACTTCAATTAGCGGGTAATAATTTCTCCCTTTTCTCCTGTAGTGAAAATATGTATATAAATATATATATATATATATATTATCATGATGTATAGCTGCCAACATGTACGTTTTTCTTCTACCGGAAATTTTTAATAGAAATTTTTAATAAGATTTTCAGCAGTCTTCTGTGATTAAACATCATAAAGTTTTTTGCAAAGAAACAACATACCTGATAACATTTATAATTTAATTCGAAGTACTGTTAGCCCCACCTTTTTCTCATACCAGCATGTTTCTAACACAGTTTTCTTCTTATTTCATTGTAATTCATATTGGAATTTTTTTTTTCTAAAAGCATACTGTTGCGAGAAAAGGGCGGGTCTAACAGTATCCCGGAATGAATTGCAAATGTTTCCTGGTAGGAAATACTGGTATAAATATACTTTAGAAGTGTACACCTATAATAATTATGTATTCCAGAGAATGTATAAAAGGAATTGGAAAATACGCACTTTAAAGTTTTGAAATTGATATATGAATATGCTCGTTGTTTCGCTGCAGAACTAACAATAATTATACCGTTATAAAATTGTAGCTTTTACTACACTTCACTACTACACTGGTTATTCGTAAGCTATGTACTTTGATGTCAAATTAAATGTATTGAGTGTAATTCATGACATGTCAACATGCTTTGTGTCACGAAAAGAAAATGTTTCCACCCATTTGTTTTCTGATTAAAATGTGTGTTATGGTTATCTATTGTTAAATAATAAAGTAACCTTCAAGTGCAAAATGTTGCTTGCTTAACACGTTGAGCGCCACGTCAGCCATCGGTGGCTGACGCTGACCTTTCCGTTTAGGCCGCATCAACTGCCGGTGGCTGACAGTGTAAAATATGATATAAAACTGAATAATTTACACTGTTTTAAGTAACCACTGTAAATTTATAAAAAATTTACTTATTTTTTATTTATTACAGGATCATATCATTAAAGCATTTTAATGGATTTTATTGAAACACGATAAACATAAAAACACATTGCTATATCGCAATACAAGCGCTTCTAAGCAGTGCGCGTGGCCTGACGGGGATTTCCTTAAGAATTCGTGTTTCGCTCAGCGTGTTAAGTATTTCGCAACAGACATGTATATGAGTGTTTAATAAACTTTGATTAAATGATGAATTTGTAATGTGTAAAGTTTTGCTAATACTAAAACAAAACAAATACATAAATTTACAAATAACAAAACACAATTTTTTTTTTTTTTTTCGTTGAAAAACTTAATAATATGCATTGTTTCAACCCTTTATCATCGACCGACGGTACTTTAAAGTATCATCATTCCTTTAAAAAGCGCGGAAAAATGAATTTATGGGAAAAAAAATTAAAAAATATTTATAAGAATAGTTCTTATATCATCATTTTAATCTCACAACAGGGCACTCGACGCTACATGTAGCCGGTTTTGCTTCAGAAAGGATTTTATAGGGTGCTTTCACTATTATTATAGTCATACAAATTATGCTAAAAAAATTTATTTGCTTATGTTAAATTTACTCAAACTTAACATAGTTATTATTTATTTATTTCATAAAATTGAGAAAGTTTTTAAATACATTTTTTCCAACCAATGTAATAAAAGCTTATGACTGGAAAAATGTATATTTTCAATATTATTGTGTATGCTACGCTCGGTAGGTAGGTGTAAACTGGATGTAAACATGGAGAACATTGCGGCCACTACTGTTTTTTCCTATTCTATGCTAAAAATTGTGCGTTGGTGTTGAGTTAAAAACGACTTTAAGGATTTTTTTTTTTTTTTTTTCTAAACCAGATTACCTTAACCGGTTTCCCAAGAACATACGAAAAGTGTTACGATAATTGATTAGTATTTCTTCATATGTAAACTCTTATGTTCGTTTCAACTTATTATGCAACAAAAAAGATATTATAATATATTATATTATAATATAAATATATTATATTTTAAGCTATAACACGAAAATATCAAATAAATTTGAAGTCCATTTAAGTTTTTTTGTAATTAACAAAAGCATTAATATACGATTATTACACCCCGCGACAAAAATATAGGTACAAAGGGTTTTTTCTTTGATTTTTCATAAAATAACATTATATAAATTGCGCTTATCATTTATTATTATCATAAAATAACACTATTTCCGGACAATTTTTTGTTTTAAGATTACTTTAGAAAAATTTTAAGACTAAGTCAGAGAGCTTCAAGGTCATCCAAATCCGGTATTAATCTATTGTAAAATAATCCCCATTATTACTCATTACGTAATGCATATTTTTAAATTCTATTTTCGCATTCGGAAAATTCATGGCCGTTAAGAGTTCCCCCTTGTTTCAAAAAATTGATTTTTTAAATTTTTTAAATTTGTTTTTAAGCTGTAAAAGTCGAAATTTTACTTGATTTCCTTTATCGCCCTCAAATAATTAACAAGTTGTTTTATCAATAATATAATTAATACTAGACCTTTTTAAATGATGTAAATTATTATTATTATTTTTCATAATATTTAAATTTTGAAAACATATTAATAATTTTGGGGATAAATGCAATTTTTAGCTGCAAACATTTTCCCCCTTCCCGTCCTGCTGTAATTTATCACTGGTGGGAGGTAGAAAACGCATTAAGGATGACAGGTCATTAGTTTTCATTCTTATTAGTTGAAAGTGTGAAAATGCCCTGAGGTGAATGCTTACAGTGCTCCTCAGTAGAAAAGGGACAGAAGCAATACGGAATAAGAACTATCAGTTTGTTTTTCTGAACATAAACTATTCATATGTATTTATTAGATAATTTCTTTTTTCAATATCACAAATATGCTACTTTTTTTTTTTTAATATATATATATATATAATTTTTAAATAGATTTTTAAAATAAATCTAAAGATCCCCTACTCCCCATCAATTAATAAATTTTTATCCTATATATATTTACCTAATCTTTATAAATTTAAATTCTTCTGGCGGAATTGAAGGGGAAATAATAATTTTATCTTCAGCATTCTTTTGCGCATTGCAACAAGTTTCAACTGTCCAGGACACAGTTTTATCTGATTATTAAAAAAATCCATATTATGTTCTCAATATTTTTAAAGTGAGCTAATACTAAGTGCATAAAAATATTTAAAATATTGCTCATTAGGGAAATTCGACTGTATTTCTTCTTACTAAACAATTGCATGGGGACATTAAAAATAAATTAATTAATTAAGTAATTAATTAAAAAAAAGAAAAAGAACTTAGCTAAAGCATTTAAATTTGGTCGATGCAGAGATCTTTGTATAGAAACAACATAAAAATTCAAAGAACACAAAATATTGTTTCGGACTTATCGCTTTCACGCTACATTTGTGCCTACTTTTCCCTTGCTTTCTTTCGTTTTCTTTATTTTATTTTCTGATGATTGTAACACTAAATAATTATTCCATTATTTTGATTTTTATGATATTTATATACAAAGTTCTTAATATCTGAAGTTCACCTCCCCCCCTTAAAAAAAAGCTTTTTGCTTCAAATTCAGATTTGGAAATTTTTAAGGTCTCATCTTTTCTTTTCTTTTTTTCTTTCTTTCTTTTTTTTAATAACGAAATTTTCAGTTGAAGATAACCGAAAATTTAAATTAAAAAAATCAATTTAATTAGCTAGGTATGCCATACTGTTTAATACGTATATTTTTTGTAACTTTACCAAACAACATAATTTTTACTTTCCGAACACTACAGTGAGAAAAGTATTGCAATCATGTCAAACATCCGAGTTTCAGATTTTGGTGTTTCTACGTATTTTGAGGTCCCCTGAATACATATTTACTATTTTTACGAAGATGTATGTGCGTATGTATGTGAGTGAACACAATAGCGCCTAAACGCTTTGTTTGAACGAGCTGAAAGTTGGTACACATGTTATAAGTTACCATAGCACGAACCCTATTGATTTTGCTGAATCTAGCACTTAGTTTTTTTTTTTTTTTTTTTTTTTAACACAAAGAAAAATCTTTATCATTATGGTCTATGGGCCTAATTTTTTTAAAGCGCAAAAGCGTCTAAATGCCTCACTGGAATGAACTGAAAATTTATACACATGTTATGGATCCCCGTGGCACAAACTATATAAATTTCCGTGAATGTATCGTTTATGTTTTTTTTTTTTTTTTTTTTTTTTTTTTTTTTTTTCACAGAGACACAAAGAAAAATTCTTTATTATTATGGTCTATGGGCCTAAATTTTTTAAAGTGCAATAGCGTCTAAATGCCTTATTCGAATGAGCTGAAAATTTATACACATGTTATGAATCCCAATTGCACAAACTATATAAATTTTGGTGAATGTAACATTTATAGTTTTCTTCACAGGAACACAATGTAAAATCCTTTATCATTATGGTCTATATGTAACTATTTTTTTTTTTTTTTTTTTTTTTTTTTTTTTTTTAACTGCAATAATGTCTAAGCACTTCATTCGTTTGAGCTGAAAATTTATATACATGCTATAGGTCACCAATGTACAAAGTACATAAATTTTGAAGAATCTGGCACTTATAGTTCTTTTACAAAGACACAACGTAAGATTCTTTATAATTATGTCTTTTATCATTATTCTTTATCATCTAAGATGCAATAGCGTCTAAATGCCATATGGTATTGAACCGGAAATTTATATCCATGTTATAGATAAACATCACACTAACTATATGATATTTAAACTATGTAGCTCTCATAGTTTTTTTTTTTTTTTTTTTTTTTTTTTCTTTTAGAGGAACACAAAGAAAAATATTCTTTATCATTGTGGTTTATGAAATCAAATTATTTAAAGTGCTACAGCGTCTAAACGGCTTATCCGATTGAGCTGAAAATTTATGTACATGTTACAGGTCACCGTTGCACAAACTATATAGATTTCGGTGAGTCTAGCAGTTATAGATTTGTTATTTACAGGACATGATGAAAAATTCTTTGTCAGTATGCCCTTACGGGCTCAAATTTGGTGAAGCGTGAAAAAGTCTAAACGCTATATCCTATTGAGCTGAATTGCCTGAATTTTGGGGAATCTACCACTTACAGTCTTTTTACGGGGGCGAAAAAAAAATCCTTACCACTGGGGTATACGGAATCATATTATTTAAAGCGCAAAAGCGTCTAAACGCCTCATCCGAATGAGCTGAAAATTTATATAATTGTTATAAGGCACTGTCCCATGAAATGTATAGATTTTTAGGGAGTCTAGCACTTATAGATTTTTACAGGGACACAAATAAAATTTATTTATTACCATTCATTACCATTCATTTTAGATTGTCTCTTTTCTTTCTTTCTTTCTTTCTTTTTATTTTTTTAATAATTCTGTTTTTGCATTTAGAGAACCCACAAACGTTAAGTTAATATACGTTTTCCAAAAATTGACTTTTTTAAATTTTAATAAATCATTTTGCAACTTGAAAAAAATAAAAATAAAAATAGAAAATAGAAAACTGCACTTTTTTGCATATTAGAAAGTTTTGTGATGGCCACAACATACTAATTTATTCATTATGTCTAATTTATCTTCTTGCAGGCCTGTGACTCATGCTCACACTATTTAAAATTTTTTTCAAAAAAATTTTTAACAGAAAATCTATCTATTTTTATTTATTTAATTTTTTCATTTAGTAGCAGGCTACGCCTCCTTCCCTAGTAGCTAAATTCAAATAAATTTTTGAAGAGAATTTAATCACTTATTTATATTTTATATTACGCTATAAATAAAAAACTAAAAGAAAATTACTTAAATTGGAATCGCTCTAAACCTCGCTTCAGATACTCGCTATCTACGGCATCTCTTTTCTGCTCGCATTGTGTCTGGTCCAGGTTCCCACTGCCTTCAGATAAGTCCTTTCCTGGACAGGTGGATCTGCTATTATTTAAGAGCTACATTTTGAAGATTACTGTATCTCATCATCTATTAAATATTTTAGTTTTTGAACCATGTATTTTATAGCCCTTGTTATACTTGTAGTGTACCTGTATACTTGTAGTGCCTTTGTTGTGCACTATATTATCATGTGATTCCGGCTAACATAAAAAAAAAAAAAATAGATTTTCTTGTAAAAGGAATTACATAAATAAAATACAAATAAATGTTAATTACTATATACAGTGGGTGTTCAAAATATTGGATTTGTTTTTCGTTTTTGTTTTTTTCTTTACACAATTTTTTTTTTCTGACTATCTAAAAAAAAAAAACACTAGAGAAAATGATCTGAAACTTCATACATACAAAGAACTTTTACAAACTCATATTTTTCACTATCAATTTAGTCCAGAGTGTGATTAGGGGACCAAACACAAATTGAAAACAAGTCAAAATACTTTGTATCACCCTGAATTATAAAAAGACAGATATGACTTGTAACTTTAATACATTGTTCACATACAATATACAATATTTGTATGTTTTGGAATTGCGCAATTATTTAGGCAAATATGTACAGTCGGCTGCAAAATTATTCGAGCATTAGCCAATAATTCCTATATTTAAAAAGTACACTTAAGACTGTTTTGCTAAGTAAATCCTTGTCGAATCATGTTCTTAGACTGATTAAGAACATGACCCGACAAGGATTTATTTAACAAAGCTGTATTAAGTGTACTTTTTTTTGGCAAGGATTATTGCTAGTGCTCGAATAATTTTGCAGCCGACTGTATATATATGCGTGAGTGTGTGATTTCTTTTTTTTTTTTTTTTTTTTTTTTCACAAATCGCTATTTTTTTGACAGGTTTTTTGCTGATAACTTTTACAGATTTTCAGAAAATTTTACAAAACTTCCAGAAAAATTGACAAAACATTAGAGAAACATTATTCTAAAACAGGGCCCGAAATTTCAACTCAGATTACACTCACCGAAAAAATTGTTTTACTCGCCACAAAATATGGTTGTCCTTTTTATATATATATATATACATTTTCGGTTTTTCTTTTTCCTAACTATTTGAAATGCTTTTACAAATATGCCTAAAATTATATATATTAAAAGTGTATAGTATATCATTATGTCTCATAATCATCTGTTTTCAAAAATCATTATAATGCATTATATTTGAGTTTTAAAAAATATTAAAATATCTATAAATGCAAAGAGTCATTAAAGAAAAAAGAAGAAGAAAAATTCTTTCTCAAACAATATCCTGAGAAAATCTTTTTATTATGAAAGATTAAGCTTCCTTATTTACCTGCTTATTTATTCAACTTTTTACATCAGAAATGTCTTTTTCGTCCATTTTATTTTTGTAATCAGAGGGAATGTCGATGAGTATGGCATGTTCATTGTTGTCATTTGAAATAGCCATTTCAGAATTACGATTTCGATAAAACTGTTGCTTACAAATTATAACAAGCGCAAATTATTAGCGTTTCAGTAAAAAACTGGAAAATGTTAACTGTTTTTTGCTCATTATTCAGGAAAATAAACATAGGCAGTATCTTTAAAAGGACTCGGGCTCATTTTCATTCGCCAATATCGCATAGGCAAACTTTCGCATTTTTCTTCTCACGGAGAATGGGTGACGAGCAAAGAAGCTCTCTGCTCGTTGGTCCATTTTCAATCTGCTTGAAGAAATCACAATGGGAGAAACGAAACTGCCGAAGAGATTAAGCTTTTATGCATGCATTAAGCATTTTTCCTTTTCCCGGCTGGGGCGATCATCGGGCAGCGCGCACACAGACTCAACACTCCGAGAAGAGAAAAAGGAGAGGTTAAATATGAGGTTATAAGATGGCAGGATTTTGCCATATTTAAATCTGTAAAAAGAATATTTCTGTCACCGTATTGTGTAAGAATTCTGTCTATAACTAGAGCAAATTTTTACTCGCCAGAGTAGAAATCCCACTCGCCAGTGGCGAACCAGCGAGCAGAAATTTCGCGCCCTGTTCTGAAACATAAAATTCACACGTGTAATATTCGTTGAGATATGATCATTTTTAGTAAATATTATTTTACTGCCCATGCGCGAAAGACAGAAAAAATTGTATTGCATAGTTTGAAAGCTAGATATATTAAGCAACTTTTGTCAAACGTTCACTGGAGTAGAGTAAAAATTAAGCAAATTGCTGGCAAAAGAGCAAGATAGATTTTAGATATTTTTCAGATTTGAAGTTTAATTAGGGGGTTTACACATGCTGCGTATTTAATTTGAAGGTCCAAATATTTGAACTACATTGAAAAAAAAAAAAAAAAAAAACTTATAAGCTTGTAACTTTAACATATTTTTATTTATTTACTAAGATTTGATAGTTCATATTTTATTTTTCACATAACAGAACTTTTGCAACGTGATTGAAATAATCGGATTTTCAAATTAAATATGCGGCATGCGTAAAACACCTTATCAAATTTCAGCTCTGGAAAATATCTAAAATCTAGCTTATTCTCGACAATTTGCTTGATTTTTACTCCATTCAAATGAGTTTTTGACAAAAGTTGTTCTACATATCTGGATTTCAAACTATGATACAGGATGATCCAAAGTATTTTCGCTTGTCTTCAATTTGTGGTTGGTCTGCTAATTGCAGTCTGGACTACATTGGTAGTGGAAAATATAAGCTTTTAAATGTATTTTGCATGTATAATGTTTATATTCATTTCATCTAGTATTTTTCAAATAATAATAATAATTAAAAATAATAATAATATGAATATGAATACCCGTTGTAGTATGTACATTTTTATTACTAAAAGAATCTGCATTTCGATAGTGAAAACTGAATAATTTAATCATCGTTGTGATGGAAATAATTGTTCAAAATATTGCTTTATTCGTTAAAAGCAGCTAAATAATTATGTTGCACATGTTAATTTAGCATTTATATATATATATATAATTTGAATAATTTAGTACCATTGTAACACTCAGCAGACAGAAGATAGATGAAGATACCAACATAAAATTAAATTTTAATTGAGATTTATTTCGAATAAAAATTGTCACGGTATTAATTCAATTTGAGTACCAATGATTAGTAAAAACATGTTAAAGTACTTACGCAGAGGAGAAATGACACTAACATAACACATAAGCCTAACGATGAGATAATTTGCAAAAACTATGAATTATTAGTAACAGTCAACATTTTAGAGAAATGTTGTATTTTGTTTATTGTCAACATTTTTAAAGAACTTAAAAAATCTTAAATTTACTACTTATTGCATATATAATTAACTATATACAAATATTGGCCTAATTTGGCGTTAACACTAATCTATATACATATATATATATGTATATATATAATTATTTGAGCAATTATCGAAAATATACGGAATGGTAAATTTATAAATGAAATTTTTCTACTTTCCAATGTAACGATTTAGAAGCAAAAATATATTTTTAAATGCTTGAGATTTAAACATACATTTAAATTTAAAATTTTAATAGAAATTTAACTGTGAACTAAATAAGTGTAATGTTTTAATTAAATTTAAATTTTGAGGGAAACGAAAAAACAAAAAAATTAAAAGGTGTGTGAACCAATCAATACAAACCGCTTGATTTTAGTAAAATGGTCCTGCTATCTGGGTCATTTTTTTGTTGATCAACCTTTTGAAAATCAAGTATTTAATAGTATCGATATAAAGAACAGAATGTGATTCGATATGCTCTAGGAAGATGGCAGCACTATGAAATATGCACTGTTGATCTTCAATAAGAAAAAAAACAGACACATCAGCTTGTTTCCAATAACGATATTATATTAAATTTAATGACAAAATTTTGAAAACTAAATGATTAAGAAACCAAAACAGTAATCACTAATATGTATTTAATTTAATAGAATTTATGGAAAAAAATGTCCTATAAGAAAGGCCAAATGAAGAAATTTTTAAACATTGTAGCACCCACAATATTTTAAGAGATATTTAATATTGAAGCAGGACAAGACAGTTATAAAAGTTTTATACATTAAAAAAACTATTCATGGAAACCTTTTCAGATTTTGTTAAGATACACATCAGCTAATTGTGCTGTGCAATAAGTAATTTTTTTTTTTACAAATATTTATATTTATTAGGACGGAGAACTATTAGTTTCAATCTGAATTTTTTGTAGACCAGTTTTGTGTAAAACCAAAATAAATTAGAAATATCAGGCATCAGGCCTATCGTTACAAATTCGATACCAAATGTAAGGGGCGATTTTTCTGAATCCAGGGGTGCAAACAGGTTTTCGACACGACAATTTAATTTTTTTAATTTAACTAGCGTATGAAATTAAGGTGGAAACACTTCATTTTAATTCATTTCATTCATTTAAAAAAATTCGAGGCTAAGTTTTGCGGTAAAAGAAAAATTAAATAAAAAATAATTAAAAACTTAAAATAATAATTTTACAGACTGAAATTGATAGTTCTCTGTACTAAACCAAATTCTGTCTTTAGCAAAAATTTTAATGATTTATTTTCTTTTTCTTTCTTTCTTTTTTTTTTTTCTATGGGTACCCTTTCATATTTATATTTTCATTTAAGAAAATATCCAAAATTTCTTCCATGCAATAACATGTTCATTGCACTACCAAATTTTAGATGATTTTTAAAGAACTTTAATAGATATTTGACAAAATGTCTAAATTCGAAAATGTTCAAATACTTATTGCTGGATAGTGTATATATGACAATGTTTTTTCATAATACTTTTTCCATCTTCTCTTTTCGTTTTATTTTTATGTTCTCTTACTCATACATGTGCGTAGAAAAGGTATTGTTTTGGTGGTAAAATTTTCGAAAGTAAGTTTTTGTTATCTTTGCTCATTTTGAGGTCTGAGGAATCCGAAAATTATATTTTTAGCGGTTGGTCTGTATATCTGCCTGTCTGTGTGTGTGTGTGTGTGTGTGTGTGTTATTAGAATGTAATCAAGAACAAATAGTAACAGAAAGTACAAACTCAGTATTCTATACTGGTATCATATAATGATGCGACGCTAAACTTTTGTTGAGATCAAGCAAATGGTTAGAGTACAAGACCATTCAAACGAATTTAAATACATTACAACTAGGAAAGAAATTTATGATTAGTACAGTTTAACATGTATAGCCTGCCCTAAACAAAATCAAGAATTTTTTGTTTTATGCATGAAAGCATGTTTTGTGGTATGAATATCATTCTTCATCAGTTACAGTAAAGCATCGTTTATACTTCTTTCAAGGGACTGACGTAAAAGGACGTATAAATGAAAAGACGTATAATCGAAATTTTAATAATAATACCTCGATTACTACAAATTTAATGACACCTAAGCAAAATGTATATGAAAATACTAATTAATAAAGTTTTTTAAGTTTGTAAATGTATATTATACTTTTTTTAAGACAATAATTAATAATAATTTTAAAAAGATTCATTATAAAAAGTGAGAAAATTCTATTGATTCTTTGATCAGTATTCTTTGATCTTTTCTGTGTTTCTCCATTTAAGATGCTTTCTAGGAAAATCAGTCTTATTTAGAATGGAAAATAATGATAGGTGGACAAACTCTGCGAATTTCAGTAAAGTAAAAAAGACGTATTACCGATATTAGCGGCGTATAGAGGAAGAAAGTTTGCATTAAAATGAATAGGAATGAAACAGGTGTTCACTAAAAGGACGTATAAACGAGAGACGTATGAACGATGTTTTACCGTATTTACAGGATTACCCAAAATATTTGGATATATTTGGGCTATATTTGAAAACTGCTGGAAGTGCGTTTCATTTTTTATTATGCGTTTTCATATAGAACTAATTTTATATACACAATGTGATTTGTATATAGTTTATAAAAATTACGCAGTGTTATCCAAAATTAAGCTACATTGTCTTTGCTATTGAATTTAATTGATGGAAATGATACATTTTGCTATGTCGACGAATTCGACTCAGAAAAGAACAAATTTTTATACCCATACTGTAAACAAAGTTTATTATTATTATTATTTTTTTCTACTAAGGTTCTATTTTAACTCTAGTTTTTTATACAATATCCTGTTTTGCGGTTTCCTGAATATGAAAGTTCAGATTCACCAGTTGGTCTGTATGTATGTTTCTTATCAACATAAATTAGAAATAAATAAATATAAATTATTCATATTTAGTTGTTTAAAGTTCATGTTAGGTTTCCACTTGAAAAATTTCATCAAAATTAGCAAGTTTAAAGAAAGATTTGATTATTATTATTATTATTATTAGTATTAGTATTATTATTATTATTATTATTAAAGGTAGGCATTATAATTGATTGAATTTTTGTGAAATGCTTTAGCTCCCTTCACACAGAATTATATATCGAATGAAAAAGCCCCTAAGCCTATTTTAGATTATTTTTAAAATAGGTTAATCTTTATTATCTCACCTTATTGATCTGGCGACTTAGTCTGCAGTCTATATTTATAGCACTGATATGCGTGAAAAGAGAAAGCGATGTGAGCGAGACATTAAATTGTTATCTATGCAGTAGCAGGCTTTGCTGCTGGTCACTGTATTTTAATAAGTTTTCAAAAAATAAATGAATTATTGAAATGATTAAATAAATGCAGTTCGATTGGCGACTATTTCCTCCAAATTAGAACCATGCCTCAATATCGTGACGTACGATTGTTCACAAAATTATATATATATATGTATATATATATATAGTTTCATTATGTTACTTAGAAACACGATTAATTTTAAATAAACTAAATATGCATTCACATTAAATTGCGGACAATAAAAATCAAGGAAAAAAGTACACTTGAATATTTAATAAACTGAAATTGGAAATGGAAAACGTATTTTTACTTTTCATTTTATTTTATTTTATTTTACTTTTTTATTTCTGCAGAAAGCATGTATAATGTTAAAGCTATTATGATATGACTTCAGTTTTTTCAGAATTTTTTTCAAATAGATGTTTAAGTTTTTATCTTTTTTTTTTTTCACGGGTAAATACTTTTTATGTTAAATAAATGAATAAACTAGTATGTTGTGACTTTCTTCTATATTTTCCTATACAATTTCACTCAGTAAAACAAATTTATTAAAATTATTATTTAAAAAAATTATCTGCCATGATAATGCAGACGATTTCCGTATTAGAGCAGTAGTATAACACTAAATATAAAAAAAAAGTCCATTTTATTGTCAATATTACATTTAAAAAAAAAAAAAATTGTTAAAAATGAAAAAAATGGATAACTTCATTTTAAATTATCGCAGATCTATGGTTCAACCATTCGTTTTAAAGGTACTGGCGAGCTCTTTTGAAAGATACCCATCATGAAAATTTACTCCCTTCGAGAAGGGACTTACCCCCAGGGGGGGGGGGGGGGAGACGAGACTCCTATTTTTTTCCCAGTTGACTATCTCTATTTTAAATAATTCTTTTAAATTTCATAACGATTGTTTTTCGTAAAAGTAAAAAAAAAATCGATAACTTTGTTTTAAATTATCACAGATTTATAGTTCAACCATTCGTTTTAAAGGTATTGACGAGACCTTTCGAAAGATAACCATCTTGAAACATTACTCCCCTCCAAGGGGCACTTCCCCCCAGGGGGGTTGACGAGGCTCATACACATACAAAAATTTTTCCTCAGTTGACTATTTCTATTATAAATAATTCTTGTAAATTGCATAATGATTATCTAAAAAATAATTCTCCTTATGCATATTTATACAAAATTTTGTCCTACACCACCATGTTAAAAATTTAGAAAAAGCGGGATGTCAACGCAACCTGTAAGACAATTTTTACCAAAAGTTGATAGGCACTAATTTATGTCAAGGCGCAACTACATACCAATTTGTATTGAAATTTTGTGCAGTAGTTCCTGAGATACAGTTGCCACAAAATTTTGTCACACACACACACAGACTGACAGACAGACATTTTCTAAAATTGGTCAAATCGTGTTCTACAGCTCTCAAAACGTGTAAATCCATCAAAAACCCAAGGTTGAAAATTTTTACGAATCCAATAGGGTCTTCTATTGAATATAGAAAAAAGTAATAAATAAAAAGTTGTAAATATTCAAATTTTAGAGGTATCATCTCGAAACCTCAAAATTGCATAGCAGAGAAAAATACTGAGGAAAAAACATGAAAAATCGTGTAAAACATAATTTTTACACGATCAATAAGAACATCGGAAATGTAAAGGTATGTTGCAAAACTAAGTGCAGTCATTTTCAGAATTTGTACGTGCCATAATTCCTACTGTACTTCGCACACAGGCAGACAAACAAACACTTTCTTTTTATTAACCGACTTCAAAAAAGAAGGAAGGTTCTCAATTCAAACCGTATGTATTTTTTATGTTTGTTAGCTCATGACTTCTGAACTGATGCACCGATTTTAACAATTTTTGTTTTGTTGAAAAGGTCTTGGTCTGAAATAGGTCCCATTGTAATATCTTTACGATCTAAAGAAAATGCAGGGTGCTCAAAAAATCATTCCCAACTCTTTTATTTCTAAACGGCTGCAGCTATAGTGATAAAAATGGTATGTAAATATAGCAAACTGGCCATGCACTACAAGGTTAAACCGCTTGTAGCGCCACCTGGTGGAAAATAGCGGAGTTAGTGTTCCTAACTTGAAAACTGTTCTAGAGAAAAAATGTGAATTACAGTTGAACAGTATCATTGATTTAGTACAAAAATATAGTTTAGACATTCATGCTAGCGTTCCTATCTTGGAAACGGTTCAAGACAGGGGGAAAAAGTGAATTATAAAATTGCAGAGTATCATCGATTTAGTACGAAAAGATAGTTTAGACATTGATGCTAAAAACACAATACTAAAAACGTGCATTTGTTTGTTCGCAATTTCTTACACTATGCACACTTGAGTTACATTGCACACGTTGTAGCGTAGCTGGTGAGACATACGCTATATAGTTTAAAATACGGTTGCTTGATAATTTTTGTTTTGTTGTAATGATCTTGGTCTGAAGTAGGTCCCATTGTAATATCTTTACAATCTAAAGAAATTAAACGCCATCTGGTGAAAAACAGCAGAATTAGCGCTCCTATCTCAAAAACGGTTCAAGATGGGAGAAAAGTTAATTACGAAGTTGTAGAGCATCATCGATTTGCTACAAAAAGACAGTATTTAGACATTATTGCTAAAAATAGAAAGCTTACAACGTGCAGTTGTTTGTTCGCAATTTCCTACTCTGTGCACACTTGAACTACGTTGCACACTTAGCTGATTACACGTATACTCTGTGGTTCAAAGTACTGTAAGCGGTCACATCGATTAGCGCAAAGTCGTTTTCAACCAACTTCAGAAAGGAGGGTGTTCTTAATTCGAGCTATGTATCATCGGTGTTTGTAAGCTTATAACTTCGTAAGAGATGATCTAATTAACCGACTTCAAATAGGAGGAGGTTCTCAATTCAAAGCGTATGTTTTTTGTTTTTGTTTGTTAGTTCATAACTTCTGAACGGATGATCCGATTTTGATACTTTTTGTTTTATTATAAAGGTCTTGATCTGAAATACGTCTCATTGTAAAAACTTTACGATCAAAAGGAAATACAGGGTGCCCAAAAAAGTCAGTCCCGATTTTTTCAACTGCTGAACAGCTGCTGCCTATTCATAAAAGTGGTATGTAGGCATAGTAAAGTGGAGATGTGCTACGCGATTCAACCGCCTACAGCGCCAGCTGGTGGAAAACAGTGGAGTTAGCGTTCCTGTCTCGAAAACAGTTCAAAACAGGAAAAAAAATGAATTATAAAATTGCAGAACATCATCGATTTAGTACAAAAAGATAGTTTAGACATTAATGCTAAAAACAGAACTCTTAAAACGTGCATTTGTTTGCTCACAATTTCCTATTTTGTGCACACTTGAACGACATTGCATATGTTGTAGCGTAGCGGGCGACATTTATGTTTTGTAAAATTCAATGTATGGTTATTGTAAGCGGTCACATCGATTAACGCATAGACGTTTTAAACCAACTTCATAAAGGAAGAGTTTCTCAATACAAACCATGTTTCTTGTTATTGTTGTTGAAATTTGTTAGCTTTTAACTTCGTAAGAGATGGTTTATTTTTAACACTTTTTTTGTTGTAATGATCTTGGCTTGAAATAGGTTTCATTATGATTTCATTAAGATATAAACAAATTACAGGATACTCACTAAAGTCTGTTCTCACTCTAACTGCTGAACGCATGCAGCTACACTGGTAAAAGCAGTATGTAAGTATCGATGTTGAAACTTCTGTCCGTCAGCGGCAATGCATATTTTGCTCTTTGTTTGAAGTTTACGCTGCGCAGTTCCCAACGCAGCAGGTGACACGTATTCATTGTAAAGTTCAGTATATATGCCTAACAGAATTTTTGGTTAAGAATACAGCGTACCCGTTCTTTACATTTCTAACGACTTTTTAACTTAACGTATGTTCATTCAATAGATAGTTTTTTGCTCATATCTGATAAAGGCAAGAAAAGTGACACAACTTAAAAATGCAGCATTTGAGAACAATCAACTTAAAAATAACTTGACTAGAATAAAACTGGCACAACTGTCTCTCGAGTGGATAACTTTCTACATGGAGATGTAATTTTTTTTTCACATTTGGTGCATTTCATGTATTTTTCAGTGACATAAACCATTTTTTGAGTTATATCACTTTTCTTGGAAGTTGTGATTTGTGAAGTTGCCGTCGAACGCCTTTTGATGTTCTGCTATATGAATAAGTTTTCACTGAAAAGAGAAAAATAAAATATTAAAAAAAAAAAAAAAAATAGAACCGACTCCAAAAAGCAACTACTATTCAAACAACTGAAAAAAAAAAAAAAAAAAGTATGAAATGAAACTGTAAATTGCGCCTAAAAGTATAAAATAATTTCCTTTGCCAAACAACCTATAACACTACAATTAATCATAACTTTTGAAGTCGGCGCAAAATTAAATAAAAATTTATAAATTTATTCAATACAAAAATCAAATCCTATTCAATGTACACATCACACATTGTCACCTGCAAAATGCAGCCGAAAACTACTTTGATACAAGAAAACAAATAAGATTTCTTAAGCAACAAAAGCTGGCGAAGATGCTGGTATCTGACGTCATTGGTGAAAGAAAAATCGCGAAATGATCTCGCAAACATATTTAATTTCTTTGGGATATCATGATTATTTTGATAAATTATATTAAGAGAGTAATCATGACTATGAAACAATACATCGTACAATATATATTATGAAAATATACATCTTGCGTGTATATTTTTGCATTACGTTTTGATCGCCAAATGCAAAAGCCACCAAGGATGATAGTTATCAAAGTTATACCAAATTTGCAAAAGAAGCTCTAACTTCGTAGAAACATAAATACCGCATTGTGAAGAATGTTCACTGTTCTAGGTAGATGCTACTAATGGACCAATTGTATACAGTGATAAAATAATAAAGAAAACATGAAAATGGATCATTCGAGACAACAGTATTTCTTGCTACCGATCTAACAACAAATCTTTAAAAACTAATTAAATGTTATTTAATTTTGCGCCGACTTCAAAAGTTATGATTAATTGTAGTGTTGTAGGTTGTTTGGCAAAGGAAATTATTTTATACTTTTAGGCGCAATTTACAGTTTCATTTCATACTTTTTTTTTTTTCAGTTGTTTGAATAGTAGTTGCTTTTTGGAGTCGGTTCTATTTTTTTTACAAAAAGATTTTATATTACTATAAATTTAAATATCAGATTTCTACGTAAATATATTACTACAAATATATTTCTACGTAAATAACTAAATTTCTTTTCCCTGTAATAGAAATGAAGATTTAGATTAAATTTATAAATATATGTATATGTTTGTATGAGGAATCATGAACGCAGTTATTCACACACATACATAAAAGAAAATAGAAACAAGAAAGAAAAAACATGCTCCTCCCACTGATTATTAACACTTTGCAACTGTAGGTGTACTTGTTGCTTTAACCATTATCATTTTTTGTGTGCGTTATCTCACAACGGACACGCAAATGGACGGCAAGACAGACTAAATGAATTTATAATCAATCTTGAATATTGTTGGATAGTGTTAAAAACTCTGAACACAAGCGGAGATGCAATTTTAGCAACTATCGATTGTAGCCCTTACTATATCAGAATATTTTAGTGCAGTTCTATAAATCTGAACGTTAAACATATCACATTATAAACAAGACTGTTTCTTAGCCAATTATCTACAAATGTCGATTTCACATTATAAACAAGACTATTGTTTAGCCTATTAACGACAAATGTCAATTTCATTATATTTTTTGCAGTAGAAATTTATTTAAATTTGATTTATAAAAATAACTCCCATAAAACGCAAAACATGGAAATACAGTCGTCCCCACTTAATCGGATAACGGATAATCGAATACCCCGCTTATAAGAATATAAAGTTATAGAATCAATTTTATTCCCATAGATGTAATGTTAAATTTCCTAGTTTAAAGAAATATTTTTTACAACGCCACCCCGCTTAATCGCATAAATACTCAAAGTATCTTAAATAAAATTCCTCTATTTCTGAGCAAATTTTCCTCTCATTCATAAAAAAAAATTCCGTTCTTCTTTTAAAAACCTTACATAACTAAGGCATGCTCCTTAAACATGAGACGGTATTCCTGCCGAGGTGATAAAATTTGTTTTGCAAAAGCCAAATTTATAAAATCAGCAACTGATGAAAAAATTAGAAATTAAAATACAAATTATCTCCAGGAATTAGAAATCACATATTTTGAAAGTTTAAAGACGATTTCTCATAGAAGCGATTATAATCTATTTATGTGCTTTCGAAAAAGAAATCGAAAATTTTTTACTTAAGTCTATGTTAAAGTAATCAACCATAACTGATTATTATTATTTTTTTTTAATTAAAAGTAAAATTGTAAGTACACTGTAAAAAAAAAAAAAAAAAAAAAAAAAAAAAAATGTAAAATCACGGTATTTGACCGTATAATTTTAGGGGAAATGACCGTTTTGCTACTTAAATGGTCATAATCCGTAAATTAATGTTTTGGAAGCATGATTATGGAAATAACCGTACAATTTTACGGGAAATAACCGTAGCACATAAATTGATGTTTCGAAAGTATAATTTTTTGAATTTTTACGAGAAAAAGTCGTTAATCTACGCAAATTTCTCTTGTCTTTCACCAAACCATTTTCTTATGAGAGAATCTCTTCAAATGCTATCATTTCAGTGACATCAAAAGAGAATTACATTTTCAAACTGAAACTATGATTGTTATTTATACTGTAGAAACATCCATTGGTTTCAGTAAGCAATTGTTTTCTTAATTTAATTGAAATAATTTCCGTTTGACTGAAACTGAGTAATTGATATTGATGAATTTGATCTATTAACACGAAAACATTAAAAAAGAAAGCAAAAATGATTTCTTGATTTGAAGCCAGATTTCTAAAACAGAAACTACAACTTAATAATTGTTTTATCCACTAAACGCATTTTTTTTTAATTTTATTTATTTATTTTTTATTTTTTTAAAGCATACAGCATTCTAATTTCTCTTAACCCTTTAGTTAAGCCTTAGAAAACGGAAAATTTTAAAGTTGTTTCCACAATGCATTTTTTACAATATGCTAAAATAAAGTTTATTTCAATATGAAATGAATATGTAATTAACCATTTGAAGGTAAGTCTTATGATTATTATGTATGATCTTCACTGTTAAAAAAAAAAGCTGTTTTATCTGAATATGACCATCAGATATGTACATTACATCATATAGAGCAGGTTCTGCTCTCGAAATACTTCAGTCCTTTCTTCATTCAATGGATTTGGATTTTGGGAATAAAGCCGATTGGCTGCTATAGGTCCTAGGCCAGAGGGGGAGTGCCCTCCATGGGGCACTCCATTGTCTTTTTAAAGGGTCCTAGCCCGTATTTACTCAAGTTTCGAAGAAAACCACGGAAAACTCCGAATGGCTAGGCCGACGAGCGTGACCTGGGATCGAACCCGGCACCTTATGTCTACCAGCTCAGAGCGCAGAACCGCTCGGCCGCTGGTGGGCTCCCTTCAATGGAATACAGCTTTAAAAAAAAGAAAAAAAAAAAAAAAAAACCTCTTCTGCTGTTGTAAAAAGTGCAAACACGCCTAACACTTCATAAACACAGTTTGAAATCAGCCTTATAATGAAAACCTGTTTGAATGAATAAGAATTAGGCTCTAGTTATTTCTTCTTTGCATCCAGTACTGAAACCATAAAGATCGAAAACCATGAAAAAAATAGTATTAATTGGAGATAGAAATTCTCTGTATTTATGTAAAAGATTTATTATTATTATTATTCAAAGCTTATTCTGCGTCTCGGTTAATTTTCAGAGATCTCACATAATTTTCAAAAGTTTAAGTTTGTTTTTGAAAAAAAAAGGTGAGAAATTCTCACAAATTATTTACCTCTAATGAGAACCTTGGAAACTACCTTGGAACTACCGCTTTAGTGCTAGTTTTTACGAATAAAAAAGGCCCACCAGCGGCCGAGCGGTTCTGCGCTCAAAGCTGATAGGCGTGAGGTGACGGGAGATCACAGGTCGCGCTCGTCGGCCTACCCGTTCGGAGCTTTCCGTGGTTTAATCCGAAACTTGTGTAAATATGGGCTAGGACCCCCCCCCCCCCCCAGAAAGACTCCTCGGAGGACACTCCCCCTCAGGCCCAGGACCTACAGCAGTCAATCGGCCTTATTCCAAAATCCAATCCAGTCCGTTTACAAATAAAAATGATTTCGAAAAATAGTTAGGTTTTCTTTCACAAAACTTAGTATTTAGTAACTTAGTAACTTTAGTAACTTTAGTAAACTTAGCTTTTCTTTTTTTAATATGAGAATTGACTGACTTCTTAATTTTGTCAAAAATAGCAAATTTAGATTTTAAAACAGTCTTAAAATAAAATAATTTTTATGCATAGTTTGAACGTTAACAATTTAATTACTGTAAAAAATTTCTGTAAAAATAAAGCACTTTTTTAACATAAATAAAGCATAGGTTGCTGTAAATTTGTATAGCTAGTTCTGTAAAAATAATTGAAGATTTATTACTTCACATTGTGCTGTAAATCGGTTTAATAAATTTTCCAGAAGTCTTTTGGTGCGTATGAAAAGATTTATCAACTAGTCAATTCTGATGTTGACTTTATCTGTTTTTGTAAAGTACAGTTTCTGTAATCCCAATGGCGTTGTTGGCAAAGCTCTGGCCTCTGACACTGGTGATTGTGGGTTCGAATCTCGGGCTTTCCAAGACGGTTTGCTTTGCATGAAAATTAATAAGTTAGCTTTTGCGTGTAAAAAAATAAATAAGATTTTTAGTGTTGTGGATTTCTCCCTGCGCGCATCTGTAATAATTGCAAGAAACTTTTTTAAAGCATTCAAGAAACTCATACTTTAATTTTTAATTTTACGGTCAATGCTACTTTTTTTGCAGGTTGGTTGTATGTTTCATCACAACGTAAAATTACTGGCGATACGTCATTCATCGTCTAAATGTATTTTTACGGGCTTTGACTGGAATCTCTGCTGCCGGGCTTTGCCCGTAATTTTACTGCAGCATTTTTTACCTTGTACATTTTATTTTATATTTATTCCAGAATTAATTATATTTACGAATTACTATAATATATTAACTTAGTAAAAGTTTTGTTAAATGTTTAAATAAGAAAGAGGTATCGATCATTTATCTTTTCATGTAAGCGTAAAACCATTATAGTTATACAGTGTATAGTATATATAGTATACATGCAATTGGTTCTTAGTCTTCTCCGCATAATTGAATACCCCGCTTAATCGAATTACTATACTTGGAACAGTAGATACTCGTGTAAGCGGGACCGACTGTATTTTGGATGTCATTGTTTACAAATCATTAGTGTTATTAATGCCATTTTAAATAAAAAACATTCCATAGTGAACTTGAAAAAACATATATCATTTAAGATAAAAAAAAAGCTGCTCAAAGTAATTTTTCAAGTTTGAAGTTTTTTTAAATTTTATCAAGACTGAACAATTGACTACAAGTTTTGGATAGCTGTTAGGAAAAGGCAAGATATTGTCGTTTTTTAATTTATAAAAATTATTAGCATATTTATAGTCTATATAAAATTTTAATATTATTATTTGTTTTGTCTGGACATGGGGCACAGTGGACCACCTCTACATGGGGCACTTTGGACCGCCTTCCAGTGTGCCTAAAAGTCCAAATTGTATTTAATACCTTATTTACATTTGTTAAATTTACATATACAAATATAATGTGACACAAAATAAGTAGTAAAAAATAATAATAATCTTAATGTTATAATAAAATAAATTTCTTGAATACTCGTAAAATAATTATGAATATCTAAATGTAATAACTATTTGAATTGTTTAATATTAAAAAAGTAAATAAAATGATTATGTGATATAATAAATAGTAGGTTATATAAATTTATTGTTGTTGTTTTTAGAAATAACATGTAAAAGATAAAAGTAGAATAATTTAGTTAAACTTATCTCACAAATATAATGTAAAATGTTAATATCTCAAAATAATTAATAAAAATGTTTGAATAGTAATATAATGTTTAATTATATATTTCATAATTTTTATAACTATATAACATTAATAAACAAATTTAATATATACATATTTTATTGTTTTTAGACAAAGGAAATTTGATAGGATTCTTCTTCTAATTTGATTTCTTATTTATTTTGATTTCCTTTAAATTTTGGTAATTTTATTTCATGAAAATGTTCGAATTATGTTATTTACAGGGATGGAACACGGGCGCAGAATTCACACCGGAATCTGTTTAAGAAATTTCTATACCTATAATATCGTTGATTTAAGAGGTAGAATTTTTTCTTACTTTCATAGTGGCATGAATTCTGCGCCCGTGTTCCATCCCTGTATTTAGAATAGAACTGTGTAAGAAACTAATTTTAGAAAAACAATGAGTAATTTATAGTAATTGAACCTGAGCAACAGAGATTGGTCCACTGTAACCCGGGTTCTGGACCACTGTGCCCAGGTAATGGGGAACAGTAGTCCACTTTGTGGGTGCACACAATTTATTTTTTTATTCGTAATGTATTAGAAGTGTTGTTATAAAAAAATTAGGACGTGTCAAGAAAGGTTTAGTGAATGTTTGCTAATTTTTCCAAGTATCTTGCTTTTTTATTTTTGGTGAAAAAAAAATTTAAAGTGTAAAAGTCGTCCACTGTGTCCCGGTCTCCCCTACAAGTATTTTTTTCATTATTTTGCTTAGAAACACGATTAAATTTAAGTAAACTAAACATGCTTCCACTTTAATTTTCAGACAATAAAAATCAAGGAAAAAAGTATATTTGAATATTTAAAACAAAACAAAATTATAAATAAATTAAAATAAAATATTAAAATATTTTTTTTTAAATTCCCGCAGAAAGCATGTATAATTTTAAAGAAAACCTTGGCGAGAAACATCCGAGCTAACTCGGTGAGGAATTTCAAATTCCAAAAAGGGGTTCTATACTGTAGTTCATCCATATGTTTAATACGATTTTCGTCGATTTTATTTTAATTATATGTATATATATTTAAAAAAAAAAAAAAAAAAAAATGCTCTTTCTTTTCTTCTTTTTCCCGTCTTTCTTTCTTTCCCTTTTTTTTTTTTTTTTTTTTTGACATGAAAAAAATACATTTACTTATTTATTTATTTTTTGCACCAATTTTCATTTTCTTTTAAATAATTGTAATGTTAAAATGAGGTTTTCACTTAATAGTTTTTAATCAATTATCCAGTTCCACTGAAAAATGCAGGATTAGCTAAATTTTGTCCTTATTAATAAGTGCACTAGTATTTGATTAAATCTAATATTCTTTATAGATACGATGACAAAATTTTAGCATTATACTTTTTCAATAAAAACAAAAATGTTTGCACGTTCATTCAAGACGTAATAAAAATAAATGGCGACAACGCAAAATCGCTGCCTGAAAGCAATAGTACGAATTGCCGTTACTAATAATTAGGGATGGATGGTTGGGTTTTACTTCGCACTACTGCTGCGCAGATGGGCAATTGGCGATGGTCTGGGACACCTCCGGAGACATGCCATCACAATTTTGATCCTCCACGGAAGGGATGGCTCTCCCGCTTCGGTGACCCCCATAGGTATAATTTTTGATGGGAACATGGAGGACATTGCGGCCACGACAGATTTTACGTGCACCAGCCGCCATTAGTGTACACGATTGTCTTTGGCCGACTGGAGTACCGAACCCGCAATCTTCCAATTACGAGGCCTGCGCTCTACCGACTGGGCTACCGCGGCCACTAATAATTAGGGGAAAAAATACACTGTAATACAAAATTGCGAGTATTTTGATATGCCAAAAAAAAAAAAATTAAATTAATGTAATCGTCTTTTGAATGATTTATTCTATGAGTTCAACACTGGTAATGATAAATATTATCTTGAGCTTCATATCGAATGGGGTAAGTATCGTTATTAAACTTAAAATCTTCTTGACACGCAGCAAAATTTATGAAGGCACAACCGGTATCGAAAGGGCGTGGCCTTTTTTCTGGTGCAAAACACGTGCTACTGCTTTGGAGGCACTTTCATTAATTTTGAGATGTGTGAAGTAGTTTAAAGCTTAAATATTGATTCTACGCCAGTTCTTTAATTTAGTATTGTGAATGTTGTTAGTTTACTCATGTAAGTTACTAGACGGCGTTTGGAATACCAACTCCACGAACTGTTCAAATTCTCGACTAAAAGTTTTACAACCCACTATTAAATTAAATGATTTTTTTTTTTTTTTTTTTTTTTTTTTAGGACGGAGGACTATTAGTCTCAATCTACTGATAAAACGTTGTCGCCAGTTTTACGAAGGTTGGACATTTATCGAAATCGAAAATTTGTCGAAAATATAATTAAATAATTTGAAAGCGATGTTATAATTTCAATGGGAAAACTAATAGCCCTTCGTATTAAACTAAATTCTACTTTTGCCAGAGTTTCATCAAAATCTTTTTTTTTTTCTTTTTGTAATTAAAAGAAAACAAAAGAAAATTAATAATAATCATTATCGAAAAATTTGAAGAAGACCTTTTTTAGACCAGAATACATAATTTATTTTAATTTTTAATTGTTGCCAAAAATGTTTACGAGTTGATTTTATTTGTTTATTTATTTATTTAAATGAAAAGAAATTCAAACGTAAATATTAAAATTTTTAAAAAACATTGCGAAAATTTAAAAATGTATGTTAAGATTGACGTCATTATATCTCTAAAGTTTTTTTTTTTTTTTTTTTTTTTCAGTTGTTTGAAGTATGGACAGTCATATGTAGGAATTTCTTGCAATATTAAGCGAATTTATATTTAAAAATTTTTTTACTGGTTCTGACTAGAGCTTCCCAATACAGGCTGGCTCATCAGGCATTTTGTTTCTCAGCGATTGTTGCCTACGCGGTCCGAGTTTCAAGTGTTATCAAATTACATAAAAAGGGAGTTGTGCAGCCAAAAATTGCTCAAATCATACCGGAGCTGGTTTTAGAATGTTTAGATTTCTAACCGATGAAGAAAGGCGAAAGAAATGGGCTATTAATTGTCCAATAGAAAATTGTACGTCTATCTTTCAATCACAAATATGCATTGTAATTATGCGTTGTAATTTCTTGCATTTTTTGCATCAATTATTTATTTTTATTGCTGCTTGATTATCTAAATGTTATATTTTATAACAGACACTACTTTTCAACGTGTATAAATATTTAAAATTATTAATTTTTAACAGAAGCAGTGATGTCTACTTTTTACTAGGTTTATGAATAATTTTTTCAAAATATTACCGCCAAATTTATCAAGTGCAAATAATAATTCGCTCTCCTGTTTAGGCAAACTCGCCATTTTTGGCGATAAAGACGACGGGTAATGTGTCTGAAACTAAACGTCGCCAATCTATATTTGCGCTGCAACTCGTATTATAGGAGACTTAGTTCTGACTAGAGACCAGAATGCAGTATTTACAATGTCACTGATATTTTCTTGTTGTTTATTATATAAAAAAAATCCCCAATACTAAGTTTGGATAGGGATAAATTTATTTTTAAATGTACTTTTTAACAAATTCGTATTACACCACCACGGATGCTACAATTGACTTTACTTTGGTTTCTGTTGATACATATCCAATTTCTGCAAACAGCAGTAGGTACGTACAGAATAATTACCAACATATCCAAATTCAAAGTAGTATGTTGTGGGCACCAAAATACTTCTTCTATATTTTCCTAAACAAATTCACTAAGAACAAATAATTTATTAAAACTGTTATTTATTAAAACTATATAACATGATGCATGCAAACGGTTTTCATCTTGGAGAAAACTAATAATAAATATTCAAAGAAAGACAGTTTTATTGTGTATAAATAACATCTTAAAAATGTGTTTTTATAATGGTTATCTCGCATGTCAAGTTTCGTACAGTTATATACCGTACAAGTTGAGATATAGCCTTCCCGTTATGGAGGAAATTTCCAATTTAGCAGCACCATCTACTGGCCTATGAGCATCCAACTTGAATCAACATAATGTCTCATAATGGCCTTCTCACATATCAAGTTTTGTTTGATTATACGCAATAGAACCTTAGTTTTAGCCGTTCCTGAAATTTCAGAAATCACTGTGTAGAAGCGCCACCTGTTGAGCGGTTGACACCAAATGTTGAAAGGTATAAACATATGTCAAGGTGCATCTACATATAAAGTTATAAGCAATTCTGTACAGTAGTTCCTGAGATATAACCTTCCCTTAAATTGCAGAAATCGCTGTATACCAGCGCCACCTCTTGGCCGATGATCATTTAAATCGAACCAGCATAATGTCTCATAATGACCTTCTTACATATCAAGTTTTGTTTGATTATATGCAATAGAACTAGAGATATAGCCTTCCTTTAAATTGCGGAAATCGCTGTATAGTAGCGCCACCTTTTGAGCGGTTGATACCAAAAGTTGATAGACTCTAATTTAGATCAAGGTATATTTACATACAAATTTGTATTCAATTCTAAGTAGTAGTTCCGGAGATACAGTTGCCACAAAATTTTTGTCACACACATACACACAGACATTTTCTAAAAATGGTAAAGTCATCTTCTAGACCTCACAAAACGTGTTAATCCGTCGAAAACCTGAAATCGAAAATTTTTACGAATCCAATACTTTCTTCTATTGAAGATAAATGAAAGTATAAATTGGAATAAGGGGGCGTCCATTAATTACGTGGGGTGAACAGGGGGAGGGAGGTCGAGCCGAATCTCACCCAGTCTCACGTGGGGGAGAGTGGGGGTCTCGGCAATTATCACGTAATTTTTTTCCTGCAAAAACAGCGTAAAATTGTGAGAAAATTTAGATAAATTCAAGTAAAACGTGTTTCTTGACTTAGATATGGCAAAATTTGACACGATAATATTTATCATGGCTATCCGAACGCCGCGAAGCAGCACAGACTACAATCTATTCTAGCTACGATCTATGCAATCTTAAAAACTATTTCGTAACTAGTCTTCAATAAAAATAATAAAGCAAATTGTGTATATACAAATATAAATATACAAATATAAATATACAATATATATATGTATATACAATATAGATATATATTATTAACATTTCAAAATTATATATATATTTAATTTATTATGTTTTTGAAAAATGTTCTATAATACTCAATCTAATGTGGCATTACTTTTCCTTCTAATTTTTTGTTTCACTCACTTTATGCTTCAAGGAAAATATTTCCAATTGTAGAACGACTCATTATCAATTATCTGAACTTCAGCTGAATTTCATTATGTGTATCACGCATTGTGTCACGATATACACTGTATCACTCACTGTATCGCGATTACTATATCACATTTTGTTAATAAGATTCATAAATCTTATTGACAAAACTTTATCACATGCATGAAAAGATCACAATATTAATGCTCCGTTACCACGCAATAGTATAAAAACCAACAATCTCTAGTACATGTGATTAATTTTTTCCTGTGCATAATTATCTATTTTTTCGTTTGTATAAAAGTCAGAAAATGAAATATTAATTCTCCATTATCTACGCAATAGATTTTTGTCAGTGGAAACCCTCATTTTTCACAATTTTTGGGGTTTATTTGGAATATATAAGCAGTCAGGAAATTAGTATAGATTATATATTTGTCTCAATTTATCTTAGAGTTACAATTTTTCAAAATATGGGGAAACTAAAGTTAATTAAATGTGACGAACATTGATTCATTTCTTCCCGAAAAATTATAGTATTCAATTCATTTCATTTTTTTTATGTGCCAGAATAAAGTGACTCAAACATATTCCATGCATATTTTTGATTAAAAACATATTTTGAATTATGAAAATATATTCATATTTGAAAAAATTATGAATTATGAGTTATATAATGTTTACAAGAATAGAATGACGTCACCAAAAATATACGTTTCCATATCTACAGCTTCTTCCTATTATTTTTTGTCTTGTTACAGTGGTATTTCAATTTTTATTGCTGTAAGGTGGCTGTCACTTGTTATCATTTGTGTCATCTATAACGTTGAATAAAAGGATTTAAAATTGTTATTTAGGAAATTTTAGACGCATACCTCATTTATTAGAATTACTTTAGCTCATCTTACATTTAAAATTATCATACATCTTTTTCGGTTATTATCTGAATGTACAGCATATTTTTCTGCGTGATATCTTAATCCATTTTTTGTTTTTTAATATAGGGATTTACCTCTAACACTTTTCCGCTTGTAGATCTATAAAGAATTAATTTAAGGTATGGAAACCATACCTTTTTCCGAATCGCCTTGATCTGAAAAAATCGAATACGTAGTCAAAAATGGGTGTTACTATTTGAAAATTAAGATATAGGAAAATTTTAAAATTTCAACGAATTATTAAGCAATATTTTAAGTAATTTCAGATACATGAATATTTGTGAAACGTTTATAATACGTTCACTTCTACTGTCACTGAAAAAAAAAATTCCAAGAAAGCACAAATATGCTATGTTTTATAATACTGAAAAAGCTTCAAATTCGTTGGAGGTGTTAATAAGTTAAAGTGAAGAAGTGAAATGAAAAATGAATAATTTTATGTTACTTTGTAGAGATAAATTTTGTTGTTTAAATAATAATAACGCAACATAATTTTCCTTAATAACGAAATACAAGAAAAGTTTCAAATATAGTTAAGATAAAAAAAAAAAAAAAAAAAAAAAAAAAATGAAAACTTTTTGGTTGAAAAAGAAAATCTCTCTTTAAGAAAGAGGAACATTCTTTTACAAATCTTAGAACTTCCACAAAAAAAGAGAACATCTAACAAATTCATTAAAAGCAGCTCAAGGATACTTTTCATAAATTATTTTTTATGTCGGTACATTTATGCTTTACTTTGTGAAGATAATTTTTCATTGGAGTTGTAACTAAATCACTTTAATTACTTTTATAAGAGCAGAAGACATAGAAAAATGCTAAAGTGTTTTTCAATACTAAGCAAAGAATAAAAAGCAGATGCAGACAAAAATTTCTAAATAAAGAAATAAATTTAAAAATACCATTAAATTTAAGACAAGCTATTCTTTTTTTTTTTAAGAAATGTATTATGAACAGTAGAGATACACTTAGACATTAAAAATAAAAATATCTTCAACATCAGTAAAATTTTAAAAAGCCCTACTACTTGACTGAAAAATTTAGAATTTCAACTTCTTTTATGACAAATTTCTATACTGAAATAGCGTTTTAACATCTGAGTGATACAGAAATTCCGAAAATTGTAAAGCTTGGCTTTTCACTTTTTTCATGGCAAGAAAATATTGCAAATACAAGTTATGTCGATTAGATAGGAATGGTCAGTTACTTGTTGCACTTAAAATGTACTTCGAACAACACACAGGAATGTTCGATAGAATTAATTTTGTTTTCGGACCTATACCTGATGGTACATAGCCAGAATTGTCTGAAAAAGTGACACACTCTGAAATAGATATGTATGTTAAACCAGAACGTATAGAGAAAATTATTATACAATCAGTTGATTTCTGCTACCACTACCAGATGAATGATTTTTCATTTGTAACCCTCAAATCAGACTATAAGCCACAAGTGTTCGGTATTTTTCAAACGTTTTCACTGTCAGTTAGAATGACAATCATATCAGTCTTGATTTCGATGATAATGATGCATTACGTAGTCTGAAAATGGAAACAAAATACTGACAAATATTTGCTTCACGATTTTGCTATATTTATGAATACGAGTGCGCTGATAACACCTTTGTCGTTTGCAGAAAAACTCCTTACGTATTCATAGGTGATTGGAGCCATGATCCTCTGCCTGTCTTACGACTCCGTGTTTCTGTCTTTCCTCTCATTTCTTCGAGTGGTTAAAGTAAAAGATTTGTCGGACTTGGCATCGACCCTCGAGAAAGGAGATTTCCGTTGTGTGGTACTCATAAGTCAAGATGTCGCTCATTATTTGTGGAATACAAAGCAGAGACATTTAAGAAAGATTGCAAGAGACATTGTGAAGAATAAATTAAGCTGCGAGAAAATCTTTGGAAGTTTTATTCCCGAAGGTAAGAAGCAAAATCTGGCTTTTTTCACACCTACGGTATTTTGTAGAAGGTTTTGCCAGAGAATACTTCCATATCAGAAGATCGTTTTTACCAATCTTTGTCGGCAATAACAGTTCAAAAAGGCTTCTGTTGTAGAGATCTGATATACAAATTCGTGCATCGAACAATAGCTTCAGGTATTTACTTCAAGCTAATTAAAGAAACTTTATTTTCGACTTACCTTACAATTTTACCATATATCTCGAAGTCAGAAGCCTCTGACCGAATGTTGACTTTCACAGACGTTACTCCAGCGTTTATATTCTTCTTGTGCGGCTACGTTTTATTTTTTCTGCTCCTGCTTGGAGAATTGTATTTAGGTCGCCAGAAAACCAAGCTGAAGAAAATTGAAAAAAGAAATAGAAGAAATGTGATGAAAATAACTTCTATAGCATGATACTGAAAGATTTTTTTAAATTGCTGTTAGGACATTACGCTGATGACTTTTTTTTTCTGAATTATAACTTGTTTACTTATTAATTATTTGTTTTACGCAATATGTACATTATGAACATTTAGAAATTAAACTAAAGACATTCTTTTTAGTTTTAATTTTTTTAAATTTAAATTTAAAATTTAATTTTCATTAACTAATTAATTATTCAATTGTTTAATTGATTTGAAAAAACTCTTTAATATTCACTATAAAATGACTCCATAAAGTCACTATAAATATTTTCCTTTGTAACTTTATACTTCAAGGAAAATATTTCCGAATCTAGAACGATGCATTCTCAGTTCAGTAAACTTCAACTAAATTCTATAATGTCTAACAGGCAAATGTATCACGATTTATCTTTCTAGCAAATTTTGTCAATTTTTTTTCCCGTGCATGGTAATTATATGTTCATAAAAATAAACCTCCCCTGCATTATTTGGTACAAAAGACTAACACCCTGTAGTTCGTTGCATTAATTTTTTTCTGTTCATACTGAAAGAATTTTTCGTGTATATAGAAGTCAGAAAATGACATTAATTCTCTTTTATTTACGCAATTGTACAACAGATTCATCTTTTTCTGTTTACTCCTTATTATTTTATTTATTTATTTTTTAGAAAATTTCTGAACTAATTTTAAAAAAAATGTTATTAGACACATAGTTGTTTCACAAGTAACTATTAATAATAATAATAATAATAATAATAATAAAATGAAAAAACACTTTTAATTTTTGGCTGGTTTTTCTTCCGAAACACCTATTTATTCACCAGATTCAAACCAAATAAGTATATAAATACATCTGTATATAAATACATCTGTAAATAAGTACTTTAAATTAAAAAAAGCTCACAACAGTTATTTCAATTCGAAATTACTGCACACTTTTCACCGGATGAAAAAACTAGGCAAGAGTGCGTCCATAAAGCAGCAACTATGAACTCATGACTACCAAGAAATTTAAAGTTACTTTTGAATTTCTCTTTCTCTGAAGCATCTTTTGTTAAATTTCGTAGTAGTGCTGCTATTTACCAATCAGAAAGAGTCAAAAATTTAAAAATCGATTAAAATAGTGAAAAGCTATTGATAAATTGCTGCATAAAGTAAATAATTAAAATTGGGTTTTAGTGCGAAACAAAAATCATTGAAGTTTTAAAAGGATTCTTTAATTGCATGGAAATCAACGAATATAAGCCATTTTTGTTAACTCTTTATTGACTCTGAGTGGTTTCCTGTGCCCCTTGGGGTGCCCTGCTCACCTCTTAATTCCTTTTCACTGTCCAGACCGTCTCGTCAACGTACGTAACTGCCCTTCTGTTTCACTTAGGTCTTTTTTTCAAGGAGTTATTATTATTAATTAATTAATTTAATTATTTTATTTTATTTTATTTTATTTTTTCTTCAAACTCATGGTGCTTCACTCTGAATGATTTCTGCTCATACGGCGATTGATTCAGAAACCAAATTCTAAATTTAACCCTTTTGGCTGTCTTTCTTATGGAAAATTATTTTTATGTTTTCTCATTTTTCGTTGGAGGTAAGCATTGGTTGCGAACGATTGCATGTACTCCGAAGCACTCACGTTGACGTTGACTTTTTTGTTAACTCTTTATTGTTGACTCTTTATTGTTAACTTTGTTACCCATCTGACCAAGGATTTCGAATTCTGTTGATTTAATCCCGTTACACGGCAAAAGTAAACGTTTTGAAAGCAGTAAATTAGTTAAAACGTAATGTACCACTATATAAATATCAAATTATTATTATTATTATTATTTTAATAATAGAATAAACAAATATTAAACAATTTCGAGATTATTTAGAGTTTTTAATCTTTTCTCTAGTTTTATTTTATTTTATTTTATTTTTTAATTCGCTTTCAATAAAGCAGAAGAAGAAGGAGTCATACCATTTAACATAATGTGTAAATCTGTTCTAACGAAAATGCTGATAATAAACGGCTATATATGTAAAAATGGAGAAGAAAAAATCTTGAAAAAAGCTGTACATTACTTAATATTTTCTAAAGAAAGGTTTGAAACAAAATTATATCTGAACTTTCAGGATATTGAAGAATTTTGACTTTTAGACACATTTATAGAGCAAATTAAATTACATCATAAACGTGATGATTAGAGTTCGAAAAACTGTTTTTCAACTAATTTTAAAAAGTTTCACAAGAATATTAATGGAAGACGTGGCGTGGGATTATAAAAACGAGGAAATCAACAGCGTCTAGAACGTCAAAGAGAAATGATAAGACAGCAGACAGCTGTTTCGGTAGCATTTAGCGTACCGTCTTCAGTGCATAAAGGAATAAGAGAGAAGTGCTCTTTATATATAGGAAAAGGTTCAAATTCAGCTCAGGATTATAAGCAATAGAATTATGCGGAATGTGTGTGATTTGCTAAAAGGGAATTAAACACTAATTGTGAAAAGTATGGAAGAATCGCTAATCTTTCAAGTGCTGAAATTTCTAATATTCAATTTTCAGTTCTTAAAATTAATTCAAATTTTGCTATTTCTAAATCACCTTCATTTCCCCAGTTAATTGCTCCCGTTGAAAAAGCTTTCAAAAATTCTCGTCTCACTGACCAACAGATGGAAAATCTTACATTTAATCCTTAACAATGCCAACTTCAATTCTAAATATTTTAAATCTAATCTCACTAATGCAGAAAAAAAATGCCCTGAATGAATTAAAATCTAAAGAAAATTTTATCATCAGTAAAGATGATAAAGCGGATCAGATTGTTATTTTAGATGAGAAACAATATATCGATAGTGTAACCACATCACTTAAAGATGGCCCTTGCATTCCTCTGTTCCGTGACCCTTCTTCTCAAGTATTAACCAAAATTAAATCTGCTATAAAATTTTGCTCATTGCTGTTGAACTTAACTAAATATCATCTTATTCCTTCTATAGTTAACTGTGCCAGATTTTATGCTTTACCATTAGTCCACAAACCCAATATCCCATTTAATCCCATAGTCTCAGTACTGCTTCCTATCGTTTAGCTAAATTTCTCACTACAAATTTGCTTCCCTTTCTTTCTGTAAATATCTATACGGTAAAAAATTCCATTAACTAAGCGCAAAATATTTAAAATTGCCCTCACACTAATCTTACTATGGTTTCTCTCGATGTAAAATCTCTTTTCACTAACGTTCCAGTAAGTGGCGCCTTCTGTTGACTTGTAAAGAGATTAAAATACTTTCTCTTAACGTCCTTTGAAATACAAGAATTAATTTCTCTCATCCACATTTATTTATCACAAACTATTTCTTCAAAGAAATTTTATAGTCAATCTGAAGGTTTTGCCCAAGCTGGGATCTTCTCTTTCCCCATTCTCTCTGATATTTGTACACATTATTTTGAAAGTAGGCTGTTTATAAAAATGTCTTTCTGTTTTGTGGACCCGTTACGTTGATGACACCTTCACGCTTATAGACACATCTCGCCACAATATTGACCATGTCTTACAAACTACAAATTCTATAGACAGTAATATTCGATTCACATGTGAAATAGAAAATAATGACTCATTTCCATTTCTTGATTATCTTGCCTCACTCAGTGTAGATAGATTTTCCACTACCGTCTATCGTAACAATTTTACAGTCTCTCTACCTCTACCATGCACGTACCTGTCACCCACCTACCTAAAAATGGCAGCTTTCTATACTTTTCCTAACCGTGTCCTTAATATTTGTTAAGATCCTGTTTCATTAAGCTCTGAAATCAAATATCTGAGAGCTATAGCAAATGACAGAGGTTATTGGCTTTCCATTATAGATAATGATACACAAAAATTACAACTTCGTTGTACTTCGTCTACTAAATTAGTCTCTTCTAGTATTAGTATTGTTTTACCTTTTTCCTAAATCCAGTCATTCTATAATTCTAAAACCATTCCATAGCTATAATTCTAAAACAATATGATTTTAAAATATTTTTTTCACCTTCCAACACACTCACGTTTTCTCAGTTAAAAGATTCTACAGACATGTATAATTCTTGGAGCATCTATAGTATTTCCTGCAATGTAGTTTATCTTATATTGGCCAAACTAAATGCAGTCTTAAAATCCACCTTAAAGAACCTATTAATTTAATCCGTAAGCAAGAAATCAATAAATCGGCTATTTCTAAACATTGCTAGGAGGAAAACTATAAATTTAAATTTGATTCAGCTAAAATAATTTGCAGGATTAATCCACTCATAAAGACGATTTCTTTCAAGAATTTTACAGTTATAAAAATCTTTAAAACATTGTTAATTGCGATTTCGCTGTATCCCTTTGTCTCATTGTTGGAAATTTTAAATTTAGTCCACAGTTTTTTAATTTCTTCCATATTTTTCACAACTAGTGTTTCGTAATTTCCTATTGGCCAGTCACACACAATCCGCATAATTCTATTGGCTGATCATCCTGCTCAAATCGATCCTTTTCCTATATATAACAGAACTTATTTCTCTCTTTTTAATGCACTGAAGACGGTACACTAAATCCTACCAAAAACACCGTTTGCTTCCCTATTATTTCTATTTGGCGTTCTAGACGTTCTTGTTTGTCTTGTTCGTATAGTTTCACAACAATGTTTACAATTAAAATTCTAACAAAAAAATTCCACAAGATCGAAATAACTTGTAGTTAAAATAAATTTTAACAAAACAACTTCTAGATAAAAAGTTTCAGAGGACGTATATCAAAAGAACGTTCTAATAGAAGTTCGGTAAATATAAGTTCTCGTCAAAACTTTTTCATGAAAGTTCTCAAAACAGAGCATTGTTATAACTATGAGTTTCACATGCATATTCACAAACTTGCAATTTAGTGCGCGAAGTGTGATCATCGGGAAGAAATTTGGGTAGACAGTGGTTTCAGCGACATCTTCTTCTAGTGTTCCAAGCGTGCAATAAACACCCAAATAAAGGTGCAAGCTTATAATCCATTTATTATTATTATTATTTTATATTATTTATTTATTTAAACGCCTGTGTTACTTCTTCTATTGTCCCAAACATTTTGCGTGACTCTCCAAGCATACTTCCCTGGATAAAAAAATTATCTTAATTTTACAATTTAAAAATTGAAATAAAATAAATATATTAGCACTAAAATAATTAACTTCAGCAACTGGCTTAATTAGCCAAATATTAACTGTATTAATTTACTATATTTTGCATTGCGATTAAATGGATGGGGGCAGGTATTAATCTCCTGGTTCTAGATACACGATTCGCTAAAAGCAGTACAGTTTCATACACTAACCTTTTTCTTATCAAATACTTTTACACACATACTCATATAAATACGAAACTTAATGCCCCATGCTTCACTTAGCGGTAAGTAATTTCTCCCCTTCTTCTCTTGAAAAGACTTAACGAAGAGTATTAGTGCGATGATGTATTAGATTACATCAATACATACAGTCGGTAACAAAAGTCTCCGAACACTAGCAAAAATTCCTATGTAAAAAAAGTACACTTAATATAGTTTTGTTAAATAAATCCTGTCTAATCCTGTTCTTAGTCAGTCTAAAAACAGGATTCGACAAAGATTAATTTAATAAAACTGTATTGAGTGTACTTTTTTTATATAGGAATTTTTTCTAGTGTTCGGAGACTTTTGTTACCGACTGTACGTTCTGTAGACAAAATGTATCAAAGGAATTGAAAAATACACACTTCAAAGTTTTAAAACTGATAAATAAATACGCCTATATCTTTTCACTTCAGAATTAATAATAACCGCGTTTATAAAATTATAGCATTTACTACACATCACTACTACTTTGGTTATCCACAAGCTATGCACTTTGATGTCAAATTAAGTGTATTGCATGTAAATCATTGTATGTCAACATATTTTTTGTCACGAAAAGAAAATGTTTCCACCCATCTGTTTTCTGATTAAAATCTATGTTATGGTATCTGTTGTCAAGTGATAAAGTAACCTTTTAGTGCAAAATGTTGCTTGCTTAAAGGTTTCACCACAGCCATGTATCTGAGTGTTCAATAAACTTTGATTGCATGATGAATTTGTAATGTGTAAAGTTTTAGTAATGCAAAAATAATGTAAATTCGCAATGTTACGAATAACAAAAGACAAATTTATTTATATATATATATTTTTTTTTCTATTGAAATCTGCATTGTTTTAACCCTTTATCGACCAACGGTACTTTAATGTGCCATTAGCTTAAAAAGCGTGTAAAAATGAATTTATGAAAGAAATGTCAAATACATTTATAAGAATTGATCGTATATACGTCATTGTAATCGCATTACAAGGCGCTGAACTCTACATGTAGCTGGTTTTATTTCAGGCACGATTTTATCAGGTGCTTTCGCTGTTATAATCATAAAAATTATAGTCAAAAAAATGTATTTGTTAAATTTATTTAAATTATAACATAGCACGTAGAATTTAAACAGTTTTTTTTTATTAATGCTATCCAACCAGTGTCATGAAAAGCTTATGAGCGGAAAATTGTATTTTTTCGAGATTAATGTTTACGCTTTGCTGAAAGTTGTTCTTTAATATTGAGTTGAAAATTATTTTTCCCTAAACCAGAGCATCTTAACCGGTTTTCCAAAAACATACAAAAAGCGTTCCTATAATTTATTGTTATTTCTATAAAAAATTGATATAAAATAAATTGATATAAAAATTGCTTGAAGATTGATATAAAATACATATAGTAGCAACAAAATAATTAACTGCACCTACTGGCTTTATTAGCCAAATATTAACTTCAGTTGTTCACTTATTACATTTTGCATTGCGATTAAATGGATGGGAGCAGGTATTAATCTCCTGGTTCTAGATACAAGATTAGCTAAAAGCTGTACAGTTGTATACACTAACATTTTTCTTAACAATAAATTTTATACACACATTCATTCAGAAATTAAATGCGGGAAGTAATTTCTCCCCTTTATTCTTTCAAAAGAAGCGAAGAATATTATTGATTTATTCTCCTGGGACATGATACAAAGATTCGCTGAAAGCAGTACTGTTTCGCCCACAAACACTTTTCTTTTGTACACACAAACTCATACAGAAAAGAAACCTGACGTCACAGACTCATAACTGCCAACCTCTTAATTAATAATCCGCGTTATTGTTAGTTTCTGCCTTTTGTTTTCACACCAGTCTTTTTTAAGAGAACTTTTCTGCTTATTTCATTGTAAATACACACACAGAAAAATGGAAAGTCGAAACTTGTCAAGAAACGTGTTATCTTTGTCATAGTACACGTTTTCCTAGTATATTGACAAATTTGCACAAAATTACGCAACATTTTAAACAATCAAAACACTACCTGACAATCCCATTTAGTCATGAGACACAAAAGTCGTTTTATTTTACCATGTATCTTTAATGTGTTTCGTCTGATGATCCGTTTTGCCTCTAAAACTTGTCAGATGACTAATTTCCCAGGTACAGTTTTCATTTTCCTCAAATTTGACCGGTTAGTCAGATGAGAGAATAAAAATAAATTGTTCCTGTTTTGTCAATTGACTAAGAAAAATTTGTTTGGCTAGTCCAAAAGCTCAGCATTATTATTTTTTTTATTTTTTATTTTTTTTGTTTTATTTTTTTGTCTCCTTCTGACAACTTGAGTTAGTCAACCGAAATCGAATAATTTAACCTATCAAATCTGGCGGGATAATGCAATCGCAGAATTCGAAATCCAAATACTTAGAAGTCTGAAATCGTGAATCCGTTGATGTTGTTTCGGTTCCATTTCCATATTTGTGATAATTTTCATTTTAGAAATAGACCGAGAGATTTTAATTATCTGCGAATCGAGTTTACGGTCAAAAGTAAGTGCTAAATACTTTATTTATTGTGTGTATATATATATATTTATTGTAAAGCTTTGTTAGAATAGTAAATTGTAAAATTCTAAGCTTTAGCAATCTTCTAACAATATCAATGGTATTTAGAATTTGTTTTAATTTATAAAGTTGTTTAAAACATATAAATTTAAAATACGTTATTATAAATCTTAATTTTGCGTATCGTTGTATTATAAAAATAAGTATTTTAATTTGTCTGAACTATAGTTTTTTACATATATTTTTAACATTAAGCTCATATTTATATTTTTTATACACAGAATAGTAACGCTTTATTTTCCCTTAAAGGTGGTTCAGAAGGTATTTGGATTCCAAGAGATAAAAATTCAAAAAAGATATGGAAAAATGCTATTTATAAGGATTTTGAATAACTCCGAATTCTAAGGTATGTTTTTAATTTATCTTTTGCTGCATTTTATCTATCTTATCTCAGATCAAGAATAATATTCATACTTTTTTATATTTAAAATTTTTAATGGATGAATTAAAAAAATTAAAAGGTTCCTCGTTTATCTGTTATTTGTTCTATTTTTTTTTTTTTTTTTTTCCAGTTCTAAATAAATAAATATATCTTTATAATTTAAATATTTTTGGGAAATGGTTGATAATTGCATGTAATAAAAAATGTCTTCATTTATTATTAAATGTTTGATAACAATTTTTTCAGAACAAATTTGAGCAAAAATGATATGAATTTAATATCACATACTATATTCTTTTCTCAATTTTTAAATTGTTCTTGTGTAGAATATTAATTATTATCGATAAATAATAGATGTCTTAGTTAAAATATAAATAGATTTAACTTCATGTTACTTGTTTCATTCAAATGATTGATGATTGTTTTTTAAAGGTTGATATTTTTAGTTATTAAAATTTTGATATCATATATATATATTTTTTCCTTTAGAATAAATTTAATCAAAAAAAATATGAGTTTAAATTATTAGATACTATTAAGTATTCGTTATAAACAAAGGTATCTTGTTAAAAATATGTACTTAATTTCATGTTATTTGTTTCACTGAACAAACTGAAAAAATATAAGTTATATGCTATAAAAATGAGACAAATTACTATAAAGATACAAAATGCACAAAACATGGGCAAATTTTAACCTTCGACAAAACGAGTCATATAGTCTGAGAAAATAGTGCTCAAAAGCTGAATGACAGAATCAGCAGCTATCAGACATTTGTTGATATGTATCATTACAAAAAAAAAAAAAAAAAAGTATAAGAGTTTCAAGCCTGCCTTTTTTCTCCCGGGGAGAAAAAGAAAAAAAAAATGTCATGTTGATGCCACCACAAAACTAACTTTCTTCTACCTTTTCCTATATAAAATCATGCAATGGAAATTATTTTTTATTTTTATTTTTATCTATTATTAATGCAGTCGATTTTCATATCAGAGAGGTAGTCTAAAGGTTCAACGGAAGTAAATTTTTACCGTACAGATGATCACGGGGAAAATTGCAGTATAACAGCGCTACATATCGCCTATATACACCCAATTTAATAAACATTACGTCTCTTAATGGCCTTTTTATACAATAAATATTGTTCGATTATACGCATTAGAACCTGAGATATAACCCTTAAATTGTAAAAATAGCTGTATAGCAGCTTCACCTGTTGAGCGATTAGCACTAAAAGTGGACAAAAATTAATAATTTATGTTAAGGTGCATCTACATAAAATTTTATATGCAATTCTGTGCAGTAGTTAATGAGATAGAGCCTTCCCTGAAATTGCAGAAATCGATGTATAACAATGCCACCTGTCGTGCAATTGGAACCAGAAGTTGGTAGACACTAATTTATGACAAGACGCATCTGCGTATAAATTAATATGCAATTTCGTGCATTAGTTTCTAAGATATAGCCTTTTCTGAAATTGCTGTAGAACAGCGTCATCTGTTGAGCGATTGACACCAAAAGTTGATAGACACTAATTTATGTCAAGGTGCATCCGTATATTAATTTATATGCAATTCTGTGCAGTAGTTCCTGAGATACAGTCGCCACAAAACTTTTTGTCACATACAAACATTTTCTATTGTTAAAACATGTTCTCGAGCTCTCAAAACGCGTAAATCCATCAAAAACCGAAAATCGAAAATGTTTACGAATCCAATGCTTTCTTCTATTCAATACAAAAAAAAAAAAAAAAAACTAAAGAATAGTATGTGTGTAACTGTAATGCAAAATAATTTTAAATTGAAAAAATAATATAAAAAAGATTAAGCATAAGTTTAGATTAATAACAATTAATATGAAATGATTGGGCTTCTATAAACATCCGTAAAAGAACAACAGAAGTTTTAACTAAGTGTTAAAATTCTTATGTGAAAACTAAAATTTAAGACACAAAAAGAACCAACTCATTCAAAAATTTATGTTTTATCACTCACAGCTAACTGCTCAAGTGCTTTTTCTTTCTTTCTTCTGTTTTATTTATTATTCTTAATATTATTATTATTTTGTGTGTGTGCGCGCGGAATTTGGTTGCGAGGAAAGGGGGGGGCGGGGCAATTGATTGCACAATCGAAACTGAATCAGACTCAAAACTATGAAAAAAAAATGTTTTTCCTATTTCTATCTTCCCTTCTCTCCCCCCCCCCCTTTCTTATCGGCTAAAGTAAACAAATACGTAATTTTTCCAATCCGCGGTCATTAAAGTGTTTGTTTATTTATGTGAACTGGATTATTATTCTTGTAGCATTTTAGTCAATAAAAAAAAAAAAAAAAAAAGAGTTGGAGATTTGGTATTTTCTCTAGCTTGAATGAATCACTAAATATATATCACCGAACTTCAAATACTTAACTTTAGGGGGGGGGGGGGCAGGAGATGTAAGTAATAGGTATTTCAAATATTAAAAAAAAAAAAAAAAATTACACTTGTAACAGAAGAAAACAAACAGCTGCCAATTTGTTGTTTAATATTAGAAATTTTGTTTTTTCAGTATATTTTTACTCCATTACCCGACTGCCGTAGGTAATGGAAGTATTGTATTCGGTCCAAAAAATCGATATCAAGATTTCACCTGATTTACATGCTTTAAGGTCCCCTGAGTCCAAAAATGTGTTTTTTGGCGATGTCCTCTGACTATGATAACTCCTAAACTAATAAAAATAGAATCACGAAACTTCAGAATTGAGACAGGTCTGGTGAACATATGAATTTTTTAAGTTTTGGTGAAAATTAGAAAAATAGGAAGTGGGATATCCGAAACCGGAAGTGAGTTCGTAAACCCGTATCTCAAAAACGGCTCCAACGATTTTCTTCAAAGTTACTGTATAAACACTCTATTAGATGTCCTTTCGAATGATATAGTTGGTTAGTTCAGGACAATTGATAGGCGTCCTGTATGAATAGCTCAATTTCAGGCCTCGCAAGTGCGTTCCTTCCAAAACGACTGTATGTATTTTTTTCAAATTTGCAATATTAACCCTCTTTTAAATATACTTTTGTATGTAATTGTTGTTTTCCGGTCAACAATTGAACATGCCAAGTCGCTATCTCAAAAATGGCTCTAACGATTTTCTTGAAAATTGTTACATAAACCCATTTTAGGTATCCTTTCTCATGCTTTACGTGGTTATTACAGGACAATTAATAGTCATTCTGATCAGTTAGATCTGTTTTAGATCTTGGAAACTGGTGTTTCAAAAAGTAAAATAATAATTAAAAAAAACTACCCCCCACCTTTCTTCTTCTTCTTTTTTTTAACTCGCTATGTAAACTCTGTTTTATATGTCTTTATGCTTGGTATTAACTTTCTCTTACTGGAAAATTTTTAGTTGTCTATTTCATTAGGTCAATTCTATGTCTTCTGATCACATTAACTCCAAAAAGTGCATATAACACGTGTAATAGTGGATAATGGAAGTCGTGTGGTTGTTTCACACCAAATTTTTTTTATTTCCGTTTTCATTTTTATTTTAAGAAAATAAATATTCAAAATTTCCCCCGAACATTGTTCGCGCGTTCGGACATATTCTGCACCCCTGGAAATATGTTAAAAGGCACTTTAAAGAAATTCCTTCCATAGACTGTACTGTATTGGACGTTTCGTATTTGTTTGAACATACATAAATTATATAAATAGCATTTATAATACGGTTGTCAGCTTCCAAATATGTTTAACAATAGTGTACTAACAGCAATATATTCATTTAAAAAAAATCTATAAAACCAGATCGATTAAAAAAAAAAAAGCTTGTGCGTGCGTAATCAAAGTAAGTAATCATACGAATACGAATCATACCCAAAGTAATCATACGAATTATAAAGTGAAATATGACAATATATATATGTATCATCATTATCAATTTCAGCCTTTATCAATCCACTGCAGGATGAAGGCCTCTCCTAGGTAATTCCAAAGTGCCCTGTTTTCACATAAAAATTTATAAACGAGTATAGAATAATTTATGCATAGATTAAGAAAGGTTTTGATATGGCAACTTCCTAACTAAATGCAACCTATGCAATGAGGTGAAATTTACACCTCATATAACGTACTTCTTAGCGACATCCTAATGACTTTTTTTTTTTTTTTTTTTTTTTTTTCATTTTAAGGTTTGCGAGCTCCATTTTAAACCTGGTGAAATTATACAAACAGTAACATATTTTAATGAAAAAGAAGAAAAGTTATATCAAGTTCCAAGAAATAAACCAATTGTTAAAGATGGTGCCATTCCTACGATTTTCAGTGATTTGCCATCATATCTATCAAAGCCAAGTACATGAAGACAAAGTCCTGTGGAAATATTTCGTTTTTGTTTAAGAGCTATTTAGATTTGTAAATAATTAAGTTGGAAAAAATTACCAATAATCACTAAAAAAATTTGAGAAGTATTGCAAAAGCCAAGGCAAAAAAATTACGTTTTATTACCTAATGATATTTGTGCTTTTATATTATTATTATGATTAATTTTTATGCAAATGATAGAAAAATCTTCTTTATGTATATGAATTATATTTATAATTTTCAATAAAATTATTTTTTTCTTGATTTTTGTCTTTTATGTCTTATTTTAATTACTTAGTTTCTTATTTAAATAAGCAAATAAATCTATTTAAAATCTTGAGATTTAAAATCTTATTTAAAATGTTGGTATAAAGAATGTTGAAAGTATGTTATCAGGTAAGTGAGAGTTATTTTCGATGATCAAATACTTCTAAATTATTGCTATATATTAAAATTTATCTGTGCATAAAATTTACAGAGATGATTAAAGGAAAAAAAAATTCTTATTATATACGGTAAAAGGTGTTTTTAATGCAAATTCTATGTCCACCCTCACCTTAAAAAAAAAAAAAAAAAAAAAAAAAAGGTGTATCATTAATATTTATGATTTTAAAACTTTAAATAACCGGAAATTTGGAGTTTGATGTTATTTATAATTTAGTACATTGTAACTTCTATACCTTATATATCGTTAATATTGTCTATATCAATACATTGTATCGTCGTACCTATTTATAATTTTAATTTGGTGAAAAAATCCATTATTTAAAAAATATATGCATATATTCAGGTGGCTTAACCCTTTGTATCCCACGGGGACTTTAAAGTCCTACCAAAAAAATTCCTCAATATAGCCTAAATTTACTACAGGCTTTCATTGGAACTTCAAAGTCCCTATAATTTAAACTTTCTCTATTGTTAAGCAAAAGTAAGCTAAATTTAATATGAGATGTTTCTCTTGCAGAAAAGAAATATAATAAAAAAGTTTCAAACTATTTTTCCAAAAATAATGTGATTTGGTATGTAAAGGGTTAAGTAAATTAAGTGTTTGAAACATTTTTTATTTTATTTTTTAATGTTTATAATTTGTATTTTAACTAATTACAACATGTATGTTTCCCAAAATTTTCATATTTTTATTTATTGAAAAGTTGTGATTATTAATGGCATCAGTGGTTATATTAAACATAAATAAACACCGCTCAGTTGCTTTATTAGCTATATTAATTCGTAGTCTGCTATTACTCCTATTTAAAAATATATATATATATTACCTTTGAAATAAATTTATGACTAAATATAAGATTTATTGTTTTATGGAGGGAAAAAATTGGGAATGAAATGGGTAATATTAAAAAAAGGAACTTAAAAAAAAAAGGTTTATATTTATTTTTGTAACCACAGCGTATAAAACGAAAGCACCGAGGAGAAAAAAAAAAAAAAAATTCTAAATATAATAAATTCTAAAAATAATTCTAAATCCATATATGAGGATGTGCATAAAAAATGGACTAAATCATGTGGCGCCACAATCCATTTGGAAGGTCTTGATAAGAAGGTGTTGGATAAATGCTTGCGTTAATAATAAATAAATGTAGGGAAGAATGTTTAAACTAGCGAATTCTTTGTTTCAGTGGTTTGTTAAATTTCCAGTATTCATAGCTGCTAACTTTTTTAATTGATTCCGGAATGTTGTTAGTAATGCCCTTTTTTCGAATCATATTCTTTGAGGAGTAATTTTCTTCATATTTAATTGTAATTACATGCTAAAGAAGATTATTCTAGAAAGAATATGGTATGAAGAAAAGGGCGAATGTTAACAACATTCCGGAATAATTTGAAGAAGTTGGCAGCTATGAGTATTTTTTTTTTTTTTTTTAATTGATAGACAAGTAATATTTTCTAGAAAAGTTCTTTAAATGTATTTTCAAGGTTGAACACCTTAAAGGGGAGAAAAGATTAAAAAATTACAAAAGTAAAGAGGTTAAGACTAATAACAATGCTTTTACAATAACCCCTGCAAACAAGCACGAATCTCTTATTCTTCATAAAATATGAAGGATTTTAACCAATTAAAATTTTGATTAATCTGCTTACTTGCCAACTCCACTGTTTTTACCAGTAGACTACCGTTTTTTTAGCTATTTCTACTGGTCTGCTGTTTTTAGGAACTTACAAGAAAAATTGTAAAATTGAGCAATTTTACTGGAAAATATATAGAGGAAAATATACAGAGAATACATATAATAATGAAATGAGGCTTATTAAATGTATGTGTAAAAATTACAATATTGATTTTAATTAACTCAAAACAAACTTAAATTTTTGGATTTTTTACTTCCATCACCCTACTACCGTAAGTAATGGAAGTACAGAGCTGACAACCTAATCCGGCAAATTGTTAGTACCGCCCCTTTTTCTACACCAGTCATTTCTTAGAGTTTTTTCTTCTTAATTCATCGTAAATACATTTGAAGAAAATTGCTTTAAAAATTAAGTGGTGTAGAAAAAGGGGGGTACTAACAATTTGCCGGATTAGGTTGGCAGCTCTGGAAGTATTGTATTCGGTCCAAAAATTCGATATCGAGATTTCACCTGATTTACACGTTTTAAGGTCCCCTGAGTCCAAAAAAGTGGTTTTGGCAATTGGTAAGTGTGTGTGTGTGTGTGGAATCTCCTGGCTATCATATCTCCGAAACTAATAAAGATAGAACTACAAAACTTCAGAATTAAGGCAGGTCTGGTGTACTGATGCATTTTCCAAATGTTGATAAAAATTGAAAAACCGGAAGTGAGACCTTAAGTCCGTATCTCAAAACCGGCTCTAACGATTTTCTCCAAATTTGCTATATAAACATTCTATTAGAAGTCCTTTCGAATGATATAGTTGGTTAGTTCCGGAAAATTCATAGGCGACCTGTATAAATAACTCAATTTCAGGTCTCGCAAGCGCGTTCCTTTAAAAACATCTTTACGGATTTTTTTCAAACTCGCCATTTTAACTCAATTTTCTCAAAAAAAAAAAAAAAAAAAAGTCTGGTGTGAAACAACCACACGGCTTCCATTGCCCACTATTACACGTATTATATGCATTTTTTAGAAATAATGTGGTCAGCGAACACGTAAAATTGACCTAACGAAGTAGACACCAAACAAATTTCCTATAATGAAAGCTAATATATATATATGTGTGCGTGTATGTGTGTGTGCATGCACGTATGTATAAATATATATATATATATATATATACATATGTAAGCATGTAAAACAGAATTTATATAGCGAGTTAAAAAATAAGGGGGGGGGGGGGAATGAGTTATTTTTTCAAACACCAATTTCCGAGATCTAAAACTGACCTACCTAATCAGGATGACTGTTATTTTTCCTGTAACAACCACTTAATACATGAGAAAGGATATCTAAAATGGATTTATGTAACAATTTTCAAGAAAATCGTTAGAGCCGTTTTTGAGATACCAACTTTTACTAAAACTTGGCGTACTCAATTATTGAACGGAAAACAATAATTACATACAAAAGCATATTTAAAAGTGAATTACTATAGCGAGTTAGAAAATAATCCGTACAGCCGTTTTTAAAGGTACGACTTGCGAGACCTGAAATTAAGCTATTTATACAGGGCGCCTGTACACCAGAATTTCATCTGTACACCAGACCTGCCTCAATGCTGAAGTTTCGTAGTTTTATCTCTATTAGTTTAGGAGATATCATAACCAGAAGATTTCGTTCGTACATACATACATACACACACATACACACTATTGCCAAAAACTACTGATTTGGACTCAGGAGACCTTAAAACGTGTAAATCAAGCGAAAACTCGACATTGAATTTTTGGACCGAATACAATACTTCCATTACCTACGGTAGTGGGGTAATGAAAGTAAAAATGCATATAATTCGTGAAATAGTGGGTAATGGAAGTCGTGTGGTTTTTCACACCAGATTTGTAAATAATGCTTTGTAATTAAATAGTATATTTACATAGTCATTGTGAGTGTATTTTCAGTCAGATAAGATAATTAAAAACTGAATTGTGATCCTCATTATCTTATAAAAATCTGGAGAATATTTTAATTTCTAAATGCAGGGAAAATTTAGTTTAACAATTCTATGAATAACAATTTAATTGTTATTTTCTTAATGAAGCAAAATCTGCTATAAATGTAAAAATTTGTGTTTAAGTAAATATCATAGGCAATATTTTTTTTCCCTAATTTTTAGGATTTGAAATTAATTCTTTAATACACATAATCTCAATATTTTATTTGTTTTAATTTGAAAGATGAGTGATTTTTATTTAAAGAAAATTTTTATTTATGGAAAATATTTTGTAAATATTCATATATTTTTCTTTTTGTCTACTATATATTTATATAAATTCAGTCTCTATCGTTAAAAATGTCAATTTACAAAATCTCTACTGTTTTTTTTTTTTTTTTTCCCGATAAAATCTACTGATTTTTAAAACTGATATGTTGGCAAGTATGAATCTATCTCAAATATTATGAGACATGCTAGTCATTGCTTTTTTTTTTTTCCTAACTAATCTTCCTCCACAAATATTATGAGGCAGCTTAATCAAATAGAGACTCGTTTTCCTCTTCAGATATTACCAGACAGGTTAGTCAGGCAAATAATCTTGACTATCCTTCCTCTTCAAATATTCTTTGAAAATTGACTTGCTTTCTTAGTCAGATACCTGAGATCTGTTGACTAACTTTCTTAATCAAGTGTAGATTCTGACTAACATGCCTTGTCTTTGAAACTGCGGTTGTTGACTAACCTTCCTGGTCAGATAATTATGATTGTCGACTAGCCTTCTTTGTCTGATAATATTAACCTTCCTAGTCTGGAGTAGTGTTTTGGTGACTAGTTCAGCAAGTACACTTTTTAGTTTTGGAGACTAGTTCAGCAAGTACACTTTTCAGTTTTGGTGACTAGTTCAGCAAGTACACTTTTCAGTTTTGGAGACTAGTTCAGCAAGTACACTTTTTGGCTAGTCAGCTATTTTGGTTAGTCAATTCTGTATTGTCAGTTGAGCATTTTGCCAGGTCACTGTGACCAATTTATTTTTCTGTGTGCATTAAATTCTAATATTTATGTTTAGTGCTATAAAATTACTATAAAATTACTATAAAAATTAAGTGATGTGGAAAAAGGGACGAGTACTAACACTACTCCGGATTATGTTGGCAGCTATGCATACTTCCTATAGCGGGTAGTAACTTCTCCCCTTCTTGCCTTAAAGACAAACAGCGTAAAATATTATCGTGATGTATAGCTGCCAAATTGTACGTTTTTCTGCTACCGGAAATTTTTAATGTAAAATTTAATAAGCTTTTTAGCGTTTTTCTGGGATGGTTTCAAAAGTAAAGTGGTTTCAAAATTATAATGCACAAATAAGTAACACGGATTAAAACGGATTGATCAAAAATAAGAGTAGAAAATGCGTTATTTTAGCGATCGCTGTAGATATAAAAAACTTCGTCTGCTCTTGTTTATCTATGTCATGTGAAATATGACGTCAGGTGGGCAGAGCCCATTAGAGTGTTCGTAATAACAGTAATCATTTCTTGATTTGAAAATGAAGTATCAAATTTTGTGACAAACTCACAGATTAACATCCACACAAAATTTTAAAGGGATTGGTTGAAAACAAATTAAAAAGAAGCATTATAAATAATTAATTATTCCCGAAATATGGAGTTTAAAATTAAAATAATAAATATTAAATAATTTATGAGGAGTTGTAGAGTTATATTATTTTAAAACTGTTATATAGCTTGATACGTTCTGTAATAATGATCTAGATATTTTCAATTGCATCGATTTTAATAAATTTCATCATACCTTGTCCCCTTAAGGAAAAAAAAAGAATGGGGTTCGATATCAGCATTCAAAAGATAATATTCACAAAGAATTTTTCGGTATTTGTTATCAGGGCTTTTATTCTCGAAGTTAAAATGAATTTCGGGAGACATCAGGTCAAAAATTAATGCAAACCTGACCTGGCCTGCACCAGATTCCCAGCGCGAGTGACTGCGATTATCTGACACGACGCAGGACTCTAGTGGGCATCTACGAGTGATATCGTATGAGGAGTTTTCCAAGAGTGATAGAGCTTTGTAGAGAGCCACATATCTGAGTTCCATAGAGAATTTGATTAACGAATGAAAAAGAAAATCAAAATGTTTTGGAAACTTCGACTTAAAAAAGATGGTTGGGGAGGAAAAAACATGCGAGATGTTTTTGCTTATCGCTTTAATACTTTAATGAAAAAAATTAACAATAGCTTTATATAAAGAAAAAATGAATTCCCATTCTAAAGGAAGGGGGTGGGGTGAGCCGATGACCCTTCTCTCCCTCTAAAAAAAATGAGGGACCCTAGGCGGCCTGTGCCCACCTAAATTCTGAACCCTGTACACGCTACTGGGTTAAAGAGAAATATTTCAAGCTTATTAAATTTGTCGCTTGTAGAAAAAAGTATACATATTTTTTCTCATTTTATTTCGAATGATTATAGCGTAAAACTGCGTATCATTATTTATTTGCCGATATCATCTTTATTTGCCGAAGCTAGCATTATCCTTAATTTATGGACATGAGTGTAATTGGAAGACCTAAGACAAAATAGTGCATGTTATTCATCCAGAATATATATGCCAGTATGATGTGGCCACCACAAGACATTCTTCTACAAATTCACGCAATACAAATTATTTTTTTAATTATTTTCCATAATAAACGCAGATTTTTTTTTTTTTTTTTTTTTTTTTCGTAGAGAAGTTTAACACAAGATGTCTAAAGAAAGTTGATTTTATGCCAACATCAGAGCTAATGCGATTTTCTTTTTCGTTCTTTCTTTCCTTTTGTGTGTGTGTGTGTTAAAAGTGAAATAAATTAATAAATTTGTTTTTAATTTGCATAGATTTATGGTTCAACCAATCGTTTTAAAGGTATTGACGTGTTCTTTTGAATAATATCTATATTGAAAATGTTTTGGATGTAATGGACTTTTCAACTCTGAAAATAATTATTTAAAAAATACTTAGAGAATTACGTAATTTTTTAGTATACCAGCCATGAAAATTCAGCCAATAAAAAAAAAAAAAAGCGGAAAAAAAGAGTGTTTTTTAAATTTATTTCACACATACACAATTAGAAAAAAAAAAAAAAAAAAAAAAAAAAAAAAAGGTTAAATGTTTTATTAAAATCCCAATTCCTCTACATTAATTGGAAAAGAAAGATAAATAATAGATTAAAAAACTTCGTCCATATTCTTTCAATTTTGAGAAAATGTTTAGTGCTGCCATCTATGCATGAAAATGAATACTAGATGTATTATTTTCACATAAGTGTAATTTTCGAGTGTTGGGGTTAGGTTTAAGACTTAAGACCAATGCACTACGCTAGGATTCTAGAAATGTCCTACGTGGGTGGTCTTCATGAGAGGTTCTAGGCCGTATTTACGCAAGTTTTAAGGAAAACCATGAAAAATTTGGGATTATTCCGATGTGCGTCACTTGACATCCAACTCGGTACCTTCAAGAGCATATCCTCTTGGCCACGGGTGTAACTGCGTAATTTTCAGGAAATAATGATTCGTTTTAAGTTTTTAAAATATTTCCAATTACATAGTTACAATTTCATTGCGAAATCACTATTGAGTATAAACAAAACTTAAAGAATGTTATAACTTTTCTTAACATAAATATTAAATAAAAAGAGTTTAATCAAACGTATATTAAAAAAAAAAAAAAAAAAGAAAAGAAAATAAAATAAAGAAATAAATAAAGAAAAGAAATTAAAGAAAAAAATCTGTAGAAAAATCTACAGACAATTTATGAATAAAGAAATTGTCCCGAAATAATAATAAATAAATAAGTAAATAACGTGCAAATAACTTTAACATTCGTTAATTGATGACAAAGGAATTAAATAATGCAGTTTAGAAATTTCTAAAATCTAGCTGTGATCTATTAGTAAAAATGATGTCATGTATAGGGACTTTACTTTTAATCTATAGTCCTACTAACAGAGATGACTTTGTTGACATGAAAATCATTATTAAAATTTAATTGACATGGTTGCACACGAGTAGCCGTTGGCACAATCTTATAAGTTGAAATATTAAATAATTTTATCTAAAATTTCGCGTGTTGGGGTACCTCGTTAATCTGTTCATCGACTGTTCGAGAAGTTCTTTGGACTTCTAAAACGAAAAACGATTTCTTCTTCTTTTTCTTTTTTCTTTTTTTATATTCGAAACAACTTTTTTTTAATATTATAGTATTTTATTTTTTTTACAGCTGTTCTACTGCAGCTCAGCAGCTAATATCTCAGGAAAATACTATTTAGGATGAAATATTATGCCAGTAATTTTTTTAAAGGAATCGGCGATTCAATTAAAAAAGTTTTCTTATCTTTATTTTCATACATTATTCTCTGATACATCTTCGTACCTGTAATAATCAAATTTCAAATAAAAAATAAATTAGTTCCATACGACTAAAGTAAAATAATTAAATAATTAATTAAATTAAAATAAAATAAAATAAATAAATTGCTAGTTTCGTCTGCGAATGTTTGATTAAAAATAGTAGATTAATACCTGTATTTATGTACCGTAAATAAAACAGCCTGGAACGCTGTGTTGAGTTATTCGTTCGGTTCCCACGCCGGGAAATGAACCGGGGCCGACTGAGTAAGAATCAGGAATCTTTACCACTGGACAGCGTCGCCAACTTTTGAAAAAAGGATTGGTGGACTCAAATATTTTTGGGTACATGGAACAATGATATGGCGATTTTTCTCCTTTAGAGAGAGGGATGAAACCGGTAAGGTTGGTTGGTTGGTTGTAGGATTTAAGGCCGATTGACTCCTGATGTGTCCTAGGCCAAGAGGGGGAATGCCCTCCGTGGGGGTCTTTCTAAGGGGTCCTAGCCCGTATTTACGCGAGTTTCGGAGGAAACCACGGAAAACTCCGAACGGCTAGGCCGATGAGCGCGACCTGGGATCGAACCCGGCACCTCCCATCTACCAGCTTTGAGCGCAGAACCGCTCGGCCGCTGGTGGGCCGAAACCGGTAAGGACAGGATACATTAATTTAATACTATTTAAAATAAAAAGTTATGATTTTATTGAATTACATTATCAGTGGATTTTTCTAATATAAAACTCATACCTATTGTAATTCCTTGAATACAGAATAATAAATTTAGAGTGCAAATATAAAAAACTAGCAGGCTTTGCCCGCTTCGCTGGTCATTATATTGAAATGAATTCTCAAAATACCATATCGCATGAATAATAATAATAATAAAATCTTTAAAAAAATCATTAAAATCAGTCAAAATCTAAGTTAAAGTTCGCACTACCTTCGGTAGCAGTATTCCTGCTCGCCACACGTCGAGTCTGGAGCCCCAATGCTTTAGGCATCGCCTTATCTGCTTTTTACTCCCACTCCCCCAATCATGGGTAAATTGAAAGTTTTGCAAAATAACATCAAATTGCATATTCTCTACACTTAATCAACACCCACGCACCAAAATTAGACCATTCTAAGGTAATTTTAAGCAGAATTAAGTTTGAAAATGTGTTTTTTGCCATTCAATGTGTTTTTTGGGAGGTAATTTTGCAAAATCTATTTATAGTGCATGTTGCATACACATACCTAACCGACACATAAAAAAATCGAGATCCTGATATTATTTAAAATAGAATTATGTTTTGAAACGAGCTTTTTACCCCCTTCTCCGCTCTTAAACTAAGGAAGGGGCATGTTATTTTTTAAAATCTCTTTATATATACTATGAATTAGATACATATAACCGATCCACACATAAAAAATTTCCATCCCAATATAATTTAGTGTATAGTTACGCATGGATGCTCTTTTTTTTTTTTTTTTTTTTTTTGCCCCTCACTCCCGTGGGACGGCAGGATGAAATTTCACAAAATCCCTTTATAGTGTGTGTTGAATACGCATAAGCAACTCACACATAAAAAAATTGCCATTCTAAGATAATATGGAACAGAGTTACGCACGAAAGCATGTCTTTTGCCCCTTCCCCCAGGAAAGGGGGTAGGACGGAATGTCAAAAAATCCCTTTCTAGGGTATGTATTGTGTACACATAACTAATCAACTTATCAAAAAATCGCTTTTCTGAGATAATTTGGAGCAGTGTTACACTTAAAAACGTACTTCCCCCTCCCCCTCCCTTGCCCTTCAAGGGAGGAAACGGGAAATTTCGCATAATCCCTTTATAGTGCATGTTGGTAACGCATAACCAGCCCACACATAAAAAATTGTTTTTTTTAAAGATAGTTCGTGGCAGAGTTACGCATGGGAACATGTTTATCGCCCTCCCCCCCCTGAACAGGGGTTGGCGGAATTTCCCAAACTCCCTTTGTAGTGTGTGTCTTGAATGTGTCTTTTTATATAACCAATCGATATATTAAAAAAAAAATCACCATCCTGAGATAATTTGGAGCAGAGTTAATTTAAAAAAAATGTTTTAGACACCCCTACCCTTAAAGGGGGCAGGGGGAAATTTCGTAGAATTCCTTTATAGTGCGTGTTGGATACATATAACCAACCCATGCAAAAAAATAATCTTACTGAGATAATTTGAAGCAAAGTTAGGCTCGAAAACGTGTTTATTGCCCCCCCCCCTTTCCCCGTCGCCCCAAGCGAGGAATTTCGCAAAATCCCGTTAAAATGGATACACGTAAATAAATCACAGACTAAAATTTGTGACCTCAGCTCCTATAGATTTCCTCAGACGAATTTACTACAAAAAAGGGTGCTCGAATTTGCCCCCTCGTAACTACCCCCCCCCACACACACACACCAAAAAAAAAAAAAAAAATGCAAAAAACAAAAATAAGTTTTTGGAAATATTCTCAAAAATACGCTTGGCGTTTTTTTATATCTTTGTGCTATTATTGGTAGAGTTCTACTCGAAAATTCGTATTTTGCTAAATTTGCCTATGGAAATCGTTTTTAACACCGCCCCCTTCAAAAATTGAAAAATCGCAGAAAATGATTTATTGTACTCAAGTCTTGTCTTCCCATCTACAATTTCTTCCCCGTGAAGTAAATTGGAGCCGAGTTATGTTTATAAAGGTGTTTTTTGTCTTCTGCCCACCACCCCCAGGAGGGAAACGGCGAGGTATTTCGCAAAACCCCGTTTTAGTGGGAATCAAGGTCCCAAAACCAACCTGCTCACCAAAATTTGGAACTATCTCCCATAAAATCGCCACGGCTGTGTTGAGTCTGTGAATTAGTGAGTTTACTCTTTTATATATATAGGTAACAAAAATGGGCATTAAGGGCCCGCTTCACTCACCGCCGCCGGAAGCCGAAACTAATGTTATTCTATTGGAAATTTTTCTTTACAAATAACTTATTAACTAATACATATTTTTAAATTCTGTTTTCACATTCTGAAAATTCTCAGCTGTTAAATGGACGGACCTTTTTAAAAAAACATTTTTTTAATTTTTTATATTTTATTTTGAAGCTGCAAAATACGAATTTTCAATATGTGATTTTTTTTCATTTTGCAATTTCAAAATAAAATATTAAAAATAAAAAAAATACATTTTTTAAAAAGGTCCGTCGATTTAACAGTTAAGAATTTTCTGAATGTGAAAACAGAATTTTAAAATATTATTAGTTAATAAGTTATTTGTAAAGAAAATTTCCCCATAGAATGACATTGGCTCGGGCTTCCGGCGACGGTAAGTGAAGAGGGCTGTTAAATACAAATTTCTTGAGATTTTATTATTATTATTTTTTTAATATATATTATCAACTTTAAAAAATATATTAATAATATGTCCTGCTGCGTATACTTTAGCTAAACAACCTTTTTTTTAAAAAAAAAGTTTCTGTAAATAAAAATTAAAAACATAATTACTTCTTTGCAGGTCTCGTGAAATACGGTCGCCTAATCGTCATTGGCGACTAATATATTTTAATTGACGATTATGTTTTCAACTTTAAAGAAACTCAATATTTATTTTTATTAGTACGACAGGACTATTTCATTCAGTCTGGCATCTTGCGTCGTTACCAGTTTATAGTGTTCCACTTCAAAAATGCCTGAAGGTATCCAATTTTACCGTTTAATTTCTTACTCTATCTTAAAATATTTTGTGAAATCCGTACAAACTTATATATATTTATATATATATATATACGAGGGCAGTTTGGTAATTCCGTGACTTGAAAAAACCAAATTACATATCAAAATGCATTTTATTTTTCGATATAATCTCCTTTCATAAAGATACACTTTTTACAACGGTGTTCTAACTTTTTTAATCCTTCCAAAAAATAGGATTTCTCAAACTCCTTGAAATAGGCATTTGTGGCATTAATGATCTGAGAATTTGAAGAAAATCTCTTTCCACCAAGCCTATTCCTTTAATTTGGTAAAAGAAAAAAGTCACTGAGGCCCAAACCAGGAGAGTAGGGTGAATAAGGGTCGTATCGTAATTCCACCAATTTTGCGGCTGCGATTGCAGACTATTACTCTATCGCATTGTCGTGATGTAAAAGTACTTTTTTTCTTGGACAAATGAGGCCGCTTTTCTTTCAATTTTGCATTAAAATGGTCTAATAAATCAACATAATATGATAAGTGATCATTTTTCTGTTTTCCAGATAGTCAATGAGAATTATGCCTTTTGAGTGCCATAAAAATGTGGCTATAATCTTTCTGACCGTTGGAACTGTTTTTGCCTTTTTCGGAGCATGTTTATTAGTAGAAGTCCACTGTTTAGACTGTTTTTTTTTCTTTTCTGGTGTGTAGTAATGTATGCATGTTTCATCAACTGCAACATAACACCGTAAAAATTAGCTTGAATTGTGACCGCACTTGTTTAAACACTACTTTAAAATGGTTACACGAGTCCGCTTTTGATCCACTGTCAGCAATCGCGGCACCCATCTTGTTGAAAACTTTTTCATGCCGAAATGTTCATGAAATATATTGAATACACGTTCATTTGAAACGTTTACCTTCTTAGCTATCTCACGCACTTTCACACGACGGACTTCTAACACGATATCATGGATTTTGTTAACCATTTCTTCAATCGTAATCCCAGTTTGATGTCCAGAACGATCCTGCATCTGTTGTGCTCGTACGGCCACAACAGAATTCCGTAATCCACTTGTCAACTATACCATGTGATGGAGCAGAGTCTCAGGAATATTTTTTCAACTTTTCTTCAGTTTTGGTAGCTGTTTTTCCGCGCAAAAAATAGTGTTTTATCAACACACGAAATTCATTTTTCTCCATAATCGAAACAAGCACGCCAATCGTTTGCTTTGGAATCCAATAGGATACAATGCATTTAAAAAATATCGTCTGCAAATTTCACGAAAGTTGCCGCAGATAATAATAAATTACAAACATAATAATAATTGAGAGATGGGAGCGCCAGTTTTTTTAAAGTCACGAACTTATCAAACTGCCCTCGTATATTTATTTATTTAAATATGTTTTTTCACTTCCCATCGGGGATGATCGAACTCGCAACCTACGGGTTCGTAGTTGTGTACTCTGACCACAGAGCCAACTGGTCTCGACTGAATATTTCCTGATTATTTAGACTAGTGTTTTCAGATATATATATTTATATATGTATATATATTCTTATATATTTGAAATGGTGTTAAAATAGAAATATAAGTAGTCCTGTCGTACTAAATTAAATTCTGGCATCGACAGAATTTCATCCATAGTTTTAGTGCTTGTGAAGCAAGCATACATCGAGATACTCACCACTGCAGTACAGATTTTATTTTTCTTTCTTTCTTTCTTTTTTCTCCCTCCTCATTTTAGCGTTATTTATTTATTTTTTTTTATGTTGGTGAAAAAATCTGGTTCTGGAATCAGGCTTTGATTCCACTCCTGAAGTAGTCTAATTCTCACCTTTTTGATTCCCGCTCTTCCCACTACGTTTCGAGACACTGTTGAATCAATACACCATTAGGTATTTAAACGACTTTTTTTCGTGTATGTTTCACAAATCGGTGTTAAATTGCAGTCGGCAGCAAAATTATTCGAGCGCTGTCAATAATTCCTGTGTAAAAAAAAGTACACTTAAATACTGTTTTGTTAAATAAATCCTTGTCGAATCATGTTCTTAGACTGACTAAGCACATGATTCGACTTAAGTGCATTTTTATTACATAGGAATTATTGCTAGAGAAGTGAATTTTCTTCTGAGGAGTAAGCTACAAAACTTTTCTGTTTTTGTGTATGTTTCCCGCATTTTTGTTTTTCTCTTTGGCAATGATTGTCCATTACTCAGGATTAGTGCGACGTAAAACCCAATCAATAAATGAAATAATCACCTTTGGTCGTGAATTTAAATTCTGGACTTTAAACCACGTTCAAACTCCATACATTATCCCGTAAATAATTACTATACGTCTATCTTCTATTTTATAAAATTTATGATATTTTCTAGCTTTTGTATGTCCTTTCAGTAGTGCAAAATTGATTAAAAAAAAAAAAAAAAAAAAAAAAAAAACACCATTTATATTATTACTATCAGGTTTTGCCCGCTTCGCTGAGCACTATACTTAAATGAGTTGTCAAAATTTGATATTATTATAAATAACCTAAATAAAAATGTAAGTTAACCTAAGTAAGTTTTCTCTGTATTCCATAGAGGTTTTTACCGCTCGCAACGTGAGAATTCCGGGTCAACACTGCCTTCGGCAGCAACTTATCCGCTTCTTACTTCCATTTTCCCAGCGGCTAAGTTAGAAGTTTTGCGAAATCTCACCAAAGTGCATAATGCGTACACCTATTCATCATCCATAAACCAAAACTCATCATTCTAAGATAATGTAAAGCTAATTCAAACAGAATAACGTATTTTTACGCGTGTTTATTGCACCCCCCCCCCGACCCCAAGTGTGTAAGTGGGCGAATTTCGTAAAATCTCGTTACAATAGGTGTCGGATACATATAAACAATTTGTGCACCAAATTTCCTGACTGCAGATCCCATAGATTTCCCAAAACAAATTTAGCGCAATTTCCCGCTCGAAAAACGGTTTTACCCCTCTCTCCTTTAAGAATCAAGAATTCTAAAATTTTACATAATGTTTTAATTATACTCAAGTCTAGTCTCATCGTGTGCAATTTCTTCCCCGTGAAGTAATTTGGGGCCGAGTTATGCTTACAAACGTTTCTTTAATTCCTGTCCCCCTGGGGGGAAGGGGGTATTTCGAACCAAACTTCGTAACCGCAGCACTCATAAATTTCCCAGGACAAATTTAGCGCTAAAAGGGTGTCTCGAATTTACCCTTTGTAACACATACTTCCCCCCCCCCCTTCCCCAAAGAAAAAAAAATTGGCAGATCACAAAAAATCAAAAATGTGTTTTAGGAAATGTCCTAAGAAAGTCGCATAGCCTTTTTTCAACATATTTGTTCCATTTTTGGTAGAGTTCTACGCAAATCAGGAATTTTCGAAGTTATCCGCCAAAAATCGATTTTCCCCCTTCCTTCCCTTAAAAATCGGAAATTCCTAAATTGCATATAATGTTTTATTTGTACTCATGTCTAGTCTCCCCATGTGGAATTTCTTTATTGTGAAATAATTAGGAGCCGAGTTATGATTACAAACGTGTTTTTGTCTTTTGCCCCCGCAGGGGGAACTTTGGGGAATTTCTTAAAAGTTTATAAATATAATTTTAGATTGGGTAAAGACCTTAATTCCTGCCAAGCGCCGTTGAATTATGTCCAGCCGTTCTCAAGTTATGCCCGGACAAACGTGTTTTTGACTCCCCCCCCCCCACGGGAAACGGGGGAATTTCGGAATAGTTGATAGGTACAATTTTAAGTTGGGTGAAGAACTAAATTCCAGCCAAGCACCGTTGAATTCCGTCCAGCCGTACCTGCGTGATGTCCGGACAAAATAAGCGACATACAGACACGATGACACACACACACACACACACAGGCAAAATTTTCTGCAGTCATTTTCGGCTTTCATGGTGTGTGAAACGTGCAGATATCGCAAAATTTTTCGATTCTGACAAATTTACAGACAAAAGTCTGATTTTATTAATATAGATTATCATTAATTAAGGAATTTATTAAAAAATCTTTTTTGCTATTTCCTTGATTTTCGGATGTACAGTCGGCTGCAAAATTATTCGAGCACTAGCAATAATCCTTGCCAAAAAAAAGTACACTTAATACAGCTTTGTTAAATAAATCCTTGTCGAGTCATGTTCTTAATCAGTCTATGAACATGATTCGACAAGGATTTACTTAGCAAAACAGTCTTAAGTGTACTTTTTAAATATAGGAATTATTGGCTAGTGCTCGAATAATTTTGCAGCCGACTGTATATTGAATATACAAAGTAAAATTTTTCGTTTCATTAACTACTTTAACATGCTTTACTTAAAACTACATTTATATAGTAAAATTAATAAAATAATACTATTAATAATAAATAGTTCCTCTACAGTTGTAAAGGGGAAACAAACTAATTTTTATTTATTTATTTATTTACTTCTAGAGTATGCAATGATAAAACAAATACGCGCGATAAATCTTACTTATTATTTATGTATATTATAATAATTTCGAAAAATAAAAATTAATCTTATTTTAAATTGATTTTTGTACAATTGGTTCATAGTTAACTTTATTTTAGAACTTAAAATATTAATTAAAATAAATAATATAAATATGTTATACATTGACTTTTTCTTTACAAGAGATGGCATCACTGTTAGTGTTTACTAACTACTCCATTTTTATTGATAAATTTATTTAGTTTTGTGTATTTAAAGTTATATAAAATAGATTAAATCAAACGTTTTTGGGAATTTAATGTACCTTTATAAGTTAAGAGCGTTAATAGTTATTAGAAATCCCTAATTAGGAGTATAATTTTATATTCTTTGTAAATGGGAACCAAAATGATATTAATTAGGATAAATAATTTTTTCTGCAAAAATTTTTAAAACTTAGTAAAACGGCTCACAGAAACGGACTGTCCTCTAAAAAAGAGGACATCTGATCAGTATAATTTAATGTACTGTAATTAGATAATGTCCTAAAATATTTTTATCAATTGGTATTTAGTTTTCCTACATTTTTAATAAAAGATATTTTTTACATGCTTCAAATATCAAATGTTCTAAGTAAATTACAACTAAATCCCGTGAAATAGTGTTTTAATATCAGAACAGTTGTATCTCACATCGTCACATTTCTGTGATAATTTCACGTTTTGATTCAAATTTTTCTTCCACTTCTGCTCGAGATAGAGCGCACACGAGAACTCTATCTAATAAAGCAATTATGTATCGAAATCTTTTGTGCTTTACTCTTCAGAAAAATGTTTGCTTTTAAAATGACATTTTTCAAACTTTTTGTTTGTAATGATGTTTAAATTACCGACCTTGCCCTTGTTATTCGTTCATGTTTGTTAAATAATCTCATCTGAATATAAATATTTCAAGATTCTTATGAAATCAGAATTCAGGTTTTTAGTCAACATGCCATATCTGATCTATTTCAGCAAAAGTTTTGTGCGGAAGAGGAAAAGAGGACCAGTAAAAAAGCTAAAGAAAAATTAAAATGTTTTGGTTCAGCCTGTAAAAAGTAATGCATGAAATGTTTTTTGGCCGTAGCATGTGACTAAGAGGTTTCTTCTCTTTATCTGTATAAAATTTTATGCGGCTACCACAGATATTCATGGAAATATATGTATTGGGGGTGGGGGTGGGTGAAGTAAAAAAAAATTCCACTTTTTAAATTATAACACCTAGGGTTTTAGACCCAGTGCAGAGACATTTTTTGAAAATTTGGCACACTACATTGGACACAGCACACAGTATAGTGCAGTCAGAATGAAAAAATGTTAAATATCTTGTGAAATATGAATATTTTAATAATAAATTTTGAATTACACATGCGCTAACTTAAAAAAAATTTCATTTGCATAATTTAACAACCAAGAGTGTTAAGCAACTTATATGAAAACCCCAATCAAATATCATGTAAATTAAAAAAGTTATAAGAGAAAGAATGAACAAAATTTCAGCTCTTCTCAAAAAAAAAAAAAAAAAAAGGAAAGTGATAGGGGGTTTAGTCAATATTTATTTACAGTCAGCGAACATTTTATTACCATTGGGTATTGATTGAATCAATATAAAATTGTGAATAAAACCCCTTGTAGTTTAACTTTTATTTTGAGAGAACTGAAATTCTGTCCATTCTATCTCTCATAACTTGTTGAATTTACCTGATATTTGTCTGGGGTTTCCCTACGTATAGCTCAATACTTTTGACTATTAAATTATGCAAATAAATTTTTTTTAAAGCTAGCGCATGCGTAGTTAAAAATTATTTATTAAAAATGCTCATGTTTCGTAAGATATTTAACATTTTTACATTCGGATTACAGTACGCTCTGTCTAATGTAGTATACCAAGTTTTCTAAAAATGGCTCTGCACTGGATCTAATACCCTACATGGTATGATTTAAAAAGTGCTATTTTTTTTTCAATTTTTTCAATTAGTTGTTATATCTCCATGAATATATATGGTAGCCTCAAAAAAATTTACATAGATAATGAGAAAAATCCTCATAATCACATGCTTCAACCAAAATGCATTTAAGACATTACTTTTTACAGGGTGATCCGAAACATTTTGATTTTGATTTAATTTTTTACTAGTCCCGTTTTTTTCTTTAGGACACAATTTTGCTGAAATATATTTCAGGTATAACTTGTTCTTTACACTACCAAAGTTTCAAGATGATTCCTAACGAACTTTCTTAGATATTTAACAAAACGTCAAAATTCGAAAGTGACCAGCTACTTATTGGTAGATAGTGTATACTCGTCAAGTGAATTGCTCTTTTATTATTGCTGTTATTAATATAATTAATATTATTATTATTATGACATATTTGCATCACTATGTATATATATATATATATATATATATATATATTGTATTTCATAATGGAAACACACACAAAAATGAAGATAATAAAAATAAATAAACGAAGAAGTTACTGAATAAGACTGAGAAAAAAGACCTTCTTTAATTTCTAAAACAATGAAAAAAAATGCTTCCTGTTGAATCTGATTTATATAGCCTGACTATTTGTGCACAGGGTTCCGTAAAATAATTCAGATTAATTACGGCCTATGAGATGTATTCCATGAAAGCAAAATTTAATATCTTCATATGGCACAAAATATAATGAAACCAACATACATTATCCAGATGTACAAAAATATGTTTCTCATGGTATGAGTAATTCATAGATATAGTAATAATACATAGATTGATCATTAGGGAGAAAAAAGTTATTCCTTTCCACTTGGGAAAAGACGGCGATTTTACCAGAATATGGCCGTCTTTCCCCGAGCGAATACACACGAATATTTTAGCAAATAAAATTTATGAATAATTTATTTACTAAAGGTGAATGAGAAACTCCAGATATAATTTCAAATTCTTTTTTTATTTTTTATTTTTTTATTTTTTTATTTTCAATACCTTTTAATGGCTGATTGCAAAGCTTTTTTTTCGGCATCAAAAATCTTTGCACTATAACATGGGGATGATAGATCTGTATATATTACTGCATCTATGAAATAATTAGCATTAATGATTAATTTACAAAGCTACACAATATTTCGGGAAAAGAAGAAAAAAAACAGGGGGGGGGACCACTTTCAATCCCCTTTTTATTATAGTGCTTCCATCTATAGAATAAAATATAAACTAAATATTTAAAACTCATGACTTTATAATTATAATAATCATCCCAAGTCAGAAACATTAACGATGAGTACACTAACTGCAAAATAACTGAAAGCAACTGTCAAAATATCGAAGCATACAAGTACGTATGTGTACATGTTTGTACATAAATATTGTTACAATGAGAGTAGAATACAAGAAAAATCCATGATTCAATGCAGAATTTACCAATAGATCCAAAAATAGGATATCCAGTAATAATTTTAGAGATGAGAAAGAATAAAAATATGCATCAAATACGTAATATGAACATGTAGAAATAAAGATAGTAATATGCATTGTAACATTACATATATATATAGATATATATATGTGTGAGTGTGTGTGTTAGATTATTCATGAAAGTGTTTTGAAACAGTTAATTTACTATATCAAATTGAGATTATTTTTAATTAGTGTATTGAAATAATACGAAATATACTCTATATAGTTATTGGTATCTTTAAAATAACTCAACTCTTCTCTTCTCTCATTTCTAAGAGCTTAAATAATTTGAAGGAAAGTTTTCCCCTTTCAATCTTTCTTCTTGTCTTCTTCCCTGCCGATCACTCTGTCTCGGTAGTAAATTTTAATTCACTGCATGAGTTGTAAAAGTGCGTTACGGATAATTTGTGATATCTCTGTATAGTATCTATTTTCTTTTCTTTTTTCGAATTAAACTTTTTCTGAAAAATTCGTTTTTGATCTGCAATGAAACACTAGCATAGTTTAAAATGTTTTTTTATCTTACAATTTGTTTGTTAATAAACTACTCATATTGGTTCGTATATAAAAGATCATTTTTTATTTCCAACATATTTTAATGTTAAAAAAAAAAAAAAAAAAAAAAAAAAAAAAAAAAAAAATCAAATAAGTTTTTTAAATGTTTGTTTGTTGTAAAATCATCTTCCATGGTGACAATAATTTAAACAGAGTTCAGGTAAAAAAAAATCCCTTGAATCAGTCACAATGAAGTACAGATAAACATATTAAAGCAATTTTAAAATTGCCATGTTTTATATAGATAAATTAAGTCAGGTAGATCATGTAACGATTATTTGATATTTAAAAGTGTTTTTTTCGATATAAAAATATAGCTGAAAAGAGAACCCTCATTTCGTGAGTAATTTGAAGTTTAGCGACGAACTATTTTTATATAATTGCAGTTAAAAAGTTTTAAATTTTTTCTTGCCTCAAATATTATACCTTATAATTATGAAAAATACTTTCCATAAAATCGATTAGCGTTTAAAAAGCAGATAGTAAAAGCATGAAAAAGGTTGCGTGGATTAAAATTAAGTTTAATTACTTAAAATATCGATTTGTAATATTGATCAGGGTGAACAGGGATAAATGAAACAATGTTTTGATATAGTTCGATTTTAACCTCGTTTTGTACAGTTCTACTCTACTTACACACCAGAAAATGTCTTGGCTTATAAGCTACAACTGACAACTCGCTTTGACAAAGTGTGAATTTTTCTATTTAGCAATGTGCAATTTAAAGAAAGAAAGAAAAAAAATAATAATATGGTGTGTCACCCACATGAGTTTCCCGAATTATTTACAAAATTTTTAAATTACGAAATTTATAGTAAATTATGTTAATGCCAGTATCCTAAATCATATTTTTGAAGGTGTGTGTGACAACTTTCAAACGAAGATATCCTTCAAAATGGTCATTTTAATAAAATATTTCCCGATTTATCATGTTAAGAAATTCGTAAACTTCAAGTAAGATAAGAAGTTTTCAAAATTGAATTTTCATAGTTAATTACGTTTATGACAGCTTGATAACTGATATCTTAAAGCTGGTCTTTGCGGTCCGCGATTGAATTCACGAAACTCAAAATCTTTATATATATAAATGGCTACGAGATTTCCTTGGTGTCTGTTTGTCTGTGAGTTGACGCAAATTGCCACCAGCTTTTCATACTTTAGTTAATTTAAAAAAATCTAATTGTCTGATCGATAAGTTAATTAAACCAACGGATTCAGTAAAAATATCCTTTTCATTTGGTACCTTATTTGTAACGAAATTTTGATGAGATTTTTTAAAATTAATTAAAATGTGAAAGTAATAGCCTGGTATAAGCTTTAAAAATGGACATTTAAATTTTTAATTGTTGCCAAATAAATAAATAAATAAATAAATAAACAAAAAATATCATTATTATTATTATTTTCAACATAAAATAAAATATGCTTTCACGCGAAAAACAAACAAACACATATATTAAATATTAAATTTGCTCCTGCACATGAAAAAATGAAAATATGAAAATGGATTTAAAATAATAATAATAATAATAATAAATAATATACCTCAATTTTAGATTTTTTACCCCTTTTATTTAAACAGTATGTTAAATATATGAATCGCGCTTGGCATGAAAACTAATTCAACACTACATTAAAGAGCTTTACTTATTGATAATCCGGGGTAATTTTTAAAATTTTGATGCTGAAATAGATCGGACATTTTTCGCCAAGGACTACACTTTCGTAAAAGCCACTTTAAACCAAGTAGCGCATAAAAAATATAAACTAATTATAAAATGTTGAAAATCAGAAAAGAAATAAAAGGAAAGGAGAGGAAAACGAAAAGAAAAGAAAGAAACAAAATAATAATAATAATAACAGAAATTATGTATTTTCGTCTAAATTTACGATAAACCTTCAAAAGTCGCCAAGGGGAGCTACATTAAGTCTGTACCATGATCAGTATAGGTTTACATATTTCATTATTTATTTTTCTATATACCAACTACTATTAACTAACTCAACTACCATTATAACCACAAAAATTAATTGCCTCATGCGATAGACGTAGCCGATCATAGCACATTTTAATATTATTTTTGGTGTGAAATTGTTGTCATTTTATGGTTGATCGGATAAGTCATATAAATATAGAAAATAACGTGAAAGAAAATATTATGTACACCACATATAGTGTTATTCATAAACAATTTCATGATTTCTTTAAATTTTATTTTTGTTTGTAAAGCGATATAGAAAAGAGTTTCTTTTAAATATAGTGACCAGCGAAGCGAGAAAAGCCTTCGTTGATTCACTACCTTCGTTGATTTCATGAATTTAAAAATGGTTTCGTTAACAAACTTTGATCTATTGGCACGCAGGCAGCATCAGGCCGAATTTTGTACATTTCGAGGATTCAGATTTCGGTTCGTTCCCGAACCGGGGCTTTGCTAGTCTTACCCTAATTTATTAATTTATTTTATTATAGGGTAAGTGTCGTAGTTTAATGTTCATTCATTTCCAATAAAGCTCTAGATCAACTGTCGTCAGTCGCCAGCTGGCGACCATTGCATTGAAAATGGAAACAAAAATTTCAAACCCTAGTTGCCCAATGTAGCAAGCATTTTACTTTATTTATTTTTTATTATTATAATAATTATTTAATCATAAGCATGGAATAAAATGTCATATCAGTGAACAACTATGAAATCTCCGTATTTTCTACGAGAGTATAGGAAACTACGGAACAGTTGCTCCCCAAGATGTTGAAAAATGTGGTATCGGGATTCTCTCACAATTAATTTTTTGTTCTCTATTTATTTATTTTTTTTAACACTGAATGCAATCACGATTGCAAACGATTTTAATGAAGGAGCGTATTTGGCAGCTAATGCTGAAACATTGTCTCATTCACAGAATGCATCGCTACCAACGTTTATCTGCCCATAAAACGGCGAAAATTGAAAAAAAAAAGAAAAGAAAGAAAAGAAGAAAGAAAGAAAGATAAAAGGGCAGTTCATTCATTCACTTTCAGTTGTGTCAGCCTTGGTGACAAACTTGGTGAGTGAGTGACCAAATTTGGTGAGAGGGCAACCAAGTTTGATGAAAAATGGTACTTAAGAATTCCTCAAGTTTCGAAGATCTCCGACACACGGGAGCACAAATCTCGAGCTTTTCGACTCGATGGAATCATCGGGGATGGAATTCTCGATGGAATCATCGCAAAAAGTTATAAGTAGGAGTGAGTTGATTTATGCGAGAGAGTATGTACTCACTGCGGATCAGAGTTATTCAGGGACCTATTTTGATTGATTGCACTTTAAGGATTGAACTCTAAGCGAATGGACATTTTTTTTTGAGATTGCGAAGATTTATGTTCCGGAGTATTTGATGTTATTTGCTTTACTCATGTGAAACAAGCGACTGTTTTTTAGAGTATACATGAACATTCATCGAATAGTGAATTTTGGTATATGAGTAACAGCTTGAACTGTTCCCAGAAATGTCAAAGAATAAGCTTTACTATTGGACTGTTTTCTAAAATATTCGTTTTAATAATAGTTTTGTTGTATAGATTCCAGAAGCTAAAAAAAAAATATTTAATATCACTGAGGAGATCCCATACTAAAGCTGTGGCGAAAATTGTCGCCAATCGAAATATATTTACTTAAACGTTTCAATTATTCAATTAAAAAGAAATCATTTTAATATAGTGACCAGCGAAGCGGGCAAAGACTGCTAGTAATAAATAAAACTGTGCGGGATGGGCAGAAATTGAAATCCTATTTTAATTTTAAGAAAATGCAGCTAAAAATACAAAAAAAAAAAAAAAATAAAAAAAAATAAAAAAAAAAATACAACTAATATAAAATATATTTAAAGGGGACTAATGTGCAAGTTGTACCTGACGGGACTAAAGTGAAAGTTTGTACCTCAAGGGACTAATGTAAAAGTTGTACCTCACGGGACTAATGTGCAAGTTGCACCGAACGAACAAACTATTTCTTTCAACGGAAATGCCACTAACCCTGGACGACAGGTCTAATATATCGTATCATATTATATATCGTATTTATTGTAATATAACTCAATACTTATTTCGTTTCCTTCTTCGACTCGTTTTAATACGCAGTTTTTATATGCATGAGCAGCCCCCGAAAAACAAAAACATTAAATCATTAAATTCATTTTTTTACTTATTTTTATTTCATATTATTCCACGCGCACTTTTTATTTCCTAATTCAAAATTATTAAAAAAAACTTTTTCGATATCGCTTGCGACGATACTGATTATTATTAATTTTCTTTTCTTTTTCTTTCTATAATAATAATAATAAAAAAGATTTTGATGAAATTCTGGCAAAAGCAGAATTTAGTTTAGGACGGAGGACTATTTCATTCTTTTTTTTTTTTTTTTTTTCAAATTATAACATCGCTTTCAAATTATTCAATTAGATTTTTGATAAATTTTAGATTTCGACAAATGTCCAACTAAATGCATTTACTTAAAACATTATTATTGTGCAAGAATTTAAAAAAAAAAAAAAAAAAAAAAAAATCGGCATTTTTTAGCTTTCATATACATTTCTAATCTCAAATTTATTAAGTTATATCGGGAATAGAAAAGTTCGGGAAACTCAGTATTCTATATTGGTATCATATAATGATGCTATGCTATACATTTTGTTGGGATCAAGCAAATGGTTAGAGTACAAGACCATTCAAACGAATTTAAATACATTACATCTAGGAAAGAAATTTATGATTAGTACAGTTTTACATGTATAGTTTTACATTTGTTTCCCTAAACAAAAGGAAGAATTTTTTTTTTTTTTTTTTTTTTTTTTTTTTTTTTTTTTAATGCATGAAAGCATGTTTTGTGGTGTGAATATCATTCTTCCTCAGTTACAGTAAAGCACCGTTTATACTTCTTTCAAGGGACTTACGTAAAAGGACGTATAAATAACAAGATGTATAATCGAAATTTTAATAAAAATACCTCGATTACTACAAATTTAATGACACTTAAGCAAAATTTATATGAAAATACTAATTAATAAAGTTTTTTAAGTTAGTAAATGTATATTGTACTTTTTTTAAGACAATAATTAATAATATTTAAAGAAAGATTCATTATAAAAAGTGCATGAGAAGAATCATACTAATAATGTATGACTGGGTACTAATACATATAACATATATTGAGTATTATATTACATTTCTTAAGAAATATGTGAACACATTTTGAATATTTATTATATATATTGCGTACCTTTAACAATAAGCATACGATTTATGCCCATACAAATAAGTTATTTAATGACATTAAAAAACTTTAACATTCGTCTGATTGGCTGCGTGTGTAAGAAGTACGAGCATTCAAAATTCTATTGATTCTTTGATCAGTATTCTTCGATCTTTCCTGTATTTCTCCTTTTAAGATGCTTTCTAGGAAAAATCTGTCTTATTTAGAATGGAAAATAATGACAGGTGGACAAACTCAGTAAATTTCAGTAAAGTAAAAAAGACGTATTACCGATATTAGCGGCGTATAATCGAAGAAATTTTGCATTAAAATGAATAGGAATGAAACGGGTTTTCACTAAAAGGACGTATAAACGAGAGACGTATGAACGATGTTTTACCATATTTACAGGATTACCCGAAATATTTGGATATATTGTGGCTATATTAGAAAATTGCTGGAAGTGTGTTTCATTTTTTATTATGCGTTTTCATATAGAACTAATTTTATATACACAATGTGATTTGTATATAGTTTATAAAAATTACGCAGTGTTACCCAAAATTAAGCTACATTGTTTTTGTTATTGAATTTAATGGATGGAAGTGATACATTTTGCTATGTCGACGAATTCTACTCAGAAAAGAATAATTTTTTATACCCATACTGTAAACAAAGTTTTTTTTTTTTTTTTTTTTTTTTTTTTTTATACAATATCTTGTTTTAAGGTTCCCTGAATATGAAAGTCCAGATTCACCAGTTGATCTGTATGTATGTTTCTTAACAATATAAATTAGAAACAAATAAATGTAAATTATTCATATTTGGTTCTTTAAAGTTCATGTTAGGTTTCCACTTGAAAAAATTCATCAAAATTAGCAAGTTTGAAGACAAATTAATGAAAGGTTTGATTTTCTTTCTTTTTTTTTTTTTTTTTTTGAAATAAAGGTAGGCATTGTAATTGATCGAATGGTTGAGAAGTGCTGTAGCTCTCTTCACACAGAATTATATCTGTACTGATAAATATAAAGGATTTAAGTCCAAAAATGTCGATTTTGAGTTAAGTACATAGTCAGACTCAGAAAAAAAAATCTCTATCGATTGGTATAAAGGATTCAAATCCATGTCATTTAGTCTTTGAGAAAATCCATTGTTAAAAAAAGATTCAAGTCAGAAATTTAGCATTAATCATTGGTATAAAATATTTAATTCAATTTTTTCTCTTTATTAAATGAAGGTTGGCAATTACTGAATGGTATAAAGGGTATAAATCAACATAATCCCGTTTTCCTAATCGATTCTTCTGATTAGTTTTTAGTTAGTTTAACTTTATTTTTCGTCACTTGAAAAATCATGAATATGGACTTAAATCCTTTATACTTATCAGTACAGATATATCGAATGAAAAAGCTCGTAAGCCTATTTTAGATTATTTTTAAAATAGGTCAATCTATATTATTTTACCTTATTGATCTGACGACTTGGTCTGCAGTCCGTATTTATAGCACTGATATGCGTGAGAAGAGAAAGCCATGTGAGCGAGACATTAAATTGTTATCTATGAAGCAGCAGGCTTCGCTGCTGGTCACTACATTTTAATGAGTTTTTAAAAAATAAATGAATTATTGAAATGATTAAATAAGTGCATTTCGATTGGAGACTATTTTCTCCAAATTACAACCATGCCCCAATATCGTGATGTACGACTGTTCACAAAATTATATATATATATATATAAATAGTTTCATTATGTTACTTAGAAACACGATTAATTTTAAATAAACTAAATACGCATTCACATTAAATTGCGGACAATAAAAATCAAGCAAGAAAGTACATTTGAATATTTAATAAGTAGAAATTGGAAATGGAAAACGTATTTTTACTTTCTATTTTATTTTATTTTACTTTACTTTTTTATTTCTGCAGAATGCATGTATAATGCTAAAGCTATTATGACTTCAGTTTTGTCAATTTTTTTTTTTTTTTTTAAATAGATGTTTAAGTTTTTTTTTTTTTTTTTTTTTTTTTTTTTTTGTCACGGGTAAATACTTTTTATGTTAAATAAATGCATAAACTAGTATGTTGTGGCTCCCACATGACTTTCTTCTATATTTTCCTATACAAATTCACTAATTAAAAAAATTTATTAAAATTATTATTTAAAAAAACTAGGGGGCTCTGCCCCCTGCTCGCTCAACACCACCTGTAATAATGCCTCCGAGCTGAGCTCTACGTCACGGAAGATCGGCCGATTTCATCCAATCCCCACGATCCAACAGGTATCGTAGGAAGTGTTGATTGGATAAAATCGGCCGATCTTCCGTGAGGTAGAGCTCAGCTCGGAGCCATTATTACAGGCGGTGTTGGCTTGCTCCGCTCACCAACCCCCCGAAGGATGTTTCGCCTCCTCCCCAACTCACTTTACTTATTAACACATTCAGAACTCTGCCCGCCTATTAGTTGCTTTCAAACTTGTAAAGATTCTTTTTTAATCAAATCCTTTCTTCGAGTGTTCGTATTAAAATTATATCTCACTAAAAAATAGAATTTTTAGAATAATATTTCTTTGAAATGAAATATGTAAACATGTCGCCTTTTGTCTGAGTAAAAGGAAAAGAAAAAAAAAAAAAAAAAACTTCTCTAGGCTGAAAATTAGAGCCATGAGTTTACTTAATAAAATAAAATATTTAAATTTGCTTAAAAAAAAAAAAAAAAAAAAAAAAATCTCACTATGATAAAACGCGACAAGATCAAAAAGTGGAGTTCATAAAACAGACTTCAAAAAATTTCATTTTTTGACGGAGATATCCGTATAATGCGAAGCAACAAAAATCCCATCAGATAACACGGGCAGGAAGAAAGGGGGAATGTGACTGATGAACATTATCCCAATTTTAACTGCAGTATTCGCAACACAATTATCGATATAAGCTAGAAGAAAAATGTGAAAACCTCATACTCATTCTCACCTCCTTTTTCTAAGAAGTCTTATACCAGTATTAATTAAAAACTAGTATATTGTGGCCACCACAAGACTTTCTTCTATATTTTCCTATACAAATTCACCCAGTAACAATATTAAAAGAAAAGAAAAACACGATTTTCTTTTTGTTGTTGTTGTTGTTGTTGTTGTTAAAAGTAAAAAAAAAAAAAAAAAAAATCGATAACTTTGTTTTAAATTATCACAGATTTATAGTTCAACCATTCGTTTTAAAGGTATTGACGAGACCTTTCGAAAGATACCCATCTTGAAAATTTACCCCCCACCCCGGGGGTACTTCCCCCCCAGGGGGGGAAGCGATGCTCCGACATGCCCAATTTTTTTTCCTAATTAACTACTACTATTATCAATAATTCACATTAATTTTATAATCACAGGTTAAGAATAACTCTCATTATGTACATTTATATGAAATTTTGTCCTATACTGCCATGTTAAAAGTTTAGAAAAAATAGGATCACAGCGCCACCTGTTGAGCGATTGATCCCCAAATCTAATCAGCACCAATTTATGTCAGGGGCCAACTAAATACCAAGTGTGGTTAAATTTCGTTAAAAAAAAAAAAAAAAAAAAAAAAAGATTTTTTTTCTAAGTTTTTTTTCGTTAAAAGTAAAAAAAAATCGATAAATTTGTTTTAAATTATCACAGATTTATAGTTCAACCATTCGTTTTAAAGGTATTGACGAGCTCTTTCGAAAGATATCCATCGTGAAAATTTACTCCCTCGAGGAGGGACTTCCCCCCTCCCAGGGGGGCGGGGGAGGGAGCGAGGCTCCTAGTTTTTTTCCCCCAGTTTACTATCTCTATTATAAATAATTCTTTTAATTTTCATAATGATTATTAAAAAATAATTCTCTTTATGCACATTTATACAAAATTTTGTCCTATACCACCATGTTAAAAATTTAGAAAAAGCGGGATGGCAACGAAACCTGTAAGACAATTTTTACCAAAAGTTGATAGGCGCTAATTTATGTCAAGGTGCAACTACATACAATTTGTATGAAATTCTGTGCAGTAGTTCCTGAGATACAGTTGCCGCAAAATTTTGTCACACACACACACAGACTGACAGACAGACAGACAGACATTTTCTAAAAATGCTCAAATCGTGCTAGCTCTCAAAACGTCTAAATCCATCAAAAACCGAAGGTCGAAAATTTTTACGAAACCAATACTTTCTTCTATTGAATATAGAAGAAAGTAATAAATAAAAAGTTGTAAACATTCAAATTTTAGAGGCATTATCTCGAAACCTCGAAATTGCATAGCAGAGAAAAATACTGAGGAAAAAACATGAAAAATCGTGTAAAACATAATTTTTACACGATCAATAAGAATATAAAAAATGTAAAACTAAATGCAGTCATTTTAAGAATTTGTACGTGCCATAATTCTTACTGTACTTCGCACACAGACAGACAAACAAACAATTTATTTTATTAGCATAAATTTAAATCTCAGATTTCTACGTAAATATATTACTACAAATATATTTCTACGTAAATAACTAAATTTCTTTTACCTGTAATAGAAATCAAGATTTAGATTAAATTTATAAATATATGTATGTGTTTGTATGAGGAATCATGAACGCAGTTATTCACATGCATATATAAAAGAAGATAGGTACAAGAATGAAAAAACAGGTTCTTCGCACTGATTATTAACATTTTGCAACTCTTGGTGTACTCGTTGATTTAACCATTATCATTCTTTGTGTGCGTTATGCAACAACGGACACGCAGAAGGACGGCCAGACAGACTAACTGAATTTATAATCAATCTTGAATATTGATGGATAGTGTTAAAAACGCTGAACACAAGCGGAGACGCAATTTCAGCAACTATCGATTGTAGCCCTTACTATATCAGAATATTTTAGTTTAGTTCTATAAATCTAAACGTTAAGGGGGTATTCTGGTCTAGAAATTTAAAAAAATCGATTTTTTTTTTTTTTTTTGCATATTTTGAAAGTTTAGACTTTCAAAAATATGATCCTAAAAGGATTTTTCAAAATTCGAATTATTTTCGGAGATACAACCGATTTTGTGACGTGGCGTCCGAGCCGGCCGTTTGGGATGTAATAGTTTATGTTAAGTAATATAGTTGGGATGTAAAAGTTTTGGATGTAATAAAGCCTATTTATACCAGCTTATCATCTGATGATTTATTACATCGATTTTTGGGGTCCGAAACACAAAATAATAATGAATCACTGAATTGTTTCCTAAACTTTAAACTTGTTTTTCTCGAAACTACTTTTTTTGAGGTGGTTGACATGATATTTCAAGTTCTACTGAACCGATTGCTTTGAAATTTGGTATATATCTTGTTTATACAACTCTCTATCGCGTCTGCCTTGGATTTAAAAAAATTTTGATTTTCAATATTTTTAAAAAATTCGAAAAAGTCGAAAAAAGTCGGGTATTTTTTTTTTTTTTTTTTCAAGTCGACGCCATTTTGTCATTTTTTTTTTTTTTTTTTTTTTTTTTTTTTTTTTGAAAATGGTCAGCCCGATAGCGACATCTTTATTAATGAAGAATTTGTTTGATTTTTTTGTTTTAGATCACTACAAGGGTTGAAATCATGTCAACCAGGACGCACCGTTTTTTTTAAGCCCCCACTCCATCGGCCTGTATCTCGGCGAATTTTTTTTTTTTTTTTTTTTTTTTTTTTTTTTACATTCTCAAAATGTCAATAAAAAACATGTAAAAAAATGGATAGTAAAAATGTTTTTCATTTTTTTTTTTTATCTTACTTTAAAAAATGCCTAAAATTCAGGCTTCTAGACCAGAATACCCCCTTAAACATATCACATTATAAACAAGACTTTTCTTTATCCTATTAACGACAAATGTCAATTTCATTATAATTTTTGCAGTAGAAAGTTATTTAAACTTGATTTATAAAAATGACTCCCATAAAACGCAAAACATTGAAATATTTTGGATGTCACTGTTTACAAATCATTAGTGTTATTAATGCCATTTTAAATAAAGAACATTCCATAGTGAACTTGAAAAAACATATATCATTAAAAAAATGAAAAAAGAAAAATATTTGCGGTCGCTGAAGGCGTGCATACAGATATTCTAATTAAAATCATAGAAACTCCCAAATATTTTTAGAAATTGTTGAAAATGCTTACTAATACTGAAAATGCTATTTGAACAATTTCCATTTATAGACCTAAATATATAGGGATATTTTTGTGTGGCCCTATAAATTTGAGTGCTAATAATACTTTATGCTATAATAAGCAGTTTTTTTTTTTTTTTTTTTTTTTTTGTATGTGTGCATATAAAACTTACACAAAACAAAGGTGTCCAAATAGGCTTTCTAGAAATAACTATTCATTGAATGCAATACTTTGGAATTCCTTCGGATATCCCTGTATGCAAACCATTGGTTTTATTTACTCCATTTTCAATAGGGAATATTCGATAATGACTTTGAATAACATAAGGCCACTTTCAAGGTATTTTATTAATATTTACGGGAGTTAAAGCGCGACAGACAGACAAATCGAAGTCATAAACACTTGGAAATATTCATAGACTACCTTGAAACGGACGCATGTTATTCAATTTCACTGTCGGATGTTCCCTGGATTGAATATGGAAGAAATATTTCCACTGGTTTGTGTGCAAGGATACAAGAAAACATCCCAGAGCATTGCTTTCTATGAGAAATATTGCTTATGAACTGACTTTAATATCTTTATTTGCATAAATCACAATGAAATTGACATTTATCTTCTATATCTATATATATATAAATGAATGTTTGTCTGTATGTTATTTATAAAATCGTAAACGGCTTGACCGATTTCGATCATTCTTTTTTTGTTTTTTTCCTTATAGGTCAGGGATGGTTTAGGAAAAAAAAATTGAAAAAATCTTTAAAATTAATTAAAATATGAAAATAATAAACTTATTGACTTATATTGACTTAATATAAGCCATTTAAATTTTTAATTGTTGCCAAAAAATGTTTACGAGATGTATTTATTAATTGTTTTCAGCATAAAATGAAATATGCTTTCACGCGAAAAATAAGAAATTACTAAATTTTAAATTGGTCGATGGGAAAATGACGCTTTATAATTTTAAAATAAAATAGTAATATTACAAATCTAACATATTTCTTCTGAATTTTATTTCACAGCATTTTTTTATATACCTCAACTTCAGATTTCTTTTTTTTTTTTTTTTTTTTTTTTTGTAGTATGGCGGATGAAACACGCTTGGCATAAACGCTAATTCAGCAATATATTAAAGGTATTTTCTTATTGATAATTCTTGACAATTTTTTATAATTTTGATGCTGAAGTAGATCGGACATTTTTCGCCAAGGAAAAGATAGAAATACGCAAGCGAAGTGATGACGTCACTGGCCGTTCGTGGATGCAAGAAAAATATTTCCTGTGTTAAACGCCCATTGGATTTTTTGTAAAAAAATATTAAAAATCGAGGAAAAATATTTCCCGAATTTTATCCCCGTATTTAAGTATAGATATGTATTAGTTATCATGTACATGCATTATATTAAGTTATTTTTGTAGTAAAATTGACAAAATTTGAATTTTTAATTTCAAAACTCTAGAAAAAAAGAAAAAAAAAAATGCCAAACTTCCATATTCGATTGAAAACACAAACATTTCATTTCAAAGGATGATATTTACACAATATACTGATATACTGATTGAAAGGGAAATGATAAATATTCTATCATAATTTGAAATCAAATTTGTTTTCAAATGTCTAAATAAAGTATGTAATATAAGATACTAATATGTTGTAACGGAATAGATTTGATATCGGTCATCCTTGGTAGAAAAATAAAATATCGCTAAATTATTTGGCGAACATAATTTAATTCCTTTCAAAAATCATGGTTATTTTAACAACTTATTTTAAGACAGCTATAGTATTTCTCCTCAGCTGAATTTGGCGATTTTTCTTTGGCGCTGATTTGAACGATAACGATGTCGTTCTGGATTGTTTGCGATATAATATGGCAGCCTGCATGCTATTTATTTTGGATTTATGATTTATGATTTATAATTTAGCTTACGATTTTATCATTTATGCTATATGATTTATGATTTTTAGATTTATGATTTAGCCATAATCGCCAACGAAAAATCGCCAAATCTAGCTGAAGGGAAATACTATAGTTGTTCCATGAATAATATGAAACAATATTTTGTACAATGCATATTACGAAAATATACATCTGGCATGTATATTTTCGTATTACGTTTTTGATCACCAAATACAATAAGCGCCAAGAACGACAGAGTTTTGAATTTAAAATTAAAATTTTGTCAATTTGACAGCAAAATAACTCAATCTAACACATGCACATGATAACTAAAACATATATGTACCCAAATATGGGGATTAAAATCGGGAAATAATTTTCTTCGATTTTTAATCATTTTTTACAAAAAATCTAATGGGCGATTAACATAGGAAATCATTTCTTGCATCCACGGACGGTCAGTGACGTCACACTTCGCTTGCGTAGGAACAATAATCGCATAAATTATATTTTGGTCTAAAACGGCAACAAAAATTTAAAAGTCGCCAAGGGCATTAAGGCTATACCATGATCAAGTTTACATATTAATTTATTTATTTTTCTATATACCAACTACTATTAACTAAGCTTGAAGTATATATAACCACAAAATAATAATAATTGTCTCATGCGATAGAAGTAGCCGATCATAGCATATTGTAATGTTATATTTGGCTTGAAATTGCTGTCATTCTATGGTTGATCGATTAAATCAAATAAATATAGAGAATAACTTGAAAGCAAATATTATGTACATCACGTATAATGTTGCTCATATATAACTAGGATTCAAATATAAAGGGCTACTTCAAAATTTTCGATACTGTCCGTATCGAAATTGTTATATATGATAAGCACCTAAATGGAAGGCCACGGGTAAGGGCAATAGGGACAGGTATTTCAGAATGCGAGGACGAAAAAGGCGCTGCCGAAGGTAGCGGGAACCCAAAGCGAACTTTTGAGCGATTTTAGTATTATTATTATTATTATTATTATTTTCATAAAACTATATAGAAAAGAGTTTCCTTTAAATATAGTGACCAGCGAAGCGGGCAAAGCCTGCTAGTCATTATATAAAGCTCAAAAAATTGTATGTTTGTGGAGGGTAATCTCTGAAACTACTTAACCGATTTAAAAACTTTTTTCACTGACCGAAAGCTACACTATCCCAGATTGTTATAGGCTATATTTAATTTTGATAGAATAAATTTTAGTTTAAAATCTGAGCATTTTAATTAAAATCCCCATAGAAGCCGTAATAGAAATGGAAATAATGAAATATTAAAAAAATTAGCTGCTGCCAACATAAAAGGAACATTTGCATGTTCATTTTGTTTTTAAAATATCTTGACATGAAAAGAAAAGAAATATATTTGCACGTGAATTAAATTGAAATTCATATAAAGCTTTCTGAAATGTTAAATTTGCACATTAAATCTGACGTCACTATAGATTATTTTTTTTTTCTAATGATATAATTCATTTAATACTAAGCATTAATGTTTAAACAGATGTGTAAACAAAATTGGATTAAAAATAAATAAATAACTTACCTGAAGCATTAAATGTTTTTTCAACATTAAATACTAAAAATTATAATTTATAATAAAGTTTATATACCTTATTAAAATACGCAAGCGAAGTGATAACGTCACTGACCATCAGTAGGGCCAAGAAAAATATTTTTATGTTAATCGTCCATTGAATATTTTGTAAAAAATTATTAAAAATCGAGGAAAATTATTATTATTTTTTTTTTTCGTCAAGAAAAAAAATACGTTTACATTCAGTATCACTTTGAAAATTTTATACATGTTGACAAAGTGTTAATATAGTTTATGGTACTATTATATGTGGTTCAATTTTTTTTTTTTTTTTTTAACTATTGTAGATTTTTACTTTCAAGTTGTGATAAAAAAAAAAAAAAAAAAAAAAACCCATGACGTCACATTTGACTTGCGTAGCGTTTCTTTACTACAACAAACTCTATGAACTATAAATTTATTTTATCATGTTTATTTATAGATCCTACTGGGCGATTTTTAAAGTTTGGCGTTGAAATAAACCGAATGTTTTTCGCCAAGACGTTTAATTTAGAAATAGCCATTTAAAGAAATTAAACCGAAATAGTAGTCACATAAATGATCTATTTTTCTCTGAATAGATAATTTTATAGGGGAGAAAAAAAAAAAAAAAAAAAAACATGTAGTTTTAAAAATAGAAAATTTATTTCAAGCACTATTTTCAGCCTAAAAATCGTTAAAAATATAAACAGAATATGAAGAATTCATACAAATTAACGAAAAGATATCCGATAAAAGTATCACCAAAACACGATTTCCTCTTTTATACAAGAAATTATATTAAAGAAAAAAATCATCACTAATATCGTGACAAAAATTCAAAAGCCGCCATAGGGAGAGATTCAACCAAGGGAGAGATTCAATAAAGTTGTGTAGCACGGTAATGTTTACATATTTATTTATTTTTTTATATACCAATCACTACGCTAATCTATACATATAATAAAATAAGATGTTTGTGTGTGTGTGTGTCATTGTGTATGTATTTCCAGAGCTTTTTAAGAAAACGGCTCATGGCTGAGCTACAAAAATTTGCATGGTGGTTCGTAATGACCTCTCCTGATGCACCTCGAAGCCCGATTTTCGAATTTTGTTTTAGTTTTTAGTGCTTGAGGCCTATTTCAGTCGGTACAGTTGTCGAATTTTTATAGGTCACTCTTAATTAGTGCTAGAGGCCTATTTCAGTCGGTTTATTGAATGGGGATTTATTGAATGAAGTCCCCCCCAAGGCACAACTATGACATGAGTCCCCCCCCAGGCCCAACTTTGACATGAGTCCCCCCCAAGGTACCCCTATTTCAGTCGGTACAGCGTTGTCGAATTTTTATAATACACTCTTAATAGTGCTAAGGGCCTATTTCAGTCGGTTTATTGAATGGGGATTTATTGAATGAAGTCCCCCCAAGGCACAACTTTGAAATGAGTCCCCCCCCAGGCCCAACTTTGACATGAGTCCCCCCCCAAGGTACCCCTATTTCAGTCGGTACAGCGTTGTCGAATTTTTAAAATACACTCTTAATAGTGCTAAGGGCCTATTTCAGTCGGTTTATTGAATGGGGATTTATTGAATGAAGTCCCCCCCCCAAGGCACAACTTTGACATGAGTCCCCCCCAGGCCCAACTTTGACATGAGTCCCCCCCAAGGTACAACTTTGACATGAGTCGCCCCAAGGCCCAACTTTGACATGAGTCTCCCCCAGGCCCAACTTTGACATGAGTCCCCCCAAGGCCCAACTTTGACATGAGTCCCCCCCAAGGTACAACTTTAACATGAGTCCCCCCCCAAGGTACACCTTTGACATGAGTCCCCCCCAAGGCACACCTCCCCCTCATTGGGAAAAAGAGAAAAAACGTTGTTTTGCGGCTATAAGACAGTTTGGACTTCCAACGTTATTTGTTACAATATCTGCAGCTGAAACACATTGGTTTGATTTAATGAAAACTTTATCATGGAATTTAGATCGTCACGAATTAACTAAAGAAGAATTTGTCGATATTAACAAGTTTAGCAGTAGGCCTCTGGCACTAAATTAAAATCTGTCAATGTCAGATTTTCATGTTTTAAATAATGAAATAATGTCGTGTCTGTATAATTTTCTTTTAATTAATTAAAATGTTAAAATGAAAACCTTCTAATTACTGATAAATTGGCCATTTAATTTTAATCCTTAATTTAATTGTTGCCAAAAAAAAATTATCATTATTTTTTCGACAGAAAAAAAAAAAAAAAAAAACGTGAACAATAAAAATTACATTTATTTAAAATGAGGAAAGTAAATTAAAAAAATTAGAAATATCAGTCGTACCGTTACAAATAAGATACCAAATGAATGATACAATTTTTGTGAATCCAACGGATTAAACAGCTTATCGATCGGACAATTAGATTTTTTAAAATTAACTAATGTAGGTATTTTAGGTGGCAACAGCAGGAGATTGTATGGAAACCGTTTGGAAAATTTTTTTAAATGTGCTACTAATTAAGTCACATGTTTTTTTTTTTTTTTTTTTTTTAAGTGGGATTAAAAATTGCAGTTTTGAATTTTTTTTAAATTTTCTTTCACAAACACAAACATATAGTATACAGCCTGTACAACACTAGACCAAATTGAAGTTCAAATTTCATCAATATTTAAATAAATAAATGAAAATAAAAATATGTTTAATGGGAAATATATATAACCATTAAAAGTTTAGTTGTCTAAAATATGGCAGAAATAGCGCTCATAGCATATTGTTACAAGGTATTAAGTCTTATTTTTATAAGGGATTAAATCTAAAATGGTGACAAAAATTCAAAAGTCGCCAAAGAGAACTATATTAAGGCGGTACTATGATCATGCTTACAAACAATGAATTATATATAACCACAAAAAATTAATTGTCTCATGCAACAGACGTAGCCGGTCATAGCATATTATAATATTTAGCGTGAAATTGTTATCATTTTTATGGTTGATCGGGGATAAACAAAATAAACATGGGAAATAACGTAAAAGCAAATACTGTGTGCACCACGTATAGTGTTGTTCATATGTAACTGGGATTCAAATATAAAAGGGATACTTCATTTTTTTCGATACCATCTATTTCGAAACTGTTATCTAATAAGGACTTAATGGAAGCCTATTGGTAAACCATTGTCTCAGGTAATAGGGACAAGCGCCCGAGTTTTAGCGGATGACCAAATCGCTACCGAAGGCAGCAGGGATCCGAAGCGAGCTTTTGAGCAATTTTAGTATTCTATTTTTATAAAGCTATATAGAAAAGAGTTTCCTTTAAATTTAGTGACCAGCGAAGCGGGCAAAGCTTGCTAGTTATTCATATACACAAAAAAATAATAATAAAGGTTTTCTTTAAAATAAAATTTGATTAACATGAAGATTTTCTGCGCCACACAAAAGATTCAGATACATTAAGGTGTAATTGAAATTTCTGTCGATCACATGGGCAAAGTATATTGAAGGTTAAACCATGCATCTTGCACGTACATTTTGAAAGTGTGATTAATCTTTGCAAAACGAATGATTTATCGTTCTTGTTATTTATCGATACATTATTAATATATTTATATGTATATAGGGGAGAGTCGGGAGGGATGGGATAGTTCTGACATTTTTTTTTTATTATTATTATTTACTTTTACTGGTACAACACTGTCAGTTACAGAGAAACAAATTAAAACATTTTAACATCTTTAAAAATATAAATTTTATGGTAATTATTAAAATATTAATTTTATAAGCCAATTAACATAGTCATAAATATGTCCCATCCTCCCTTATATGAGGGAGGGAAGGGACATTTTTATAAAGTTAAAAAAAAAGTACATAATGTACAGACATACTAGGAAAAATGACAAAAACAGTGGGACACGATGTATGTAAGGTTAATTAATTAATAATGACATCTATTTTATGCAACATTATAATTTAATGTATCACTTAAATAAAAATTTTCAAATGCTCAATTAGTTCATCTTTTTTTTTTTTTTTTTTTTTTTTTTTTTTTTTTTTTTACTTCTAGCAATATATTTACGAACGCGCACATTAACACACATAAAAATATATGCATTCAAAAAGTAACATTTCAAAATTAGCTTTTGAAGCCAGATGCTTCTAAAACATTTTTTTCGCCACTTCTTCTTTCTCTGATATTCCCATTCTAATTTCTCAGCAGCCTTCTGATGCCACAAAGAAAAACTAAAAGTTCGCAAACGATTCGAATAAAGTTCGAATATGATCTTTACCGCCCCCCCCCCCCCCCCGCCATGAAAACGCATCCTTCGCTGGAGGGACGATGCAGCTAAATCTGAAAAGAAAAACACTCAAAACAAAATACAACATATAAAAGTGGACTCTTCTCTGCAGGTTCGATGAGAGCTCTTAAATAAAAAATGCAAAATCTCCCCAAAAAAGATGAAACCAAATTATATTTATACAAATATAAAAATGATAATAAAAAAATGGAAACATGTATACATATATGAACGTGCCAATTACGCTAATATTCATAAAATACTGATAATATGTTTACAAAACACAACAATGTAATTTATCTCACAAAAAAAAAAAAAAAAAAAAAAAAATTCTATCTTTAATCTAGGTAGATATCTTTAATCTAGATATCAATCTATTTTTAATCTGAATAATGCATTAGCATTACCGTGTTTTGACCCTTTGCGATACGAGACCGTGAGGTTATAACGTTGCAATGCCAAAGCAAATCTAGAGAGCTTAGCACTGTGGGGAGCGCTGTGCGTCAGGTACGTGAGAGGATTATGGTCTGATACAATTTGTATATTCGCTCCAAATATCCAGGTGTCAAATTTTTTTAAGGCTTCGAGCATGCAATAGGCTTCACGTTCAATTGTACTCCATTTGATTTGAGAGGGTGTGAGTTTCTTGCTGATAAATGCTATAAGCATCTCTTTCCTACGTCATCACACTGTGCTAAACAGGCTCCATTGGCGGTGACTGAAGCATCTGTAAAAAATAGGAATGGACGTTCCATATTTGGAGTGTATAGAGTGAGCATCCTCAACAGTTCTTTCTTAAGTTTTAAAAAAGCTTCCTCTTCTGGATCTATCCAGGGAATATCTACTCTGTGACAACTTGAATGCTTTCTTCGACAACAAGACGGACTAGCATAACGATCAGAAAAACTTGAACCTCTTCTTGTCAGAGGAACTGCATTATATTAATAGTTTTTTTCTGTGATCAAAGAAGTAAGAATTACCATAATAAGGAGCATTCTCAAATCTTCTAAGATAGGATGAATTTGCATGCGATACATTCTGATATCTCATTGTCCTTTGCCGAGGCATTTTCCTCTTCACCTTTGTATCACAAATAGCACACTTAGGATCTTGGAAATATCCGTGAAAATAACTTTGATCACTACGTACTTGATCTCCTACAGAGCCTGACACTGATGAAGGGTTCTGTCTACCGGTATGAGAATAATTATGGTGATAAGTACTTTCATCCACTTTATTCTCAGATGAAGTAGTAGTTGGAGAAAATGAATCAGTTTCAGAATACTCATAAAAACTGGATTCAGATCCTGACAGCTCAAAATTTGACTCAGATTCAGACAAATGAGTTTCTGAATCAGTATCTTCATTAGAACTGCTGAATGACAAATGAAAACTAGAATCACTGGATATAGAATCCGATTCAAAACCGATACTAGAAATTTGCTTTTTAACTCCACTGAATATTGAAGACTCTTCTGTTTGTTCAGGCTTTCCAAAAAAACAAAGCGTTCTTGAAATGGTTTGGGCGCTGATTCTTCATCTGCAGGCGCTTTTGTATTTTGCTTCATTTTACCACTGAGTTTAGGAGTACTTTCAAAAGTAGGCTTTCCAGGAAACGATTTTGTACGTTGAACCTCATCTCCTAATTTTGCATAAATAGAATTACTTTCAGATTTCTCTGGCAATTCAGCATGGACAACTTTCTCGCCAACCAAATTAGCATTAAAATTAGTTTCATTATTTTCTTTTTCATCATTTTCATTCTTAGAAATATATGAGCTATCCTTATTATCTTGAAAAATTTTCAACAATTTGTAAAAGAAATCATTCTTTTGAGATTTCAATTTATTAAGCATATCTATAGTAATAAGATTCTTATCAGAATCATCCTTTGGCAAACTAACATTATCAAATGTAACTTTTGATTTCCCTGACAAAAGTTCTTTGTTTGATTCATATGTATTTACAAATGTTTTTATTATATCATTCAGTATATCGAAAAGTTTGGAAATATTTTTCTGCCCAGAATTTACAAAATCATCTTTGTCTTTTAGACAGTCCTTTGGTTCAGGTATTTCAGGTATCTTACCCAGAGGTTTTTCATTTAGTTTTCCCCTATCAGTTTCAAAATATTTGCCTACATTACCATTAACACTTACTATATCTTGTTTTTCTAATACATTTGTAACATGAAAACAACAGGTTTTTTATAACTATCACATGTGCAAGGTTTGTTAGAAAAGTTACTATCAATAAATTCTTTTTCATTACATTGGTGCGCAAAATCTGAATTCTTATTTTTGTTTAGTCCTATACAGTTATCAGTAAATTCATTCTGTAAATTTTTATCAGTTATTTGTTCATTAAGATCAACAGTTTTAGCATTTTTATCCTTTGAAAGAGCGTCATCATCTTTAAAGGAATCGTCAAGCTTTACGTTACATTCTACAATGTCTTTGGTAGATTTTCCATCTGTAGCTGCAGTTATCACTGCTGGCTCATTATTACTAGCATCATTACTAATAGCACCATTAGCCTCAGGAGCACATTTTTGCTGAACTCTTTTAGAACTAGCTTCATCTTTTAACCCTTTGCGGTTCAGTGTTCCACTATATAGAACACCTAATTTCTCAAGCTTTTTTAACCATTAAATTTAATTGCAAATGCATAAAAATAGGTTTATTTTTTACTTTGAACTTTCCTTTTCATCCATAGATGGCAACACTACACAAGGCAATCCATGATATTTAGCTGGGACGCGTTATTTTAAAACCTCGTATTTACAAGAAATTTTATATATATATATATATTGTGATACAAAAAAGATTTCTGTGTTATATCGTTGTCTGTACTCTAAATTATTTATTCTACATTATTTTTAATTTTTTATACAGGAAACATACAAGGAATCCTTGAATAAAATAAGGTGTTCCATCTCCTGGAACACTGCGACACTAGCGCTTTTCATATTATGCAACCAAAAACAATGATGAGTGAAGACAGCTGTATTTACGTGCTCTGTTTTCCTCATTTTGGAAGGAATGACGTCAAGCTATCAGATGCTGCGAGGGAGGGTTGGTTGTTTATAAAAAAAAAAAAAAAAAAAAAAAAAAAAAAAAAAACACAAAACTAGTTTCATGTGCAAAACCCTGCAATGTTGGTTTGTTCTTCTACCAAAAGAGTGTTACGTGCTTCCAAAAATTTCATTAAGCTAAAAGATAGACTAATTGTAAATATTTTTGCACATAGGACTTGTATAAATGTATACTAACTGTAAATATCAAATTATTTCATAAAAAATCATATAACCAAGATTTGGTGGGGGGGGCAGGGGGGGAATGGGGTGTAGAGTAGCAGGTCTCCCCGTGATGCACCATGGGTCATGCTAAATCTACTACACAGGTATAATACAGTGTTTTTTAATTCATATGCAAAATCTTCTACTCATTTACGCGCTTCACTGCGATGCTCTTAGACGCACTTTCACAGCTCTAGTGGGGCAGTGTTCCCGCTGATGGAACACCCACAGATTCAAAACGGTAAGTACTATCTTTACAAAATTATACCAGTGTACTCCTTTAGACATAAGTAGATAGCCTACAACTTTTTTGTTGAAATCCCAACTTTAAAGGGTAGTGCGCTGTAAAGGGTTAAATTACCATCAACATTCTTTCTTAAACCAAACGCACCGGAAACGTTTGAATCCTCATTTTGTGTAACATAAAGTGTATGGCCCTGACGCAGTTGGACACTCTCTCGGAGCGCTTCGTACGCGGACATACTTAGGAGAAGACCATTGACTGACTTCTTTTTCGAGACCGCAGAAGCCACTGGCACTGGCCCATGTAAGCAATCGTCTAGTTCGAAATTGAAAATCCTTAAGGGAGTTAACTCTTTCTCCCCAAAAGCTGACTCAATCACTATCTGGCTCTTTCCCTCAAACTGTTCATCAGCCAACAGATCTTCACGCACAACCGAAATTTGTATACCTGAAACTATAATTCCGATTAATGTCTTACTTCCACAACGGACATTCACAGTTTGTAATTTCCCGACAGTTTCAATAGGGGAGGAAACTGTGCATTTATTTTTGCCATTAATACTGAATTTTCAGTCGCTGGTTTCAGCTTGCTGGTTTTCATTAAATTATTCTGACCAGATGAAATTGAAGCTTTCTTTTGAATAGGCTTAGAAGAACAATGACGTGAAAGGTGACCTTCAGCCCCACATGAAAAACAGGTAGGTTTGAATGACTGTCTAGTCTTATCAGTCTTCCATTGTGATGGTGCTGGTGGGATTCGAAAATTAGTGCTTTCGGAACTGTTTTTATTTTTCCCAAATTTTTCATGAAAATGATTTTGAGGTTGATATTTTTCCGCTTTTCTTTCACTAGTCCAGTTTTCTTATTTTTGATTCGGACACTCTCATATGCATCCAGCTTGTCGGCTAATTCCGATGGAGATGTTAATTTTACCCATTCACCAACGAAGTGTTCTCTGATGTCTGGGGGTTCTCGCCTTTTTATCTGGTCGGTAATAATAAAATTTTTTAAACTTTCGAAGTCTTTTACTTCAAGACCATCTATCCATTCTTGGAAATAATTTGTGACTTCATATGTGAAATCCCGCCACGATTTTTCTGAACTTTTCTAATGCGTTACAAATTTCTTGCGGAAGGACTCTGCTGTGAATTTAAATCTTGACAAAAATATATTCCTGATGTATATATAATCTTCAAAAATTTTTTCCTACTCTCTTGCATTGAGCTGCACTATTTCAGACGGAAGTCAATAAAGCAGACACCCAATTCTTGTCTTCTACCTTAATTCTTTTAGCTTGACGCTCGAAAAGAGATAAGAACAACACGATATCATCATTTTTAAAATCAAATTTTGGCATCATATTTACCAATTCATAACATGCCGATGCGCTTTCACCAGAGGGAGGAGTGTCAACATGAGCTTTCTGGGCTTCTATTTTCAATTGCTCTAGCTGCAGCTCGTAATTCATACGCTATTTCTCTCTACGGTAATTTTCTTCCTCACGCTCTTTCTGTCTACGGTAATTTTCTTCCTCACGATCTTTCTTTCTACGGTAATTTTCATCATCGGTTCTAGTTTTTACAATTGTCTCTAACAGATGTTTCACAGTCTCTTCCTAGTAATTTTTACTGCTGGTAATTACATTTTTCAACCCGAAGACTTTTAAATCGGGACCTTCTTCTGCAAGAGATCACAGATCATCCTTGGACCATACCTGCTTACGCCAATGATAATTTCCTTGAATGTTTCGGAATTCCGACGTCGCAATACATTCATGGTATCGGCGGCCAATCTTTCCATCACTACTAAAGTGGGTGATTTTTTTAATTCCCCATCATGCTATATGCATGGGGAACTTAGGTAATCGCGAGAATTTTCGACCTCGGTTTTTTTACTTTTATACTCGTTTTCAGGTGTGAGGAGTCCAAAAATATCAAAATGGGTATGGTGTCCGTCTGTAGGTCTGTTAGTTTGTTAGCCCATTAGTCTCAAATAAATAAATAATTGAATTGTTTAAATAAATGTATTTCGACAGGCGACTATTTTCTCCAAATTCAAACCATTCCCCAATATCGTAATATAGGGGAGACTGGGGCACAGTGGACCACACCTATTTAAATCTCTTAATATTTAACTCTTTTAGTTTATATTGAGACACATAGATGGCTGCATGGTACTACTTGTATACATCCAAAAAAACACATGGTAAATGCAAAGGAAGCCATTTTATACAATTTTTATGTTTTGAGCTGCTCAAAGTAATTTTTCAAGTTTGAAGTTTTTTTTTTATTTTATCAAGACTGAAGAATTGACTACAAGTATTGGATTGTTGTTAAAAAAAGGTAAGACATATTATTATTTTTTTTTTATATAAAAATTATTAGCATATTTATAGTCTATGTATAATTTTAATATTATTATTTGTTTTGTCTGGACATGGGGCACAGTGGACCACCTCTACATGGGGCACATTGGACCGCCTTCCAGTGTGCCTAAAAGTCCAAATTATATTTAATACCTTATTTATTTTAGTTAAATTTACATATACAAAATAATGTGACTCAAAATAAATAAATAATAATAATAATAATAATTTTAATGTTATAATAAAACAAATTTCTGAAAAGGGAAAATAGTTGAATAGTCGTATAATAATTATGAATATCTAAATTTAATAACTATTTGAATTGTTTAATATTAAAAAATAAATAAAATGATTATGTGATATAATAAATAGTAGGTTATATAAATGTATTGTTGTTGTTTTTAGAAATAAAATGTAAAAGATAAAAGTAGAATAATTTTAGTTAAACTTATCTCACAAATATAATGTAAAGTATTAATATCTCAAAATAATTAATAAAAATGCTTGAATAGTAATATAATGTTTAATTATATATTTCATAATTTTTATGACTATATAACATTAATAAACAAATTAAAAATATATCTTATTGTTTTTAGTGATGACACGTAAAAGACAAAATAAATTTGATAGGATTCTTCCTCTAATTTGATTTCTTATTTATTTTGATTTCCTTTAAATTTTGGTAATTTTATTTCATGAAAATCTTCGAATTATGTTATTTAGACTAGAATTGTATAAGAAATTAATGAAAAAAAAATGAGTAATTTATAGTAATTGAACCTGAGCAACAGAGGTTGGTCCACTGTAACCCGGGTTGTGGACCACTGTGTCGCGGTAATGGGGAACAGTGATCCACATTGTGGGTGCACACAATTTATTTTTTTATTCGTAATGTATTAGAAGTATTGATATAAAATTAATTAGGACGTGTCAATATAGGTTTAATGAATGTTTGTTAATTTTTTCAAGCATCTTGCTTTTTTTATTTTTGGTGGGAAAAAAAAAAAAAGTGTAAAAGTGGTCCACTGTGCCCCGGACTCCCCTACAGCTGTTAATAAAACATAATTTTTATGTTTTGCTTAGAAACACGATTAATTTTAAATAAACTAAACGTGCATTCACTTTAATTTTCAGACAATAAAAATCAAAGAAAAAAGTATATTTCAATATTTAAAAAAAGAAATTATAAATAAATCAAAATAAAATATTAAAATAGGAAACTTTTTTTTTTTTTAATTCCCGCAGAACGCATGTATAATTTTAAAGAAGACCTTGGCGAGAAACGTCCGAGCTAACTCGGTGAGGTATTTCAAATTCCGAAAAGGGGTTCTATACTGAAATTCTTCCAATTCCTTAATAAGATTTTTGTCGATTTATTTTTAATTATATGTATATATATATAAAAAAATGATCTTTCTTGTCTTTTCTTTTATTTGTTTTCTTCTTTTTTCCTCTCTATCCTTCTTTCCTTCTTCTTCTTCTTCTTCTTTTTTTTTTTTTTTTTTTTTTTTTTTAAGACATGAAAAAAATACATTTACTTACTTATTTATTTTTGGCATCAATTTTCATTTTCTTTTAAATAATTGGAAATTAAAAATGAGGTTTTCACCTAAGAGTTTCTAATCAATTATCCAGTTGAACTGAAAAATACTGAATTAGCTAGATTTTGTCCTTATTAATAAGTGCACCAGTATTTGATAAAATCTAATATTCCTTATAGATACGATGACAAACTTTTAGCCTTATACTTTTTCAATAAAAACAAAAATGTTTGCACGTTCATTCAATGTGTAATATAATAAACCGTGACAACGCAAAATCGCTGCCTGAAAGAAATAGTACGAACTGCCGTTACTAATAATTAGGGGAAAAAATACACTGTAATACAAAATTGCGAGTATTTTGATATGCCAAAAAAAAAAAAATTAAATTAATGTAATCGTCTTTTCAATGATTTATTCTATGAGTTCAACACCGGTAATGATAAATATTATCTTGAGCTTCATATCGAATGGGGTAAATATCGTTATTAAACTTAAAAACTTCTTCACACGCAATAAAATTTATGAAGGCACAATCGGTTTCGAAAGGACGTGGCCTTTTTTCTGGCGCAAAACACGTGCTACTGCCTTGGAGGCGCTTTCATTAATTTTGAGATGTGTGAAGAAGTTTTAAGATTAAATATTGATTCTAGGCCAGTTCTTTAATTTAGTATTGTAAATGTTGTTAGTTTACTCATGTAAGTTACTATAGGGGGTTTGGAATACCAACTCAACGAACTGTTCAAATTCTCGACTAAAAGTTTTACAACCCACTATTAACTAAGCTGATTTTTTTTTTTTTTTTTTTTTTTTTTTTTTTTTTTTTTTTTTAAGGATGCATGACTATTAATCCCAATCTGCGGAAAAAGCGTTGTCGCCGGTTTTACGAAGGTTGGACATTTATCGAAATCGAAAATTTGTCGAAAATATAATTGAATAATTTGAAAGCGATGTTATAATTTCAATAGGAAAACTATTAGTCCTTTGTATTAAACTAAATTTTGCTTTTGCCAGAGTTTCATCAAAATATTTTTTTTTTCTTGTAAGAAAAAGACAACAAAAGAAAATTAACAATAATCAGTATCGAAAAATTTGAAGAAATCCTTTTTTAAACCAGAATACATAATTTATTTTAATTTTTAATTGGTGCCAAAAATGTTTACGAGTTGATTTTATTTGTTTATTTATTTAAATGAAAAAAAAATTCAAGCGTAAATATTAAAATTTGCATAAAACATTGCGAAAAATTAAAAATGTAGGGTAAGTTTGACGTCATTATATCTCTAAAGGTTTTTTTTTTTTTTTTTTTTTTTTTTTTTTTTATGAATCTTCATATGATATAATAAGTTTCTTTTTTGTTGTTGCTGTTGTTGTTTGTTTGTTTGTTTCAGTTGTTTGAAGCATGGAAGTTATATATAGGAATTTCTTGCAATATGAAATGAATTTATATTTAAAAAAATTTTTACTGACTCTGACTAGAGCTCCGTCAGTACAGTCTGGCGCATCAGGCATTTTGTTTCACACTCAGCGATTCTTGCCCTCGCGGTTCGAATTTCGAGTGTTATCAAATTACATAAAAAGGGAGTTGTGCAGCCAAAATTTGCTCAAATCATACCGGATCTGGTTTTAGAATGTTTAGATTTGCAACAGATGAAGAAAGGCGACAGAAATGGGCCATTAATTGTCGAAGAGAATTGTACGCCTAGCTTTCAATCACAAATATGCAGTGTTATTATATGTTTTCTTTCATTTTTTTTGTATCAATTATTTGTTTTTATTGCTGCTTGATTATCTAAATGTTATAATTTACAACACACACTACTTTTCAACGTGTATGAATATTTGAAATTATTAATTTTTAACAGTAGCAGTGATATCTACTTTTTACTAGGTTTATGAAAAATTTTTGCAAAATATTACCGCCAATTTTATCAAGTGCAATAATTTGCTCTCCTGTTTAGGCAAACTCGCCATTTTAGACGATAAAGACGTCGAGTAATGTGTCTGAAACTAAACGTCGCCAATCTATATTGGCGACGTTTAGTTTCAGACGGATTCCACCGTTTAGTTTCCACCACGGATGTTATGATTGACTTTACTTTGGTTTCTGTTGATACATATCCAATTTCTGCAAACAGCAATAGGTACGTTCAAAATAATTACCAACATATTCAATTTCAAACTAGTATGTTGTGACCACCAAAAGACTTTATTCTATATTTTTCTAAACAAATTCACTAAGGACAAATAATTTATTAAAACTGTTACTTATTAAAACTATATAACATGATGCATGCAAACGATTTTCATCTTAGAAAAAACTAATTAATATATATAATGACCCTCATCTGTCATTCACGATTCCGGTTTACACCGCTTCAAAACAGAGACTTTTGGCAGCCATTTTTTTTCCCGTTTGTTCAATTCATCAACTTACGAAAACATACATATCATTATCATTCCTGTTTTGTATCGCACTTATTGTTATTTATTCCCTCGAAAACCTTGAAAAACTATTCAATTGTAATGTTTAAATGTTTAAAAATATATAACGGATCACTGGCTATTATAAACATGAACCTATAAATAGAATTATGTAACTTCATGATTATAAAAAAGGCAATGCCAAATAAAAACAAACCAAAACTGTTGCCATTCAGAAAATACAAATTCCAAATGGACATCTCTTTAATTGCGAATGAACGACTCTTTGACTGTTTCATTAAAAAAAAACGCTTAAAATATTTCTAAAACATATTAAAGCCTTAAAAATCTTAAAATATTTGTGAAAACATATTAAAGTCTTTAAATATTTTTATCAAGCTTCATTATATGTTTACATTGTAAGGTATGATTGGCGTCGAGTTCAGTACGTAAATGTCGCCAGTTGATTTTAGTTTTGAAATTAGTGTAAAGTTATAGTTGGGATAGAATGTTTGGTTGGGCAAGTAAAGGTCACCAGTTAAAATGAGTATTGAAAGTAGGGTAGTCTAAAGCGATAATGTCGAGTCAAGATAAAATGTTCGGTTGAGAATGAGGAAGTCCCTAGCTGGATCATGGATATTTTGGCGATGTTGTGGGGGAGATAGCTGGTTGGGAGTATAGAGTAGAGGTGAATTTGGGTTAGCATGGAGTGTCTGTAATTATTAGATAGTTAGAAAATACGCAAGCAAAGTGATGACGTCACTGGACGTCAATGGATGCAAGAAAAGGATTTCCTATGTTAATCGCCCATTGGATTTTTTGTAAAAAATTATTAAAAACTGAGGAAAATTATTTTCCGATTTTAATTCCCATATTTCGGTATAGATATGTATTCGTTATCGTGTGCATGCGTTAGATTAAGTTGTTTTTGCTGTAAAATTGATAAAATTTAAATTTTAAATTTCAAAACTTTAGAAAAATAAAATAGCAAACTTCCATATTCGATTGAAAACATAAACATTTCATTTCAAAGGATGATATTTACACAATAAATATCCAACTAATATACTAATTAAAAGGAAAATGATAAATATTCTATCATAATTTGAAGTCAAATTTGTTTTCAAATGTCTAAATAAAGTGTCTGACATACTCATATATTGCAGCGGAATAGATTTAATATATCTGTCATCCTTGGCGGAAAAAATATATCGCCAAATTATTTGGCGAACATATTTCATTCCTTTCAAAAATCATGGTTATTTTAAGAAATTATATTAAGAGAGCGATGAATTATATGAAACAATATTTCGTACAATACATATTACGAAAATAAACATCTGGCATGTATATTTTCGTAGTATGTTTTTAATCGCCAAATACAAAAAAAACGCCAAAGGTGACACACTTTTGAAATTTAAAATTTTGTTAATTTGACAGCAAAATAACTCAATCTAACACATGGATACGATAGCATATCTATACCCAAATACGGGTATTAAAATCGGGAAATAATTTTCCTCGATTTTTAATAATTTTTTACAAAAAATACAATGGGCGATTAACATAGGGAATCTTTTTCTTGCATCCACGGACGGTCAGTGACGTCACACTTCGCTTACGTATTTGGAAACAGGATCTTCGATAGTCTTAAAAAAAAGTATTTTGGTAAAATGAAGTGAATCGTTATTTACTTCCTCTTACCCAAAGGGTCGAGAAAGTATTGTTTAAGGGTCAAATTTTCGAACGTGAGTTTTGTTATACTTACATGTTCTGAGGTCCCCTGAATACGAAAATCACGTTTTTAGCGAATGGTCTCTGTGTCTGTCTGTCTGTCTGTGTGTCTGTTATCAGCATATCTCAAGAACAAATAGTAGCAGAAATTCCAAACTCGGTATTCTAAATGTGTATCATATAGGGATGCTACAGTAAGCTTTTCGGTAAGATGAAGTAAATGGTTCGTGTACAGGGACATTCAAAAGTATTCAAATACATTACGTCTATGGGGGAAATTGCAGGTAAGTAGAATTTAACATCTATAGACTGCACTAAACCAAATGAAACGAATACATATTTTTTGTAATAGAGATAGTCAACTGGGAAAAAAAAATTGTGTATGTAGGAGCCTTGCCTTCCCCCTGGGGTAGATGTCCTCCCTCGAGTGGAGTAAATTTTCATGATGGGTATCTTTCAGAAGAGCTCGCCAATACCTTTAAAACGAATGGTTGAACCATCGATCTACGATAATTTAAAATAAAGTTAAAACCTCTTAATCTCCAACCTGTACTTATAGCATTAAATTTCAGGGTAAGAGAAAGTCGTGTGAGTGACACGCTAGATTATTCTTATTATAAGGACTTTAAATAGAGCACTTAACGGAACACTGGGATGTGTTGTTGCTGTTGTGTTTTCGGGCCTATAATTTTTGTCAACCAGCAGTTTTTTTATTGTCATTCATATTTATTGATCGGGTAGAATTTTTTTAATTTCAGAACGAAAATTATAAAATATCGAAACACAGTTGATTTATTTATAAACAAAAACTGAAAATACATTTAAATGATCACGTGTTAATCTTCATGATCTAAACATTGTTTTCAAGATTTATCGTTCACATTCCGTCATTTTTGACGGGGTTATATACTAGTAATAAATATTCAAAGAAAGACAGTTTTATTGTGTATAAATAACATCTTAAAAATGCGTTTTTATAATGGTTATCTCACATGTCAAGTTTCGTACAGTCGGTAACAAAAGTGTCCGAACACTAGCAAAAATTCCTATGTAAAAAGGTACACTTCATACGGTTCTGTTAAATAAATCCTTATCGAATCATGTTCTTAGACTGACTAAGGAGAGGATTCGACAAGAATTTATTTAACAAAACCGTATGAAGAGTACTTTTTGTACATAGGAATTTTTGCTAGTGTACAGACACTTCTATTACCAACTGTACAGTTATATACCGTACAAGTTGAGATATAGCCTTACCGTTATGGAGGAAATTTCCAATATAGCAGCGCCATCTACTGGCCTATGAGCATTCAACTTGAATCAACATAATGTCTCATAATGGCCTTCTCGCATATCAAGTTTTGTTTAATTATAAACAATAGAACCTTAGCTTTAGCTGTTCCTGAAATTTCAGAAATCACTGTGTAGCAGCGCCACCTGTTAAACGGTTGACACTAAAAGTTGAAAGGTATTAACATATATCAAGGTGCATCTACATATAAAGTTATATGCAATTCTGTGCAGTAGTTCCTGATAGAGGTCTGCACGGGCCCGGGCCGGAGGCCCGAGCCCAGCCCAGCCCGTGGGCCAGGCTCGGGCAGATTTTCTTCGTTTGAATTCGGGCCGGGCCGGGCTCGGGCTTAATATTTTTTTTTATCCTCGGGCCGTCCGGGCTTGGGTTTAATATTTTTCTGAATACTCGGGCCGGGCCGGGCCTACGTTAGAATTTGTCCGGGCCGGCACGGCCCGGAATGTTTTTTCACTTTCCTTGCTTGAAAATTGCAACTTTTTGAAAAAAAAGAAATGAAATAAAATGAAAATGAATAAGAAAGAAAGAAATAGAAGAAGACTTTTATTAACATTGTCATTTCTGCCCTATTTTGAAAAACTATTGCAATTTCCATTACGAAGTTACCGCTAATTGCTAATGGATTAATTTACATTTTTTGGGATAGCCTATATGCATGTATATATATGTACCTGTAATTTAATACTTGTTTACTTCTGTTACAGCTGTTTTATCTAATGAGTTGGGTTGTGGTTCACGATCTACGGTATCATTAGTCCTTATCTGAAGAAAGGTTTAAGCATTAAAGTCTCAAGTATTTGACAGCCACTTAAAATAATTAGCAATAAAATACAAGTGTCATAGTGTTGTATATTTCTTGCGACAAACAGATAATCAAACAAGCAAGGATATTTGGATTACAGTAACAGTCAGTGGTGGGGTATATTTCAAGTGTGATCGTTAACGATGACACGTTTAAGTGTTTATTCTTAATTAAAACAGATGTTCATGATAAATACGGACAAGATTTCCCAGGCAACCTATTTCATGGACTTCATAGATGTTTATATAATAAACAGCATTCATCTATTGAACATTTTGTTTAAAGTAGATTATATTCCAGAATCTTAGGCAGATTAAACCAAGATTCCGAACGAGTGACTTTAATACTTGATTAGCTGCAGAAATGAAAACATTCTTCGGTTATCTCCAAATGAGTTTTTAGAAGTTATTTAACTTCTAAACAACTTCTATTCAACAAGTATTATTATTTTCGAATACTTTTAATTAGTAATAGATATATGTTGGAGTTTTATTTATAAGATAATGGTGAATAGCAGAGAACTGAAAGATTTGAAAAATAAATTGGAATCAGGAGAATATAGTTTCAAAGATGTTGCCGGTAAAAGTGATATATGGACACGTTTTAAGCAAATTGTTTTGACAGAATCTGGAAAAACTACTGGATTTGTAGAGTGTGGAAAATGTCTGAATATTTTTTCTTATGAAAGCTCTAAAACAGGATCATCCCACTTGAAGAGACATAATTGTTCTAAAAAATCGTCTCCTAAATTAACGAGTTTTCTCAAACCCGACATTGATATTGACATTTATTGAGATCTATAGTTACAATGACTTTCATCTCGATTGCTCCATACTTTTACAGAAATTCACAGAAATACGTGCACACAATATTGTTGAAGACATAGGACAGCACAAACATCCATGCCCGCACCGAGATTCGAACTCGGAACCTGGAGACTGAGAAAGGCAGCGCCCTGCCGAACAAGCCACCAGGCCGGCTCAAACCCGAGAATCAAACTGTACATAAAAGTGATAAACAAACTGTTCTGGAAGCAGCAGTCAAAATGTGCTGTAAGGATTTGAGACCTTTTGATTTTGTAAGTGGTGAAGGTTTTAAAAATTTTGCTCAAACATTAATAAATATGGGAGCAAAGTATGGAAATATTACTGTAAATGAAATTATTCCGCATGCTACAACAATATCCAGACACGTATCAGAAACCGCAGAAAATATGAGAAATGAACTCATTTCTACTTTAAGTAAAAAAAAATAAGAGATAGAGTTTGCGGAGCTAGTACAGATATGTGGACAGATGACTATAGAAAAAGGTCATATACATCTGTAACTGTGCATTATTTTGATGATGAATGGAATTTAGTTTCCAAACTTTTGTTTACTTGTGATTTCCCTGATGAAAGAAAAACTGGCATGAACGTCAGGAAAGAACTTAATCACCGATTCACAAAATTAGGATTAAGCAATGATTGTTTAGAAAACATTGTATTTGTTACTGATAGAGGTGCAAATATTATAAATGCACTCGAACCATATAAACGACTGGATTGCATAGCTCACATAATTAACACAGTTTTGCGCAATGTTTTCAAACCTGATATTTTAAGAGAAAAAAATATTACTGTGTTGGAAACACTAACAAGTGCAAAAGCACTAGTCACGTACCTCAAAGAAAGTGGACTTGTGAACCGCCTAACAAAATCGGTTCATCAAGACTCTGAAACGCGGTGGAATTCGAAACTGGAGATGCTAAGTTCTGTTCAAGAAATGCATGATGAGATCTTGGAAATATTAACAGAACGAGGGGAAAGAAATCGCCTTGACAATATCCACAGTGATGTTTTGTCAGCCTTGATAAATGTTCTATTCCCTTTTAAAGAGGCATCTGTCACTTTAGAGAAAGAAGATGAAATAACCTTACCACATGTCTTATTATGGTATAAAAAGTTATTATCGAAATGTGAAGCTGATCCCAATGAAAGAAACTTTATGTCTGATTTAAAATCTAGAGCTACAGACTTAATTAAGGAAAAATTCATAATAAGAGAAGAGCATAAGTTAGCGACTTTTCTTTGTCCTTCTTTTCGACAATTAAGAATGTTAATAACTTCAGAAAAAGAAGATTTTATGGAAAATATTCAATCTTTAATTGCTAAAATGGAATGTGATAGTTTCCCCGCCCCCGTACCATCAACGAGTGAACCTGAAGTAAAAAGAGCAAAAATTGTCGCAGATTTTTCTGAATGGGAAGATGAAGAAAGTCATGTGCTGAAAAATGAAATAGACATTTATTATAGTTTAGCAGCTCCATCAAGCGTAAAGGATTTAAATATGTGGTGGAAAAAACATCAACTTCAATTAAAACAGTTATCAAAACTTGCTAAAAAATTCTCTGTATCCCAGCCACAAGTGCCAGCTGCGAAAGAAATTTTAGTACATAAATGAGATGATTTATGATAATTCAGATTATCAGATTTATGAGATCAGATTATGATTTCAGATAATTTATGATTATTGCAATTCATATCGTTTTAATGTTCTTTAATGCTTATTCTATTAAATTTATTTTCTTTAAATCAGAATTGACTTCCACTAATATGTGATTGTATATAACTGATCAAAATTCATACTGCACATCATGGATAACATTATTATTATTATTATTTTTTTTTTTTTTACAATTTCCGTAATTAAATTAAATGAAAAGTATTGTGTATATAAATATTGCGTGTACATAACATTTTGTGCTTTGTTTATTTTATCCTTTTCAATCGTTCTGTTTTGCATATTTTCGTAGCATAATGTCTTATTAATTTTTAAATAGAAAACTTAAAGAAATCGTCCATAGTATTTTATTCAATATTTAAATTTTATATATATACAGTTTTAGCAGTATTTTATTATGAATATTTTATTATATTCATACTTTACATTCAACCAGTTACGTGAGATGTTCAGCGAAATGTATATGTGTTTATTCTTCATAACTATAGAATTACTGAAATAAAGGAAGAAATAAATATCGTTGAAATTTATTTCAATGAATTTGCTCTAATTTCGTTTGAATTTATTTGTATCTTGTTTATTTTTCTTTTGATTTTCTCTCTTTTTTTTTTTTTTTAATTTATTTATTTTGTGTGTGTGTGTGTGATTTTTCAAAGTTTGCAATGAGATACATTTTTACTATGATACATAATGTCTTATTAATTTATAAATAGGAAATTTAAAGAAATCGTCCATTGTATTTTATTCAATATTTAAATTTTATATATACAGTTTTAGTAGTATTTTATTATTAATATTTTATTATATTCATACTTTACGTTTAACCAATTACGTGAGATGTTCAACTAAATGTATATATGTTTATTCTTTATAACTATAGAAATACTGAAAGAAAGGAAGAAATAAGTATCGCTGAAATTTATTTGAATAAATTTGCTCTAATTTCGATTGAATCTTTTGTAGCTTATTTTTTATTTTATTTATTTATTTATTTTTTTTTTTTGTGATTTTTCAAAGTTTGCACTGTGATACATTTTTACGATGTTGTAAATAATTCTTTTTATTAGAGAAAAAAACAAAAATGTTGTAATGAATAAAAAAAAAAATTGACATTAATAAAACAAATACCTTGATTCAATTTATCTAGTTACCTTTCTAGTTATCTTTCAAATCTTTTTTTTTTTTTTTTTTTTTTTTTTTGAAAATAAATGCATAAACACTACAATCCTGTTATACCCGTTTCCCTACCACAAGTATTTTAGTATGTAAAGTATCAAAGAATATGTTTTACGATAAAAAATTTAGCCAAAACCTTATAACATTTTTGCCAGTTATGCTTCATACATTACATTAAAATTTATTTTAGTTTAATAAATTACAAATAAACACGGTTTTCATATTTTGTTTTCCCCTGAGTTTCATTGTTAAAATTTTTCAAGCCATAATTTTTTTATTTCGTACTACATCAATCATTAAGGAATTTGCATCTAATTGTTAAAATCAGGGGTTGCCCTCGGGAAGCTTGCGGCTCACCAGGTGCAGATTTACGACCTGCGACCGAACTTCCAAAATTCATAATTTAGCATCTTATATTACCGCATGAAAAATTAATAAATCAATTTTGACATTTCGGAGAAAAATGTCATAAATAGTTTTGATAGCTGTCAAAAGAAAATATTTAGGTGAAAGGAAAAAGAAATAAATTCTGTATGCGTGTGTGCACTGGATAAATCAGGTATATTAATCACTATTGTTATATTTATTTATGTATTATTCGACATTATTGAGAATAATAAAAAAGACGTAAGCAAAAGTTTACATATTTAAATAATAATAATAAATCTAGTATATTATTGTCACCACAAGACTTTCTGTTATATTTTCCTATACAAATTCACTCAGTTAAAATAATTTATTAAAACTATTATTTATTAGAATTATCTACCATGATGAATGTAGATGATTTTTACATTAGAGAAAACCAACATTAAATATCTAAAGAAAGACAGTTTTATTCTCTATAATAATTCTTAAAAAATGCGTTTTCATAATGCTTATCTTAAAAATCAAGTTCCGTGCATTTATATGCCATAGAAGTTGAGATATAGTCTGCCTGTTATCGGAGAAATTTACGGAATACCAGCTCCACCTATTGGTCGATATACATCTAAATTGAATCAACATATCTCTAATTGGTCTTCTCACAGATCAAGTTTAGCTTGATTACACAAAGTACAACCTGAGTTACAGATGTACCTTAAACTGCGGAAAACCCTATATAGCAGCGCCACCTGTCGAGCGATTGACACCTAAAAGTGTACAGGCTTTCATTTATGTCAAGGTATATCTACATATAAATTTATATGTCATTCTGTGCAGTAATTCCTGAGATATAGTCATCCGTGAAATTATGTAAATAACTGCATAGTAGTGCTACCTGTGGAACAATCAACGCCGAAAGTTAATAGGCTCTCACTTATATGTAGGTGCATCTACAAATAAATTTATATTCTATTTTATGCAGTTGTTCTTGAGATACAGTACTTTTTTTAAATTGTGAGAATCGCTGCATACTAGTGCCACCTGTTCAGTATATGACACCAAAAGTTGATAGGCACTTACTAAGATTAATGTTCATTTACATATAAATTTATATATGCAATTGTCTGCAGTAGTTCCTGAGAAACAGTCGCCACAGTATTTTTCGTTACACACACATAGACTGACATTTTCTAAAAATTGTTACATTGTGGTACAGACCTTTTTAAAACGTGTAAATTCATCAAAAACCGGAAATTGAAATTTTTTTCGAATCCAATGCTTTTATTTCTATTGAATATAGAAGAAAGTAAAAAGCAAAAATAGACTAAGAGATGATAAAAAAATAACGAACAATAAAATATAAGTAAAAATACATGATGATGCAGAAGTAGTAGAAATAAATGAAACGGCAATTCATATGTCAGTTTTAAATCAATAAGATCGTTAATAAGCAGATCTGAAAGAGAAAATATATATATAAAACAGTAATGCATAAAACATCCCATCATTGATTATGTATATGCGTGTGTATTTTGTATATATGTATTTTGAATACTTTGATATATATTTATACAGACAATACGGCCTAACAGAATAAAATGCATTTTGAAAGCAGTCCGTGATTTATTTGGATTAAGCAAGTGTGGTCTAAGTTATCAATAGCTTTATATATTGACATTTTGTAAATTTTTTTGGAATATATTCGGGAATAATTTTTTTCTCTAAATTTTCATTTTTTTCCTCGGGCCGGGCCGAGGCTGATATTATCAAATTTTGTCCGGGCCGGGCCGCATTTTTCGACTTCATATCGGCCCGTGCAGACCTCTAACCTGTATATATAACCTGTACAACCTTCTTTCATGGAACCGATAGCGATGGAACCCCCACGTCAACCTCATGCCCAATGCAATCTTCGTGACCAGAGTAGGCAAATGTTGAATGATACCCAAGTTGAACTTCGTAGATCAACTCGACAACATACACCTCCTTCCTATTTAAATGACTACGTAAAAAATTTTGAGTGTGGGGGAATTATTGCATATTTCAATATAATGGCAGCATTAAATATAACCGAGTATTTGTAACCTGTTGACAACACTCAATATGTTTTGGGTTTGTGTTCGAATGTTTTATATATCTGTGCGTGTAAATAAAGTGTTAAGTCATTGGAATACGATCTAAATTCAATAAGTACGTATTCAACTTTCATTCCAGCGTTATGACAGGTTTCGCTCCAGTATGGACAAGATGATGTTTTTTCAGATCTCTTACTCGAGAAAATCTTTTACAACATTCTTCACACACATATGTTTTTTCTCCTGCATGAATACGAAAATGTTTTCTTAAACTGCCTTTTTCAGAAAATTCTTTAGAACATTTTTCACATACATATAATTTTTCTCATGTATGAACGCGAAGATGACTTTTTAAACTGCTCTTAAAAGAAAATTCTTTAGAACATTCTTCACACACATATGGTTTTTCTCTTGTATGAATGCGATAATGGCGCTTCAGATAACTTATCCGAGAAAATCTTTTAGAACATTCTTCACACACATATGGTTTTTCTTCTGTATGAACGCGATAATGGCGGTTTAGCTCACTTATCCGAGAAAATCTTTTAGAACATTCTTCACACACATACGGTTTTTCTCCTGTGTGAATATGAAGGTGTTTTCTTAAACTGCTCGTATCAGAAAATCTTTTGGAACATATTTTACACACATGTGGTTTCTCTCCTGTATGAACGCGAAGATGCCTCACTAAATTACTCTTTTTAGAAAATCCTTTAGAACATTCTTCACACACAAATGGTTTTTCTCCTGTATGAACACGAAGATGACTCATAATAAAATCCTTTTGAACATTCTTCACACATGAATAAATTAAATTAAACAGGAAATGTATCACAAATAAGATAACGTTCTTGTTGTTGCAGGGGTTTTCATCGAGACCTATAGCTGTGTGGATGTTGTCTCAACTGTTCCATAGATGCGAAGATGCCTCACTAGGATCTAGTATAATCCTCTCAATAAAAACAAAAAACAGAAGTAAGCAAACAGGTTACCATAGTATACCTATTTTTGCCGTTTTTGTAGAAATTGCAACTTTAATATTCAAATTCAGAAAAATTTATAAACATTAACCCCTTTACCAATCTCCACTGTATACACAAATAAAAAATAAATTGGTTGATTTTACAAATATATAACTTTTTAAAGCATGTGTGGCACAAAATAGTCTACCATTAGCCTTTAACTAATTCAATACATATTATAAATTATATTATTAACAGGACTTTGCACAGTACTTTAAGTTTTTAATGCATAATTTGCTGCAAATTAACATTTATAGATATTGCATTAAAAATTAAATAAATAAAATACAAGTGGTAGATGATAAATTTCTCATTAAGCTTACTTTTATTTGTTCGTATACTGTATTTTAATATAACAATGAGAATTCATAATCTAAACCTAGGTTTTTTTTTTTTTTTTTTTAATTATTATTATTTATTAATTTAACAGCATCCAGCTTCAACTATGCTACGCAGATATGTAAAATTAATATTTACAAGAAGATTGTTAAAGACGTTTGACAAAATTGTTACATTATTATTGTTTTTGCCTTTTTCAAAATAAAAAAAGCCTTAATAAAATCAATTATAAAGCTAATCTTTCTTTTTTTTTTTTAAATTAACAAAGGATATATACAAAATTAAACAGTTAAATATTTAGAATTAAACATGTACAAGTAACAAGCAACATATTATTATTATTATTATTAAACGTTTTACAATATCTAGTATGTTTTAAATTTACCTTTTTCTTACTCAAAAGTAAAAATTAAACATAAAATTTAATTTATCAGGAGATAGCATATTTACTAATGTTATAACGTTCAAATAAAAATTATTCCTTTTTTTACTGTTTACCAAACATTAATATATAAATATACAATAGATAGCTTAATATTGGATCGAACTATCTTACAAAAAAAAAGGCACAGTTTACAATAGAGAAAATGATAATGATACTAAGAAAAAACAAAAGGCATAAGGACAAAATCGCTTAATGTGGTCATAAACATAAACATAGAAGAAATATATCGCCAACGCCAAGGTGCGCCAAGAAGCCCATTTTCGCTAACATGATGGTAATCATTTGTCTTAACCAATCAAAGATGCTGTCATAAAACAATATAGAGAAGAAATGCAAGAAAGATTTTGATTGGTTCGGCTCCATAGTACCACATTGCATCCACAGACGCTAGTAAATAATAGGCCGGCGCATCACCGCCATTTTTTTGCCTCCGAAGAGGACAGCATTCCCGCTTGGCGTCCTTATCGCTTCCCTAATGATTTTAAGAAATCTTGATCTGAAGCTAATCCGGTCAAGATAAGAGCAATAGGCAACAATAATATTTCTAAAAACACATTTTTTTCACAGCACATTCTCAGGATGTCATTTTATTCTGAGGATGTCCTATGGATGTACTGGGGTAAGATGTGTTGTTAGGGTGGTTTCTGTTTCTTTTACAAAATGTCGCCAAATTCATTCCATGAATGATTATAGCAGTTTATCGCGTTTAAACAAACTTCCATATCATAGTTTACTTAGCTAAAATTATGAAATATAATAAAACAGTTACTCTAAAGTAACGTAAGACGATTAAAAAAAAGTTTGTCGTTTGTTTATTAGAGAAACGCGCTGGGTACATGTGGCAACCCTAAGGCAACAAAATGCCTGATGCGCCAGCTCGTACATATAGGAGCCTTACCCTGATTATATGCTTAGATCACATGATTAAACTGACGAAACTGGGAAAAGCCAATCAGGTCTTCGATTTGAGCAATAGCTTCGATCACAGCGACATCTGGGTAAGCTTAATTTTTGTAGCATCATTTTAACATCCCGATTATAGGCGATTTAATGTTAATGTATATATTTTTTTTCTGATTATAAAAGTCGTTATATATTATTGTGCTCAAAAGGCAAGAAGTGGAATACTATAACACGTTAGTTTACTATTGTTATTAGTTTATCTTGAGAGGACTGCATATACTCAGCTACACATTCATTTAAAGAAAACATAAATTCTTCGTGACAAATTTCATAATAATTTAATCGTTGACAATATGAATTTACCTATAAATGCGGAAGAAAAGCCGTTTGTGTGTAAAGAATGCTTTAAAGGATTTTCTAATAAAGGTAATCTTATGAGACATCTGCGCAGTCATGCAGGAGAAAAACCATATGTGTGCGAGGAATGTTCTAAAAGATTTTCTCGTAAGAGCCATTTAATTTCACATCTTGTCGTTCATACAGGAGAAAAGCCATATGTCTGTGAAAAATGTTCTAAAGGATTTTCGCGAATGAGTGATCTAAAGAGTCATCTTCGCGTTCATACTGGAGAAAAACCATATGTCTGTGAAGAATGTTGCAAAGGATTTTCTCAAATCAGTCATCTAAAGTGTCATCTTCGCGTTCATACAGGGGAAATGCCGTAGGTCTGTGAAGAATGTTCAAAAGGATTTTCTGAAGTAAGTAGTCTTAAGATTCATCTTCGGGTTCATACTGGAGAAAAACCATATGTGTGTGAAGAATGTTCTAAAGGATTTTTTCGGAGAGGTGATCTAAACAGTCATCTTCGTGTTCATACAGGAGAAAAACCGTATGTCTGTGAAGAATGTTCAAAAGGATTTTCTCGAGTAAGTAATCTTAAGCGTCACCTTCGCGTTCATACAAAAGAAAAACCACATGTGTGTGAAGAATGTTTTAAAGGATTTTCTGATAAGAGCAGTTTAAGACGACATCTTCGCATTCATTCCGGAGAAAAACTGTATGTCTGTGAAAAATATTCGAATTGATTTTCTCGTAAGAGCTGTTTAATGTCACATCTTTGCATTCATACCGGAGAAAAGCCATACGTCTGTGAAGAATATTCTAAAGGATTTTCTCGAATAAGTGACCTAAAGAGACATCTTCTTCGAATTCATAGAAAAGAAAAGCAATAGTGTGTGAAGGATTTTCTAAAACATTTTGTCTATTAAGTCATTTAAAAAATCGTCTTCACATTCGTACCGGAGAAAAACTACATGTGTGTGAAGTATGTTCTAACTTATTTCATCAAATGAATAGTTTAAAAAATCATCTTTACATTCATACAGGTGAAAAAGGAGAAAAGCCATGGGTGTATAAAAAAGGAAGAAGCTTCCTAAAAGTGATCTACGCATTTTAACAGTACACAAAATTTACTAAGGGACAAAAAAGAAAAAGAAAGCCGCACTTCGATATTTTTCATTTTTCTTTCTGCAGTCACCAATTTTATAGTTTTAATAGTAAATTTTCGAATAAAGTTTATTACGCTGTGTTTGACGAGCAATTTAGTATTGAGCCAAGTACTAAAAAAAGATACAATTGTTCAAAAAATTATATTTTTAGAAAATATTTCAAAAATGTCAAAAATAAGGCAATTAACGACACCACAAAAATATTGATTTTAGAGTAAAAAAAAAAAATAAATATTTTAATACGCGAAACTTCAAGATTGTTAAATGTTAATGAAATATTAGTGAGCTGGTTTGGCTGTTTAAACCATTGATATAGTAATAATGGAGGGGGAAAAAGATCTAGGATCATGGAGGGGGAAAAAGTGATTCCTTTTTACTCCGAGAAAGACGGCTATTTTGACCTGTTAATGGCCGTCTGTTTCTGAATGAATATACACCGATAATTTAACAAATAAAGAATATAAATAATTTTTGTACTAAAGGTGAATGAAAAATTGCAGATACAGTTTCATTTTTCTTTTTTTTACGACACTTATTAATTTAGTTAATATTTAAAGTTAAACGTTTTTAATATAACAAAACTAATGTTCTTTACCTGCGCTGCTGCTAAATGTATTTGAATAATTTTGAAAATTCTGTATTACTTACTTATCATGAGACGCTGCCGCGTCTCCGTGACGCAACAGAGCTCAAACGAAGCTTACGTGCGACACTATATATACAGCCAATTTAACAACAAAGGAATTTGGAAACGCCGACATATAATATCTCAGTAAATAGGAGATATTTTGGTCTGATGTTTTGAGAATAATCTTTTATCTTCTGCCTGATGCTATCCTGTAAGTTTCACACTTCAACATTCTATATATTTTGAGATCTCGAATTGCAATTTAAGACTTCAAAGGGAAAATTGTAATGGTGTAGCCTTTTTTCTGGATCTCGGCTCGGACAAATTTTATGAAATTGATATATGATACTAATTTCTCTTGTCTGAAAAGAATGACGTGCCCCGTTTTTCCCAAAAAACTCTTGGTTTTTTTAATATATTTTTTACTTTAAAAATGGAACTATATTACCTCGCGGATTACACTCTTTTCTTTCGCATCGCTCAAAAGAAAAGAATGTAATCTGGTTTGGAATGTTCGCGGACGCATGCAGACTTCGCTTCCATTCGTAATATTCAATCTCAGATAGGTAATTTGGTTCCATCTATCGGCCGTTAGTGTCAAAAATAAACTTACAAAAATAAAATATTTTTCTTTCTTTAATATATATATATTGAGTTATTTAGGTATTTGTAATTTATATATATATATATTTTAATCAAAAATATTCATTCAATTCACATTGTTTTCAAGTTCATATGTTGTTAACTTTCAAAATTGGTTTTATTTTAAAAAGTGATTGCAACAACAAAAACTTTTTTCTTTACTTTCATAAAAATGATAGATAATATCATAATCATATGCAAATATTTGTATATATATATATATATATATTTAACTAATTGATAAATCACTTAAACTATGTATAGAAAAAATCCTGAAAAAAAAAAAAAAAATATATATATATATATATAATAATTAATTGATTAATTTGCTCATTAAATTTCTATAATGCAGTATGTAAATGAAATATTTTACAAAGATTATAATAATTATAATATATCAAATCCAAATCTAAAATTTCATGTTTTCTGTTATTATTTTACTTTTGTAAAATAATATTGTAGGGTTATTCCATACCAAAACACCCAAAATTAGAAAAATTTTTTGCTCCATAGTAACAGATATTTTTTGAAAAATTACCACTAAAACTTATGGTGATAAAACCAAAAGATATCAATTTGTAAAATATTTCGTCCATTATTGGCCAAGATATGGACATTTGAAAAACAGTCATTTTTACAAAATGTCGGCAATATTGGATTTAGCACTACTGTGAAAAATTACATAACTGGAAAAATAATGGTCCAAATTCAACAAATCTGGTACTAAATAAAAGCTGCTAATGTAAGAAATATAAGTCCAGTGTTTAAATAAAATGAAATACATGTTTTACTGTTTTTTTTTTTTTTTTTTTTTTACTCGACAAATGTAAAAAAAAATCATCTGCAGAATTTAGCTAAATTTAATGAGCTGTAAAAAAAATGACCCATTATTCAATTTTTCTAAAACTTGGTAGAAACACTAATCAATATGTGTACATTAAGTATAAAAAAAATTAGTTAGGTAATATTTCTTAAAACTTAAACAAAAAAAAAAAAAAAAAAAATCACTGATATTGAGACATAAAATTCCTTGTTTTATTCTCAATAGTGTTCACTAGTGAAATGTTTTCTAAAAAGTAAAGTTTTTATTTTTATATTTAATTATCTTAATTTTAAATACTACTCAAAAAATATATTTTGAACAATTTCAAAAATGTCATCATCTAAGACTAGCTCTTCTAAATGATGTAATTTGTGAAATGATTGCATCATCTGTTTTTTTAATCAGCATGATGTAATATTGCATCATCCTAGACATTTAGCTCTGCTTTCATATCTTTAACTGTTGAGTTACTTTCAAAGAGGGGTGCTCAGAGTGAAGTTGTCTTATGTAGAAGAGATGGAATGATTTATATGCAATAAGCTTGATGTGTCATTAAGTAATGAAACTATTTCTGTTCTCAACTATTTCTGTTCGGATTATTAAAAAGTTTATGTGATCTAATGACAGATGAGACAGTTTATGAAGTTGGAAATATCTGGAAAGTCCACAAGGATAAATATTTAAAATGGTACCATTTAAGGCAGAGAACTTGTTGCGATCCATTTAATAAACATCCAATTAAAATCAAAGCTAAGTCATTAAAAGCAATTTCGTTAAATTTGTCTACGACAAATCCAGTACTTATTACAGAAAAAAAAAAAAAACTATTTCTTGTTATTCCTCATTTCATTTACCTCTCAGTGACGCAGAGTTACAGATTTCTACTGCTACTTATGAAAAGGAAATCGACAGTGATGATGATTACTGTGAATTTACAGTAATGATTGATCAATTAAATAAAAGCTGTTAAGTTCTGGATTTATCACCAATAAAGTTCAGTAAATTTAGTTCTAAGAGAAATCTTGATTATATTCAAACTAAAGTTAAGAAAATAAGTAAGAGTGTTGCTACTAAAGCAGCCACAGTAGTAGGTATCAGTAACCCATTAAAGACAAAAGGCAAGACTTGTCCTGATTGTATGTTTATGATGCAAAAGTTATTAAATAAATTTACAAATGCTTCATTGAAGGAAAAGGTATAAATCCTGACATTTGTCCCGGATTCTTGGACAATTCAGGAAACAAGAATTTATTTCAATACTACTGAGTATTTAGTTAAAAAGGCAAGAAAATTAAAAGCAACAGAAGGGGTATTATCAATGCCATGTGACAAAACAGGTGTTAAATTAAGTTCTGAAACTGTAGAGAAGGTTATTGCATTTTATTATGATGATGATAGTAGTGCTTGTTTAGGAAAAAAGAATGCATATCTGTTGTTAGTGAAAATGGAAGTGTATTAAAACAAAAGAGATTGGTTTTGTATAATTTAAAAGAATTGTATTTTGCATTCAAAGAACAACATAAAGATTTAAAAATTGGACTATCAAAATTCTGCTCATTATTCCCAAGAGAATGTGTGACTACTGGGAGCAAAGGTATTCATTCTGAGTATGTTTGCATATACAATCATCAAAATATTAAACTCATGCTTCATGCTCTTCATATTACTGACTATATATCACTGTTAGTAAAGTTAGTTTGTTCCACTGAATCTGAAAAGTACCTGGTACACAGATGTAATAATTGTCCACCTGTGGAAATTCTGAAGAGGGATTAATGCTTTCCAATGAATTAGAAATGATTAATGAAATTTCCTACAAACAATGGGAGAAAACTGATGGCGCAGAACTGAAAACAGTTACTACATCAGTAGATGAATTTGTTGAAATTTTAGGTGCAAAACTGTCTGCATTATGCACCCACCACTTCTTCACAAAAGCACAGAGTAAGTATTTTAGCAAAACGAAAGGTGAATTCAATGAAGGCACTGCTGTTATTCCAGCAGATTTTTCTGAAAACTATACTTGTATCCTGCAGGATAGTAGTAATCAGGCCACTTGGTGCGGCGGAAGTGACGTCATCGAGGGGGGGAACCGGAAGTGACGTCACGAGTTGAGTTGAGTTGTTTTCCTCCTGCTGGTGGAGTTGAGTTGTTTCTTTCCTGTTGGTGGAGTTGAGTTGTTGGTTACGGTTTCGGTTTATCGTAAAAGATGACGAGGGTATTTTGTTGAGTTGTTTTTTTGGCTGAATCTCTAGTGGTTGGTTGGTTCATACTTTTTTTTATTTTGGAGGGTGGCAACACTGAATTATTTTTTTAAGAATGGCAACGCTACTTAGTTTCGGAATGGGGACTTGTAAAATTTTCAGATCTGTACCTGTAAATTTTGATGCTAGCTGTGACGTCACCTTCCATGTGCGAACTTGAAAGCGGCAACCGCTTGACGGATTAATTTGTAATTAAGAATATGTTAATTAGGACTGTAATTAATAGTTAATGAAGAGGAAATGAATCACGTGACTTCTTTTTGTTTACCGAAACGCCAGTTTCGGAATCGGGACTTATAAAATTTTCAGGTTTAAGAATTTGCATCTGTAAAGTTTCGACGGTGCTTTGACGTCATGGGTCGCCATCTTGTTTTTTTCATGTTCCGACTTGAGATCTGCACGTCTTGTTGTGCAATTAAGGATATTCAAAGGAAGGATTTAATGAATGAATTAATTTCGCTTTGATCTCACCGCTAGAGGAAAAAACAAGTGTGGCATCGTGACGTCACCTTGTCATGTCCCAACTGGAAAGCTGCAACCGCAATTACGAATATTCTGTAATTACGAATATTTTAATTACTGCAATAATTATTTTTAAAGTCGAAATGAATCACGTGACTTTTACCGAAAACCTCGTACTTGTGTCGGAACGGGGGACTTGTAAAATTTTTTTGAATGGGTTATAACTATGTTTTATTAAGAGTTTTACTAATAAAGAATTTATTTTTCTTAACAGTAAAAACGACTTTGATTTTTCCACTTTTAGAACCGGCTGCGGAGGGGGAAGTCGTTACTTTATCTCGGACATGACCATGACGTCACGCCCCTTCAATGACCAAGGTATCAGTTTAACGAAAAATATAAGCGAGTTTAATTTTTGCGAGAGTGGCAACGCAGATCTCTCAAATAATTTGCAAACGAATTTTGGCATCACCAGTATTATTTAGTTGCTTCGATTGTTTTGGAGAGTGTTGGTGCGTGTTATATTAGTTGTTATTTATTTTCTCTGCTTTTTATGTGTTGAAGATTATGGATCCCTCACGCAAGCGCTCGTTTGATGATTCTGAGTGGGTAAGTACTTATGTTATTAATTATACTTTAACTATCAGAAATTATTTATTTTTAAGATGTAAATTAAAGAATTGTCTTGTTTTATTATTACTATTTTTTAACTTTTCTTTGTTTTAGATTCCATTTTAAAAGAGCCTTTGTTTTTCAAAAATAACAATAATTTTCTTAAAAATGGCTTTTGATTAGTAATCATGAATACAGTACCCCACGTGCAAATTTTTTTATATAATTGCTTTATCATTTATTTTAATTAAAAAAATATGTATTGCTTTTTTATTATTTTAAAAATAATACTTTAAGAAAAAGTGACTTTTGTACATTTTTTAAAACATTAACATAAATTTTGGACACGTGCATATGCTGTCTTGAACTAATTATGATTTACTGGATAATCAAGATTATTTTCATTTCGATAATATGTTATATTAGTTTTAAATTCCTCCACGGGTTTTCTGTATTGTTTTATGAAAAAATATTTAAACTTAAAAAAAAGAAACTTCGTTAAAAAATTATTTATTTGGTTAAGAATGCTTCATTGTTAATTAGTTATATTTTTACTGTTGATCTATTTTTAGAATAAACCCGGTCCTTCTAGGATTGATGACGATCCTTTCATGTACAATGGAAATTTCGATGATGATTCTGTAAGAATACTTTTCTTCTTTCGCATGATTGTACAACTTAAAAAATATTATTATTATTAATTTGTTTATTTTTATTATCCTTATTTAGTTTCCTAGGGTGTACTCACAAGTTTTTATGCAAGGACCGATTGATGAGGAACTTTTTGATGATGACGATACTGTAAGAAAATATTTTATACTTATTTATATTTTGTTAGTTATCGTATAGTTAAAAATTCTTTTTCCGTCTATAATATTCATATTCCTTTTTCTTTTGCATGATTGTACAATTTAAAAAAATTATTATTATTAATTCGTTTATTTTTATTATGATTATTTAGTTTCCTAGGGCGTACTCGCAAGTTTTTAAGCAAAGGCCAATTGATGAGGAACTTTTTGATGACGACGATTCTGTAAGAAAATATTTTATACTTGTTTATATTTTGTTAGTTATCGTATAGTTAAAAAATTATTTTTCTGTCTATAATATTCATATTTCTTTTTTTTCCCTACAGTTTCCTTTCGCTTATTCACAAGTTCGTGTATTAAGTCCAAATGTATGGGATTGCGATAGAAATAATCCCTATGACTTTGTTAATAGAGTATGTTTTATTCATTTAAACTTTATTTATTTATTCCTTTTTTTTTTTCGATTGAATGATCTTAATTTTTTTTTTTTTTTCTTTTTCCATTTAGCAAATGAGCGAGCCTTTCTCGGAACTCCCGCAAAACTTTCATGTTTATACTGGTTCTGGTATTGAAGTACGTGTTTAAATAATATTGTTAAAAATTGAAAACCCTAATTTGTTTTTTTTCTTTAATCTAATTTACAGTTTTTTATTTTTATTTTATATATATATATTTTTTTTAGGATGCTATAGTGTCTTTACCTGGTGAACCTGAATCTGCAGCAGCGTACTCACAAGTACATGCTACTTCTGAGATAAATGTAGGTTTTTAATTTTTTTTTTAATTTCATGTGTAATTAATATAAATTTATATTTCTCTCTATTTCTTTTATAGTTAGAAGATGCTATAATATTGGAAGAAAGCCGCAGAAGAATAAATAAAAAATACCAAGGTGAAGAACTAATATTCAAGTGTAAAATTGATGAGGAAAGGCTACCTCAACATGTCAAAGAAAATCCCATTATATCTGCTGTAGAGGCCGTGCGTCAACTGTTTGATATTCTTCTAAGACGTTGCACACAGAATTTGTTACCCACGGATCTTATTCGGTTTTGTATTGATGCCACAGGACTGGACAAGGCAATTTCGACTACGGTCATGACGGTTGCAGATTTAACAGTAGAAAAAATCCTTTCTGTTGTAATGAAAGTTTTGCAATCAAAGGAGGAAATCAAGCTGGACTCTGGTTTCGTAGTAGATGTAATAACAATTAAACGAGATAGAGGGGCAGGTCGACGAAGAATCGTGAACGTAGAAGTCGATCGTTTAAAGAAGAAGGCTGTATTATCCATTCCAAGTGACGAAGAGGGGTTGTGCTGCGCTAAAGCCATAATATATGCTGAAGCCCATTTACGTGGAGATAAAAATAAAATCAGTGGATTGAGGGACAATCGACGTCCAACGCTCATAAACGCAGCCCGAAAATTGCATCAAGATGCGAATGTGCCTGTAGGACCCTGCACTTACAATGAAGTGAAAAAATTTGAAGAATATTTAAATATGCAAATTGTTGTCATTTCGACACAAAATTTAAACAAAGTAAGTTTATTTGTATATGTATTTGTATATTTTTATCTATTATTTTTTCGTGAAAAGAAAATATATGTACAAGCTTTTTTTTTTTTTCTAGGTATCTTATAAAGGGTGCCGACAGACCAAAAAGGATTAATCTATGGCTGCATGACGGGCATTATGATGTAATTAAATCTTTGCATCAATTTTATGGATCTCACTTTTACTGTGAATCTTGTGAGAAACCGTATCAAAATTTGGGAGAACATAACTGTCCTTCCAATTGTCCAATATGTCAGGAAAGCCAGTGCACACCCGGTGAAGCTTTTCATTGTATGGATTGTGATAGGCTCTGTCGGTCAAGAGAATGTTTTGAAAAACACAAAGCCACGAGTCGAAATCAACAGCTGTCTTTATGTGATAAGGTAATTTTATTAAAAACAGTTATATATTACGTATAATTATAATTTTTAAATATTATGCCCAGATAAATTGTAAATAATATCTTTTTTTTTCTAGATTTATCAATGTAGGAACTGCAGCAAAGTAATTTTACGCAGACAGTGCCCAAAAGAATTGCACAAATGCTTCACGACAAGATGTCCGTCTTGCGAAAAATATGTGAAACAGAGTGAGCATCTGTGTTATCTTCGTCCGATTGCTGCCAAACCTGCCTTAGAAAAACTTATTTACTTTGATCTGGAGACCGACCAATCAACAGGGGAACATAGAGTGAATTTTGCCTTAGCCCAGTATTCAGACGGTACAGAATTCCATTTTAAAGGTTACACAGCCTGTTATGAATTTTGTAAGTGGTTGTTTTCGGAGCAGCACAAAGGATACACAGTTATCGCCCATAATATGAAGGGGTAAGAATAGCAATTTTTTAATATATTTTTAACTGAAAAATGTTTTGATTATTTATACGTCTGTGATTTTTTTTTTTTTCCAGTTTTGACGGCCAGTTCCTATTGGGCTATCTTTTAAATCAGGGTGTAACTCCAGAAATCATACCGTGTGGATCCAAAGTTATGTATATTCGTCATAAAACTTTCAACATTAGAATTATAGATTCATACAACTTCCTCCCCATGGCTTTGTCAAAACTTCCATCTTGTTTTGGTTTTTCTCTGCTAAAAAAAGGGTATTTTCCTCACCTATTTAACACCCCTGAGAACCAATCTTATGTAGGACCGATGCCTGATGTTAAATACTACAGTCCTGATACTATGTCCGCCTCAGCACGTTCTTCTTTCATGGAATGGTATAAGAATCATGAACACGAGATCTTCAACTTTCAAGAGCAAATGTTAGAGTATTGCCGGTTTGTATTATTATTATTATTATTATTATTTAATATAAAATACAGAAATTTATTTTAAGATAACATATATTTTTTTGTTGTTGTTGTTAGATCGGATGTTGATATTTTACGTAGGTGCTGCCAGGAATTTAAACACCAATTTTACGAAATTAGTGGCGTCGATCCTTTTTGGTAAATATTTATAAATATAATCGTTACTTTGAAAATGTATATTTATTTATGGTATGTGATATTTATTTTATTTTTGTTGTAGTTATATAACAATAGCAGCAGCTAGTATGTCAGTATACAGATCGAAACATATACAAGAAAACTCGATTGGGATGATCCCTGTACACGGATACATTAATTCGACCAACTACAGTGCTGACGCAATTCGATGGTTGGATTTTGTTGCTTATAATGAAAATCTAGTTATTAATCACGCCCTTAATGGATTGGGTGAAAATACAATAGACGGGGTATCAGTGGATGGCTTCTGTAACAGCAGTAATACGATTTATCAGTATCATGTAAGTTTATTTATTTATTTTTTCATTTCAATGTTATTAATAATTAGCTTAACAACAAAGTGGTTATTTATGGTCATATTTTTTTTTTTTTATTTTAGGGGTGTTTCTTTCACGGATGTCCAAAATGCTTTGACAAGGATGTAAAAAATCCTTTATACGGTATAACTATGAATTCTCTGTATGAAAGAACGTGTCAAAGAACAACCAAATTTCGAGTTTTGGGATACAACGTTATCGAAAAAATGGGAGCATGAGTTTTTGGAAGACAAAAATAAAGACGAATCTCTGAAGAATTTTCTGATTTCTCACGAAGTGGTGGATAGGTTAAACCCCAGAGATGCATTCTTCGGGGGTAGAACGAACGCAACGCGGCTTTTTTTTTGAAGGAAATGCTAAATACGTGGATTTCACTTCTTTATATCCTTGGGTATTTATATCAGTTTCTTTATTTATAATATTTTCAAAGTTATAATTAAGTCTCATATTCTTCTATTATATTTTAGGTCAACAAATACTGTAAATACCCAGTCGGTCATCCGGAGATTATTACGAAGGATTTTAAAGACCTTGACACATATTTTGGAATTATCAAGTGTAAAATTTTGCCTCCAAAAGGTTTATTTTTACCTGTATTGCCTTACCGCTGTCAAAAGAAACTTATGTTCCCGTTGTGTGCTATGTGTGCAGAAACTATGTTTCAAGGAGAATGTAAACATAACGATGATGATCGTTCCTTAATTGGCACGTGGATCACAGAAGAGGTAAAGCAAGCCATTGATAAAGGATACAAGATAATGAAAGTAAGAAAATTTTCTTTTAACAAATACTTTTTCAATGATTAATTTTATTTTAGAATAATGCTTAATTTTTTGTATGTTTCAGATATACGAAGTGTATCATTTTGATACAACCTCAGATAAACTATTCAAGCCCTATATAGATATGTTCTTAAAAATCAAGCAAGAGAGCAGCGGTTTTCCTACAGCATGTGACACTGTTGAACAGCGTGAGAAATATATTGAGGAATATGAAAAACGGGAAGGTATCAAATTAGACATAAACAATATATCCAAAAACCCTGGAAGACGGCAAGTAGCTAAACTAGCCTTAAATAGCTTATGGGGACGGTATGTTTTGCTTCTTTTCTCATTTTTCTGTTCACATATATTATCAGTGTCAATTTTGAAAAAGTAATTTTTTTTTCTCTCTTACAGATTCGGAATGAATGTGAACAAACCACATATTACTTATGTGAATTCTGTTTAATAAACTTCTGTCAGATTCAACCAAAAATGTAAGACTTCATTTTAAATTTGTTATATACAATTTAATAAGTGTAAATATATTTTTATTTATAAATTTCTTTTTAACTTTAGGTAAAAGATGTGTACTTTCCTACTGATGAAACAGCTGCTGTGTGTTGGGACAGTTATAAAGATTTCATTCCACAAGACAGTTCAACAAACATTTTTATTGCTGCGTTCACTACTGCATGGGCTCGGCTTAAGCTATACTCAGAAATGGATAAACTCGGAACTGCAGTCCTTTATCACGATACGGACAGTATCGTTTATGCTTCTGAGGTAAATAATGATCCCCCACTAGGCAATTTCTTAGGGGATTTTACAGATGAGTTGGATGGAGATATTATAAAAACCTTTGTATCTGGTGAGTTTTTTAAAATTATTATTATGATTGTAAATTATTATTATTTTAAAAACGAATTAGGTTAAATTGATTTATTTTCTAATGCAATTTTTGTGATTTTTTTCTTTTTTTAAAACAGGAGGTCCAAAAAATTATACTTATCTGACAGCGTCTGGAAAAACCTGTTGCAAAATCCGAGGATTTTCTCTCAACTTTAAAAACGCCCAGTTATTGAATTTTGAAAGCTTAAAAGCCCTATTATGTTCTATGGACTTGACAAAGGCAATAGAAGTTTGTAATGACTCAAAAATTACCCGGGATGCAAAAAGACGGAAGGTTATTAACAAGAAGGAAAATAAACTCTATAGAATGATCTACAGCAAAAGAGTTATAAATTAGAATTTTTCAACTTTTCCATATGGATATTAAAGTAAGTTTTTATTTATCACTAAATTTTAATTCAAGAGATTTTTTTCTGAAGTAAATAATTTTAACTTAATATTTTCTTTCTTTGTTTATTTCAGAGATTTCTGAAAAATAACATGAACAACTGAAAGGTTTTCTTCAAAATGTTTTTAAAGGAAGTAGTGGTAAAAATATTTCAAGTGTAAAATATCTTTATTTCTGAAACAATTTTTTTGTATTTTTTGTAAACTGAAAATATGTAATGATTACTTAATTTTTTTATGAATAAAATGAGTTATGTTGATTTTACATTGTTGTTCTTTTTTAGTGCATATGATATTAATAAGTATGATTAATATTTAGCTGTGTGATAAGTATTCTCAGTAAAAATATAAAAATGTTTTTTAAAGATTGAAAAACACTTATAAAAATCTTTTTTTTTTTTTTTTTGAAAAGTAATTTGTACAAAACAAAATTAATATATGTGGTAAAAAGTGTAAAAAATTCTTATGTTTATAATCAAGAGACAAACTTTAAAATTAATATAATTCTTTATTAATGGATTCTTATTCAATTACATCTATAGGTTTTTTCAAACTCATTTTTCCAATCCATGGGATCGTAGTATTTTTTCTTTTTTTAGGCAATGCATACATAGTTTTCATTTTCACATTAGGTGAACGATTGTTTTCTAAAGAAATTTTTGAATCAATTATATATTTATTTTTTATAAAATCTTGAGGAAAATAATGCTTGTCCAATATTTCTTTAAACTTTTCAAAACCAACGAGTTTCTTTGCTCTACTTCTTAATAAGAAATTAATAAGCTGAATTATATCTGAACCAGGAATAATATTATTGTTAAATAAAAGTTCCTTGTTTTCTGTCCAAATAACTTTCCTTTCCCTTAAAAAATTTATTATATGTTGAGCTGTACTTTTATGCTTTACTGGAACAGTTTGAAGAATTTTATTTTCTATATCAATAGAATTTTTAAGAGGTTCTTCATTTTCTTCTTGAGAAGGTCTCACACTATTAACATTTGGGAAAGTAACAAATTTTTGTAAAATTTGAACGTAGAGCTTGGCTTTTTCGTCATCACTAATTTTCTTCTTTAAAATATCTGTAATCTGTTTATCTAAATCAGATAAGTGTTCTTCCGTAAATAACTGATCCTGATCAAATGGGATTAATCTGAATTTACGAGCGAACTCCATTTATTAAAGAGCTCAATACTGATACTGCAGCTGGAATAAGAATAGAAAGAAAGCCGTCTCCTTTCTGTACTAAAAGTCGCCTTTTCTTGAATAAGGGAATTTTTTTATCTCCTAATCTACGCAAAGTTCTTTTATAAGCGATTAACTTGTTTTTCTGACGATTACTGACGGGAATGTTGCCTTTTAAAAGATTCAAAGCGCATTCACACACACCTTTTATAACGCTGTTAGGACACTTTCTAAGAAATGCTGATTTTTTTTTGGTCTTGTTCAACAGTTTTAGATGCTCTATGGTCGACATCGTGAGTACAAATGACATTTGCTAAATAAGATCTTTTCTTTATATACCCTGCATAAGAAGAAGCTTTCATCAATGCACAGTGTTTAAAATCTGGTTTATGGTTAGGGCATTTAATTACTGAACCTTCCAATAGGTTGATTTTGGGGCAATTAAAATCATTTAGATTAAAAATTTTTCTCCCTGATATCGTTTCTAAAAATTTTGTTTTTTCTAGACCTTTAGTAAAAATTGTTTTATAGGACAAAAATAAAGACTTGAGAATAAAATGTAAAGTTGAATAAGGTAGTTCTCCACTATCCCAATGTAAATTATGACAATAACGAGTGAGCCAAGTGAATGTCTTTTTATTTTTACTGGATAATTGTTCCCATGGGTGTGGAGGAAGGAAACTCCAACGCCCGTGATATCCAAATTCCACATCGAAAAAGGCTAATTCTTTGATAAAAAAATTATGTGTGTTTATCTGAAAACCTTCAAATTCCACTACTATAGAAGACATGTTAACTCAGTGGAATGGTGAGGGCAAATGGGTTTATCTAGGTTCATACACGTAATGAATATCAGTTGGAAATATTCCTGTGCGCTGGCGCATACGTTCACAGGTCTCAGGTCTTAAATCAATTAACAGATAACTGAATGGTAAAAAAGTAGCATCATTAAAAATTTCCTGAAAAGCCTTTGTTTTACCGGGAAACATTTGTCTGCCCAAATACATTATTTGGCTTTTATCTCTAGGGTTTTTATAAAGCACCATATAATGCGCGTTTAAATTGACATTTCGCATTTCCCTACCTTGATGAAACAAATTTTGCGTTATAAAGATAATTGAAAAAATTTCGATGATGACTTCCTTTTGTAAAAAGTTTGCTTAATCGGACATCATTTGATAGTTCTGACATCAAATCATCTATGATAATTAAAGCATTTCTTAGGGTGCCAATATTAGAAGGTAAGCCTTCTTCAAAATGTACTCCCTTCATTGAATCAAAAAGTGGCTGATAGCTTCCATAACTGTAAATAATAGACGGTGGCATAGGATGTAAAAATTCATGATCAATGAGTTTTTTAACAAAAAAAGTCTTTCCTGAACCTGTCGGTCCACTAATAACAGAGGTGGAAGGATGTACTAACTTCAGTTCTTCCATTTTTGTAAATGAAAGAAAACTCTGGAAAACTGTGAATTTATAGCTGATAATAAAATTATTATTAATAATTAATAGTAAATCAGTTATGTATGATTAATTTCCTCCATGAATTAGTAATAGAAATTAAACTAATTCAAATTTTTTAAATTTATTTTTTCTTTTTTTAAATTAAAAAACGCAGTGTAAAATGTAATGGTATTTTTTGTTTAAATTTTTTGTTTGATTAAAAAAAAGAAAAAAGAAACTTACAAAGAAACATACACAAATATATACTTTATGAATTAAACTTTATTTTTTAAAAATCATATTTACACCATATCTTCTTTTTACAAACTGGAACAATCGGAAATCATTTTTCTTTCTAGTTAATACAGATACAATAGATTTCATACAAAGTCCTTGACATCGTTTTACGATAAAATAAATACAATATTGTCCACAGACATTCGAAGTTAAACTTTGAAGAGTTGACTCGTTCCAACAAATTCGCTTATACTTTTTAACAAAACTTGATATGTCTTCTCCATAAGCTGTGGGGGGTAATCCAAAGGAATCAAAAAATTCTAGAGTCTTTTTATCTTGAATGTAGACAGCAAGCCAGTGTGATCCCTTTTCATTATGTTTATCCGTGTTGAGTACTAACGTTGAGGGAAATCTTTGAACAATAGGTATTTTATCGGAAGGGAAAACACCTATGAAATATTTCGAAGAAACGGGGTCACGAGATAAATTTTGTGTATTTGCGATGAATCCATCAGTTTCCAAAATCATAAAGAATATTTCGAGCTTTGTTGATTTCTATCAAATTTTCAAATTCTGCATACACTATCAAAGTGATTGTTTGTGCTAAAGCTAGACCAAACTTTATTTCTAATCTTAAATTACTATGATGGACCAGATTTAGATGTGAACCATCACATAAATCCGGCGACAGATCAAAATGGAATAAAGAATATCCCTTTGAGAATTCTGATCTTGAAAGGTACAAGCCTTTGTTTTCTGTGTTAGAAAATAAATTTTGATAAGCTCGAATAAACAAATTTTTTTCAAAATTAAGTTGAAGTGGATTGTGAGGAACAGGTTGACCATCAACATAAACCCCTATAAAACTAATATTGTAATGCTTAAACTCAAAGGGAGACTTTTTATAGTTACCGTTGAATGCATCATTGTCCACGCAAGCAATAACAATACGATTTGGCATTTGCCCTGTAAATATGTTATCTTGAACAAAACTCATATTCCCGGCAGGAATAGAATATGCTTTGCAGAGTACTCTGTTGATAGGATATTTGGCTGTTGTTTTTTCTAGACTTTTTGCGTGTCCCAAAACTACACCGGGACTTACACGTACTTTCCGAACAAACAAAGAGGCGTGTTCCAGGGAGACTTTAAATTCATTTTCATCTCCTAGCAGACAAAATTCTGGTTTACTACGAATGAGTTTAATTTTCACATCTACCATATTAAGGAGAAGTCTTTCTTGGTGAAACATATCCAGGTGCAATCGACCAATCATGTCAACCGTTGCACTAAATTTAAACATTTCCGCTCGTTTATTAAAGCCTTCATTAGGTTCTGCATCGGCCGTATCAAAAACATTCATGCGACCCGCAGTATCTTTAAAAAATAATTCTGAGGAAAGTTGAGAAGTTTTTGCATCATAACCATGATTAAGAAATTTCTCGATCATGGCTCTGTAAGGGTAAGTATTATTACTAGAGGAAATAAGTTTTTCGTTTAAGCTAATATCCACCTGAGAAAACATGGAATGTAAAAATAGATTCACGGGTCCCACTTTACTTTTAGCGTCGAGGGGTGCACCATCGTTCTGTAAAATTTTTGCTTTCACATACAACTGAGTTTGGGATAGATCAATATATTCTTCTCCACTTCCAGAAACATTAAACTCTACAGGACCTCCATCAAAAACATTGGCAAGCGGATGAAATTCGACCCATTGACCCCGTTCTATAACTGTCTGAGTTGGTGGTAAAGGAAATAATTCTAATTCTGATTTTGCACATTCTGGAGAATCTTGTAATAGAAAAGCCATGACTTTATGTGTATACAGTTAATCAAAAGTATCACGTCCTTGTGTCTTGCGTGCTTTCGATGAAATGAAGTGTTTACCGGGTTTTCGTTTTCTTTTAAGCTTTCTCTGACCAATCATTTCGTCTGCTTTTTGAACTGCTTTTCTGGCTAATTTCTTCCCGGTTTCTTTGGCTCGAGTTTTCAGGGACGATTTAAAATTTTCGCCGGATAACATATCATTTGCAACCATAGTGCCTGTTCGCAAAGCTTCTTTACCGACTGTTTTTGCACCCTTTATCAACAAAGGCATGGCACTGCGAAACAGCTTGGCAAAAAATCCACCTATACCATATCCTCTTTGCAAAATCGTTCCTCTGTAATATGGTAAACCCCTACCAGTTTGCGCTGCATAATAATCTTCAAACTTTTTCGTACAACACGTATAAGGTACTAACATTTTTTTTTTTTTTTCTGATCCTTCTTTCTTGCAAACAAAAACAAAAATGAGAGTTATCATTGAAAGAAATGCTCTTTTATACGATTTGTCTCAAACGGAAATGTAAAGTAACAAAAACTTTACCCCTCTCAAAAGGCACTAAATCTCCAGAGTGAAGTCGTATATCAATTTGTACCGTTTGGAAATGTTGCCGGATAACAGGCAAGTAAAAGTGTCTTGAATAATGGGCATTAATAATTTCTCCATCATTTCCTTCGACAGTTACAATCTTTAGCAGAGGCGCTTGTACGTCACCTACGATTTGAGGTTCCACAAGATCACAGTACACATACATGACTGGAAAAGATGATTTTGGATCGGACACAAAAGGACTTTCCTGCAAACCGTTATATTCTCCCGCTTCAAATCCCAATAAATATGCCAAACCTTTATGCAGTATAACTTTTGATTTTTTATCCGTCTTGATTTTTACTCTCTTTGTAACTGGTTCATAATTGAAATCTATCTTATTTTTATGCGATGGTAACGTCATTCCTTTAATTAAGTCTGGTATTGTTTCATAGCAACCTGGGGGAACTCTTCTACCTAACAATTTTCCATCCCCCAAATCGAAACCAAATAAATTATTATCTTTTCGAACATTGAACCAAGTGTGTGGATAGATGAAATCGACCAAAGCCATTTCCCATTCTCCATTCAGGTTAATAGGGTTAGGCAGCTGAGTTGTAAATTGAGATATTTTATTCTGTGGGAAAAAGCTCAAAGAGCTGTCACTGATTAGTGTTATGTAGAACGACATCTTTTCAGAAATGAATGGAAAGAACGAAAGATGTTCCTTTTATATCAATTTTACATCTTCTACCCATGCATTAAATTTTTCTGGATAACCTTGAAATTTTACAAAATATTCGATTTTTCCCTTTCTTTTTCTCGTTTTTAATACTTTTTCCACAGGATAATAACCCGAATCGGAAATTTTTTGAATTTCTTCTTTGTATAAAGTTTCTTTTATAACCTCACCTGCCAGATCTTTAAGTTTGTATACGACCGGAACGCGTGGTATAATTTTAAAAATAGTAAAAATCTCTCTAGTCCAATTTTGTTCATACCCTTTTTCAAAACGTAATTTTTCTTTACTTATGCGTATTGTATCACCTACTTTAAAATCAGGTTGCTTTGTAAAGATATTAGCATTTTCGTATAAAGTTTTCCACACTTGATTTTGGTTTTCTATATTCACTGCGCAGGCTCCATTTTAATACTACGATGCCATGTGTGATTGTAGCTATGTATCAATTGATTTATGACATCAATATAACGTTTTGTATTCATTTCTGTAAAATATTTCCACATTTTTGTCTTTAAAGTACGATTAAAACGCTCTACTATCGAAGCCTTTGTCGAATAATTCGTTGTGAAAAAATGCACCCCTTTATTTTGTAAATAATTTTGAAATTGTCGGTTCTTAAACTCAGTTCCAGCGTCTGATTGAAGTCTAACGGGGAGTCTATCCGAAAAGATTTTTTCAAATGCTTTCACAATTGTATAAGCTCTTTTATCTTTTAAAGGAATTTCCCAGGCATACTTTGATAAAACATCTATACATGTTAGTAAGTATCTAAAACCATCATTAAATTTTGATAAAGACTGCATGTCTACTAAATCGGTTTGAAATTGCTCGTTCAATCCCCCTACAATTACTCTATTTCTCGAAAATTTATGCCTTAAAGGTTTATGCAAAGTGTAGGAATCTTTCTTTTCTAACCATGTTTTAATAGATTTAGATTTAACTTTTCCTTTTAGCACACGTTGCAAAATATTAACTCCCCCAAAACTACCAGGTAAACCAGGATCACGATACAGCTGATTTAGTTCATTGGACATTTTCCCCAACAATAAAATTTGATGTTTATTTCACGGCGTTCAAACATAAAATGAACACATTATATCATTTCTTATATATATATATATATATATTTTTTTTTTCATTAGAATTTCCTAAAATTAAACACACATACAATGTTTTCTAAAATCAATAAATTGAACACAACTTAAAAATGAAAACATAACACAAAATAAGAGAACTAAACAAACATTTATTCAATAAAAAATACATATTAAAAATATTATAAAACAATTTCATTATCAATGTACAGTTTTTCAACATTTTTCAACAAAACACTAACATCAACATAACCAAAAAATTCCTCTTCATTGACACTTGTATCCAAATTTGCACTTAAATTTTTATGCACAAAATCTTTGGCAATATCATGCCAATTTAATTTGAAAAAGGCGATATTAAAATAGTCCGCAAAGTTCTCAGTATTAGTCCTTGTCTTACAATCATGCATAAAATCCACTGCGATTGTTTCACGACACCCAAAACAGTTCATCACTTCATTTATTTTAAAAGTTAGAGCACTTGTCAAACACTTTGTCAAAGACTCAAACAATTCTGGAAATCGTATGCTGTAATCAATAATTTGAGGATTTCGTTTCTGTTGTTGCCTTCTTCTTGTACAAAACTGAACAAGGTATATAATACAAGACTTTTTCTTACCTTATCCGTTACATCAGATCTGGAATCCATAAGTTTTTGAAATTCTGATGCAGTAAGCACCACACTCTTAGGCACAAATTCGAAAGACATATCCTTTCGTTGAAAAAGTTATTGAAAAATATACAAGTTCTCTCCCTCTTTGTATTGTTTCGCTACACAAATACGATTATCCACAATAATTGTTTTATCAGCTAAATCAGTTACACTGTTTATATTCGTGCACAATATTCGCCACATATCTGGAGTCAACGATAATCCATGTTTAGTAGGATGTATAAATCCTTCAACATCAAATATATGCTTTCTAATGTGTACACGTGTTTGTCCCAGAAACTCCTGCACGGATATAAAATTGACATTTCCAAGATGAATCGTATTATTAGGCAAACAATCCAGAGTATATCCTGTATCACCATTTCAATTAATTCTCACACCTGATTGAAACGCTGGTGTACGATCCTTTTCCTTAATATCCATCGCTGTTTTATCACGCTTTGTAGAAAACATATCTTCAAACTTGGGCCACGCTCTTTTCATTTTAATCCAAAAATAAAGTCTAAGTCCACAAACACTTTGAGAAAATCAAGAGCACAAAAATCGCCACGCGACACACACAAGAAAATACCATAAACTGACGAATATCAGTGTTGCCAAAACTTAGTTACCTAATTTTTTTATAAATTTGTGTTGCCATTCCGGCTAATTCTTCATAAAAAACAACTCAACTTCACAAACAATATATGTTTCACTCAGTTTTCGAAAGTAAACAACTCAACACCATGACGTGTTCAACTATTGCAGCTTTCGAGTTCGGACATGACAAGGTGACGTCACGATGCCACACTTGTTTTTTCCTCTAGCGGTGAGATCAAAGCGAAATTAATTCATTCATTAAATCCTTCCTTTGAATATCCTTAATTACACAACAACACGTGCAGATCTCAAGTCGGAACATGAAAAAACAAGATGGCGACCCATGACGTCAAAGCACCGTCGAAACTTTACAGATGCAAATTCTTAAACCTGAAAATTTTATAAGTCCCGATTCCGAAACTGGCGTTTCGGTAAACAAAAAGAAGTCACGTGATTCATTTCCTCTTCATTAACTATTAATTACAGTCCTAATTAACATATTCTTAATTACAAATTAATCCGTCAAGCGGTTGCCGCTTTTCAAGTTCGCACATGGAAGGTGACGTCACAGCTAGCCTCAAAATTCACAGGTACAGATCTGAAAATTTTACAAGTCCCCATTCCGAAACTAAGTAGCGTTGCCATTCTTAAAAAAATAATTCAGTGTTGCCACCCTCCAAAATAAAAAAAAGTATGAACCAACCAACCACTAGAGATTCAGCCAAAAAAACAACTCAACAAAATACCCTCGTCATCTTTTACGATAAACCGAAACCGAAACCAACAACTCAACTCCACCAGCAGGAGGAAAACAACTCAACTCAACTCAACTCGTGACGTCACTTCCGGTCCCCCCCCTCGATGACGTCACTTCCGCCGCACCAAGTGGCCTGATTACTACTCAAGTGGTAGTAATCAGGCCACTTGGTGCGGCGGAAGTGACGTCATCGAGGAGGGGGAACCGGAAGTGACGTCACGAGTTGAGTTGAGTTGTTTTCCTCCTGCTGGTGGAGTTGAGTTGTTTCTTTCCTGTTGGTGGAGTTGAGTTGTTGGTTACGGTTTCGGTTTATCGTAAAAGATGACGAGGGTATTTTGTTGAGTTGTTTTTTTGGCTGAATCTCTAGTGGTTGGTTGGTTCATACTTTTTTTTATTTTGGAGGGTGGCAACACTGAATTATTTTTTTAAGAATGGCAACGCTACTTAGTTTCGGAATGGGGACTTGTAAAATTTTCAGATCTGTACCTGTAAATTTTGATGCTAGCTGTGACGTCACCTTCCATGTGCGAACTTGAAAGCGGCAACCGCTTGACGGATTAATTTGTAATTAAGAATATGTTAATTAGGACTGTAATTAATAGTTAATGAAGAGGAAATGAATCACGTGACTTCTTTTTGTTTACCGAAACGCCAGTTTCGGAATCGGGACTTATAAAATTTTCAGGTTTAAGAATTTGCATCTGTAAAGTTTCGACGGTGCTTTGACGTCATGGGTCGCCATCTTGTTTTTTTCATGTTCCGACTTGAGATCTGCACGTCTTGTTGTGCAATTAAGGATATTCAAAGGAAGGATTTAATGAATGAATTAATTTCGCTTTGATCTCACCGCTAGAGGAAAAAACAAGTGTGGCATCGTGACGTCACCTTGTCATGTCCCAACTGGAAAGCTGCAACCGCAATTACGAATATTCTGTAATTACGAATATTTTAATTACTGCAATAATTATTTTTAAAGTCGAAATGAATCACGTGACTTTTACCGAAAACCTCGTACTTGTGTCGGAACGGGGGACTTGTAAAATTTTTTTGAATGGGTTATAACTATGTTTTATTAAGAGTTTTACTAATAAAGAATTTATTTTTCTTAACAGTAAAAACGACTTTGATTTTTCCACTTTTAGAACCGGCTGCGGAGGGGGAAGTCGTTACTTTATCTCGGACATGACCATGACGTCACGCCCCTTCAATGACCAAGGTATCAGTTTAACGAAAAATATAAGCGAGTTTAATTTTTGCGAGAGTGGCAACGCAGATCTCTCAAATAATTTGCAAACGAATTTTGGCATCACCAGTATTATTTAGTTGCTTCGATTGTTTTGGAGAGTGTTGGTGCGTGTTATATTAGTTGTTATTTATTTTCTCTGCTTTTTATGTGTTGAAGATTATGGATCCCTCACGCAAGCGCTCGTTTGATGATTCTGAGTGGGTAAGTACTTATGTTATTAATTATACTTTAACTATCAGAAATTATTTATTTTTAAGATGTAAATTAAAGAATTGTCTTGTTTTATTATTACTATTTTTTAACTTTTCTTTGTTTTAGATTCCATTTTAAAAGAGCCTTTGTTTTTCAAAAATAACAATAATTTTCTTAAAAATGGCTTTTGATTAGTAATCATGAATACAGTACCCCACGTGCAAATTTTTTTATATAATTGCTTTATCATTTATTTTAATTAAAAAAATATGTATTGCTTTTTTATTATTTTAAAAATAATACTTTAAGAAAAAGTGACTTTTGTACATTTTTTAAAACATTAACATAAATTTTGGACACGTGCATATGCTGTCTTGAACTAATTATGATTTACTGGATAATCAAGATTATTTTCATTTCGATAATATGTTATATTAGTTTTAAATTCCTCCACGGGTTTTCTGTATTGTTTTATGAAAAAATATTTAAACTTAAAAAAAAGAAACTTCGTTAAAAAATTATTTATTTGGTTAAGAATGCTTCATTGTTAATTAGTTATATTTTTACTGTTGATCTATTTTTAGAATAAACCCGGTCCTTCTAGGATTGATGACGATCCTTTCATGTACAATGGAAATTTCGATGATGATTCTGTAAGAATACTTTTCTTCTTTCGCATGATTGTACAAGTTAAAAAATATTATTATTATTAATTTGTTTATTTTTATTATCCTTATTTAGTTTCCTAGGGTGTACTCACAAGTTTTTATGCAAGGACCGATTGATGAGGAACTTTTTGATGATGACGATACTGTAAGAAAATATTTTATACTTATTTATATTTTGTTAGTTATCGTATAGTTAAAAATTCTTTTTCCGTCTATAATATTCATATTCCTTTTTCTTTTGCATGATTGTACAATTTAAAAAAATTATTATTATTAATTCGTTTATTTTTATTATGATTATTTAGTTTCCTAGGGCGTACTCGCAAGTTTTTAAGCAAAGGCCAATTGATGAGGAACTTTTTGATGACGACGATTCTGTAAGAAAATATTTTATACTTGTTTATATTTTGTTAGTTATCGTATAGTTAAAAAATTATTTTTCTGTCTATAATATTCATATTTCTTTTTTTTCCCTACAGTTTCCTTTCGCTTATTCACAAGTTCGTGTATTAAGTCCAAATGTATGGGATTGCGATAGAAATAATCCCTATGACTTTGTTAATAGAGTATGTTTTATTCATTTAAACTTTATTTATTTATTCCTTTTTTTTTTTTCGATTGAATGATCTTAATTTTTTTTTTTTTTTCTTTTTCCATTTAGCAAATGAGCGAGCCTTTCTCGGAACTCCCGCAAAACTTTCATGTTTATACTGGTTCTGGTATTGAAGTACGTGTTTAAATAATATTTTTAAAAATTGAAAACCCTAATTTGTTTTTTTTCTTTAATCTAATTTACAGTTTTTTTTTTTTATTTTATATATATATATTTTTTTTAGGATGCTATAGTGTCTTTACCTGGTGAACCTGAATCTGCAGCAGCGTACTCACAAGTACATGCTACTTCTGAGATAAATGTAGGTTTTTAATTTTTTTTTTAATTTCATGTGTAATTAATATAAATTTATATTTCTCTCTATTTCTTTTATAGTTAGAAGATGCTATAATATTGGAAGAAAGCCGCAGAAGAATAAATAAAAAATACCAAGGTGAAGAACTAATATTCAAGTGTAAAATTGATGAGGAAAGGCTACCTCAACATGTCAAAGAAAATCCCATTATATCTGCTGTAGAGGCCGTGCGTCAACTGTTTGATATTCTTCTAAGACGTTGCACACAGAATTTGTTACCCACGGATCTTATTCGGTTTTGTATTGATGCCACAGGACTGGACAAGGCAATTTCGACTACGGTCATGACGGTTGCAGATTTAACAGTAGAAAAAATCCTTTCTGTTGTAATGAAAGTTTTGCAATCAAAGGAGGAAATCAAGCTGGACTCTGGTTTCGTAGTAGATGTAATAACAATTAAACGAGATAGAGGGGCAGGTCGACGAAGAATCGTGAACGTAGAAGTCGATCGTTTAAAGAAGAAGGCTGTATTATCCATTCCAAGTGACGAAGAGGGGTTGTGCTGCGCTAAAGCCATAATATATGCTGAAGCCCATTTACGTGGAGATAAAAATAAAATCAGTGGATTGAGGGACAATCGACGTCCAACGCTCATAAACGCAGCCCGAAAATTGCATCAAGATGCGAATGTGCCTGTAGGACCCTGCACTTACAATGAAGTGAAAAAATTTGAAGAATATTTAAATATGCAAATTGTTGTCATTTCGACACAAAATTTAAACAAAGTAAGTTTATTTGTATATGTATTTGTATATTTTTATCTATTATTTTTTCGTGAAAAGAAAATATATGTACAAGCTTTTTTTTTTTTTCTAGGTATCTTATAAAGGGTGCCGACAGACCAAAAAGGATTAATCTATGGCTGCATGACGGGCATTATGATGTAATTAAATCTTTGCATCAATTTTATGGATCTCACTTTTACTGTGAATCTTGTGAGAAACCGTATCAAAATTTGGGAGAACATAACTGTCCTTCCAATTGTCCAATATGTCAGGAAAGCCAGTGCACACCCGGTGAAGCTTTTCGTTGTATGGATTGTGATAGGCTCTGTCGGTCAAGAGAATGTTTTGAAAAACACAAAGCCACGAGTCGAAATCAACAGCTGTCTTTATGTGATAAGGTAATTTTATTAAAAACAGTTATATATTACGTATAATTATAATTTTTAAATATTATGCCCAGATAAATTGTAAATAATATCTTTTTTTTTCTAGATTTATCAATGTAGGAACTGCAGCAAAGTAATTTTACGCAGACAGTGCCCAAAAGAATTGCACAAATGCTTCACGACAAGATGTCCGTCTTGCGAAAAATATGTGAAACAGAGTGAGCATCTGTGTTATCTTCGTCCGATTGCTGCCAAACCTGCCTTAGAAAAACTTATTTACTTTGATCTGGAGACCGACCAATCAACAGGGGAACATAGAGTGAATTTTGCCTTAGCCCAGTATTCAGACGGTACAGAATTCCATTTTAAAGGTTACACAGCCTGTTATGAATTTTGTAAGTGGTTGTTTTCGGAGCAGCACAAAGGATACACAGTTATCGCCCATAATATGAAGGGGTAAGAATAGCAATTTTTTAATATATTTTTAACTGAAAAATGTTTTGATTATTTATACGTCTGTGATTTTTTTTTTTTTCCAGTTTTGACGGCCAGTTCCTATTGGGCTATCTTTTAAATCAGGGTGTAACTCCAGAAATCATACCGTGTGGATCCAAAGTTATGTATATTCGTCATAAAACTTTCAACATTAGAATTATAGATTCATACAACTTCCTCCCCATGGCTTTGTCAAAACTTCCATCTTGTTTTGGTTTTTCTCTGCTAAAAAAAGGGTATTTTCCTCACCTATTTAACACCCCTGAGAACCAATCTTATGTAGGACCGATGCCTGATGTTAAATACTACAGTCCTGATACTATGTCCGCCTCAGCACGTTCTTCTTTCATGGAATGGTATAAGAATCATGAACACGAGATCTTCAACTTTCAAGAGCAAATGTTAGAGTATTGCCGGTTTGTATTATTATTATTATTATTATTATTTAATATAAAATACAGAAATTTATTTTAAGATAACATATATTTTTTTGTTGTTGTTGTTAGATCGGATGTTGATATTTTACGTAGGTGCTGCCAGGAATTTAAACACCAATTTTACGAAATTAGTGGCGTCGATCCTTTTTGGTAAATATTTATAAATATAATCGTTACTTTGAAAATGTATATTTATTTATGGTATGTGATATTTATTTTATTTTTGTTGTAGTTATATAACAATAGCAGCAGCTAGTATGTCAGTATACAGATCGAAACATATACAAGAAAACTCGATTGGGATGATCCCTGTACACGGATACATTAATTCGACCAACTACAGTGCTGACGCAATTCGATGGTTGGATTTTGTTGCTTATAATGAAAATCTAGTTATTAATCATGCCCTTAATGGATTGGGTGAAAATACAATAGACGGGGTATCAGTGGATGGCTTCTGTAACAGCAGTAATACGATTTATCAGTATCATGTAAGTTTATTTATTTATTTTTTCATTTCAATGTTATTAATAATTAGCTTAACAACAAAGTGGTTATTTATGGTCATATTTTTTTTTTTTTATTTTAGGGGTGTTTCTTTCACGGATGTCCAAAATGCTTTGACAAGGATGTAAAAAATCCTTTATACGGTATAACTATGAATTCTCTGTATGAAAGAACGTGTCAAAGAACAACCAAATTTCGAGTTTTGGGATACAACGTTATCGAAAAAATGGGAGCATGAGTTTTTGGAAGACAAAAATAAAGACGAATCTCTGAAGAATTTTCTGATTTCTCACGAAGTGGTGGATAGGTTAAACCCCAGAGATGCATTCTTCGGGGGTAGAACGAACGCAACGCGGCTTTTTTTTGAAGGAAATGCTAAATACGTGGATTTCACTTCTTTATATCCTTGGGTATTTATATCAGTTTCTTTATTTATAATATTTTCAAAGTTATAATTAAGTCTCATATTCTTCTATTATATTTTAGGTCAACAAATACTGTAAATACCCAGTCGGTCATCCGGAGATTATTACGAAGGATTTTAAAGACCTTGACACATATTTTGGAATTATCAAGTGTAAAATTTTGCCTCCAAAAGGTTTATTTTTACCTGTATTGCCTTACCGCTGTCAAAAGAAACTTATGTTCCCGTTGTGTGCTATGTGTGCAGAAACTATGTTTCAAGGAGAATGTAAACATAACGATGATGATCGTTCCTTAATTGGCACGTGGATCACAGAAGAGGTAAAGCAAGCCATTGATAAAGGATACAAGATAATGAAAGTAAGAAAATTTTCTTTTAACAAATACTTTTTCAATGATTAATTTTATTTTAGAATAATGCTTAATTTTTTGTATGTTTCAGATATACGAAGTGTATCATTTTGATACAACCTCAGATAAACTATTCAAGCCCTATATAGATATGTTCTTAAAAATCAAGCAAGAGAGCAGCGGTTTTCCTACAGCATGTGACACTGTTGAACAGCGTGAGAAATATATTGAGGAATATGAAAAACGGGAAGGTATCAAATTAGACATAAACAATATATCCAAAAACCCTGGAAGACGGCAAGTAGCTAAACTAGCCTTAAATAGCTTATGGGGACGGTATGTTTTGCTTCTTTTCTCATTTTTCTGTTCACATATATTATCAGTGTCAATTTTGAAAAAGTAATTTTTTTTTCTCTCTTACAGATTCGGAATGAATGTGAACAAACCACATATTACTTATGTGAATTCTGTTTAATAAACTTCTGTCAGATTCAACCAAAAATGTAAGACTTCATTTTAAATTTGTTATATACAATTTAATAAGTGTAAATATATTTTTATTTATAAATTTCTTTTTAACTTTAGGTAAAAGATGTGTACTTTCCTACTGATGAAACAGCTGCTGTGTGTTGGGACAGTTATAAAGATTTCATTCCACAAGACAGTTCAACAAACATTTTTATTGCTGCGTTCACTACTGCATGGGCTCGGCTTAAGCTATACTCAGAAATGGATAAACTCGGAACTGCAGTCCTTTATCACGATACGGACAGTATCGTTTATGCTTCTGAGGTAAATAATGATCCCCCACTAGGCAATTTCTTAGGGGATTTTACAGATGAGTTGGATGGAGATATTATAAAAACCTTTGTATCTGGTGAGTTTTTTAAAATTATTATTATGATTGTAAATTATTATTATTTTAAAAACGAATTAGGTTAAATTGATTTATTTTCTAATGCAATTTTTGTGATTTTTTTCTTTTTTTAAAACAGGAGGTCCAAAAAATTATACTTATCTGACAGCGTCTGGAAAAACCTGTTGCAAAATCCGAGGATTTTCTCTCAACTTTAAAAACGCCCAGTTATTGAATTTTGAAAGCTTAAAAGCCCTATTATGTTCTATGGACTTGACAAAGGCAATAGAAGTTTGTAATGACTCAAAAATTACCCGGGATGCAAAAAGACGGAAGGTTATTAACAAGAAGGAAAATAAACTCTATAGAATGATCTACAGCAAAAGAGTTATAAATTAGAATTTTTCAACTTTTCCATATGGATATTAAAGTAAGTTTTTATTTATCACTAAATTTTAATTCAAGAGATTTTTTTCTGAAGTAAATAATTTTAACTTAATATTTTCTTTCTTTGTTTATTTCAGAGATTTCTGAAAAATAACATGAACAACTGAAAGGTTTTCTTCAAAATGTTTTTAAAGGAAGTAGTGGTAAAAATATTTCAAGTGTAAAATATCTTTATTTCTGAAACAATTTTTTTGTATTTTTTGTAAACTGAAAATATGTAATGATTACTTAATTTTTTTATGAATAAAATGAGTTATGTTGATTTTACATTGTTGTTCTTTTTTAGTGCATATGATATTAATAAGTATGATTAATATTTAGCTGTGTGATAAGTATTCTCAGTAAAAATATAAAAATGTTTTTTAAAGATTGAAAAACACTTATAAAAATCTTTTTTTTTTTTTTTTTGAAAAGTAATTTGTACAAAACAAAATTAATATATGTGGTAAAAAGTGTAAAAAATTCTTATGTTTATAATCAAGAGACAAACTTTAAAATTAATATAATTCTTTATTAATGGATTCTTATTCAATTACATCTATAGGTTTTTTCAAACTCATTTTTCCAATCCATGGGATCGTAGTATTTTTTCTTTTTTTAGGCAATGCATACATAGTTTTCATTTTCACATTAGGTGAACGATTGTTTTCTAAAGAAATTTTTGAATCAATTATATATTTATTTTTTATAAAATCTTGAGGAAAATAATGCTTGTCCAATATTTCTTTAAACTTTTCAAAACCAACGAGTTTCTTTGCTCTACTTCTTAATAAGAAATTAATAAGCTGAATTATATCTGAACCAGGAATAATATTATTGTTAAATAAAAGTTCCTTGTTTTCTGTCCAAATAACTTTCCTTTCCCTTAAAAAATTTATTATATGTTGAGCTGTACTTTTATGCTTTACTGGAACAGTTTGAAGAATTTTATTTTCTATATCAATAGAATTTTTAAGAGGTTCTTCATTTTCTTCTTGAGAAGGTCTCACACTATTAACATTTGGGAAAGTAACAAATTTTTGTAAAATTTGAACGTAGAGCTTGGCTTTTTCGTCATCACTAATTTTCTTCTTTAAAATATCTGTAATCTGTTTATCTAAATCAGATAAGTGTTCTTCCGTAAATAACTGATCCTGATCAAATGGGATTAATCTGAATTTACGAGCGAACTCCATTTATTAAAGAGCTCAATACTGATACTGCAGCTGGAATAAGAATAGAAAGAAAGCCGTCTCCTTTCTGTACTAAAAGTCGCCTTTTCTTGAATAAGGGAATTTTTTTATCTCCTAATCTACGCAAAGTTCTTTTATAAGCGATTAACTTGTTTTTCTGACGATTACTGACGGGAATGTTGCCTTTTAAAAGATTCAAAGCGCATTCACACACACCTTTTATAACGCTGTTAGGACACTTTCTAAGAAATGCTGATTTTTTTTTGGTCTTGTTCAACAGTTTTAGATGCTCTATGGTCGACATCGTGAGTACAAATGACATTTGCTAAATAAGATCTTTTCTTTATATACCCTGCATAAGAAGAAGCTTTCATCAATGCACAGTGTTTAAAATCTGGTTTATGGTTAGGGCATTTAATTACTGAACCTTCCAATAGGTTGATTTTGGGGCAATTAAAATCATTTAGATTAAAAATTTTTCTCCCTGATATCGTTTCTAAAAATTTTGTTTTTTCTAGACCTTTAGTAAAAATTGTTTTATAGGACAAAAATAAAGACTTGAGAATAAAATGTAAAGTTGAATAAGGTAGTTCTCCACTATCCCAATGTAAATTATGACAATAACGAGTGAGCCAAGTGAATGTCTTTTTATTTTTACTGGATAATTGTTCCCATGGGTGTGGAGGAAGGAAACTCCAACGCCCGTGATATCCAAATTCCACATCGAAAAAGGCTAATTCTTTGATAAAAAAATTATGTGTGTTTATCTGAAAACCTTCAAATTCCACTACTATAGAAGACATGTTAACTCAGTGGAATGGTGAGGGCAAATGGGTTTATCTAGGTTCATACACGTAATGAATATCAGTTGGAAATATTCCTGTGCGCTGGCGCATACGTTCACAGGTCTCAGGTCTTAAATCAATTAACAGATAACTGAATGGTAAAAAAGTAGCATCATTAAAAATTTCCTGAAAAGCCTTTGTTTTACCGGGAAACATTTGTCTGCCCAAATACATTATTTGGCTTTTATCTCTAGGGTTTTTATAAAGCACCATATAATGCGCGTTTAAATTGACATTTCGCATTTCCCTACCTTGATGAAACAAATTTTGCGTTATAAAGATAATTGAAAAAATTTCGATGATGACTTCCTTTTGTAAAAAGTTTGCTTAATCGGACATCATTTGATAGTTCTGACATCAAATCATCTATGATAATTAAAGCATTTCTTAGGGTGCCAATATTAGAAGGTAAGCCTTCTTCAAAATGTACTCCCTTCATTGAATCAAAAAGTGGCTGATAGCTTCCATAACTGTAAATAATAGACGGTGGCATAGGATGTAAAAATTCATGATCAATGAGTTTTTTAACAAAAAAAGTCTTTCCTGAACCTGTCGGTCCACTAATAACAGAGGTGGAAGGATGTACTAACTTCAGTTCTTCCATTTTTGTAAATGAAAGAAAACTCTGGAAAACTGTGAATTTATAGCTGATAATAAAATTATTATTAATAATTAATAGTAAATCAGTAATGTATGATTAATTTCCTCCATGAATTAGTAATAGAAATTAAACTAATTCAAATTTTTTAAATTTATTTTTTCTTTTTTTAAATTAAAAAACGCAGTGTAAAATGTAATGGTATTTTTTGTTTAAATTTTTTGTTTGATTAAAAAAAAGAAAAAAGAAACTTACAAAGAAACATACACAAATATATACTTTATGAATTAAACTTTATTTTTTAAAAATCAGATTTACACCATATCTTCTTTTTACAAACTGGAACAATCGGAAATCATTTTTCTTTCTAGTTAATACAGATACAATAGATTTCATACAAAGTCCTTGACATCGTTTTACGATAAAATAAATACAATATTGTCCACAGACATTCGAAGTTAAACTTTGAAGAGTTGACTCGTTCCAACAAATTCGCTTATACTTTTTAACAAAACTTGATATGTCTTCTCCATAAGCTGTGGGGGGTAATCCAAAGGAATCAAAAAATTCTAGAGTCTTTTTATCTTGAATGTAGACAGCAAGCCAGTGTGATCCCTTTTCATTATGTTTATCCGTGTTGAGTACTAACGTTGAGGGAAATCTTTGAACAATAGGTATTTTATCGGAAGGGAAAACACCTATGAAATATTTCGAAGAAACGGGGTCACGAGATAAATTTTGTGTATTTGCGATGAATCCATCAGTTTCCAAAATCATAAAGAATATTTCGAGCTTTGTTGATTTCTATCAAATTTTCAAATTCTGCATACACTATCAAAGTGATTGTTTGTGCTAAAGCTAGACCAAACTTTATTTCTAATCTTAAATTACTATGATGGACCAGATTTAGATGTGAACCATCACATAAATCCGGCGACAGATCAAAATGGAATAAAGAATATCCCTTTGAGAATTCTGATCTTGAAAGGTACAAGCCTTTGTTTTCTGTGTTAGAAAATAAATTTTGATAAGCTCGAATAAACAAATTTTTTTCAAAATTAAGTTGAAGTGGATTGTGAGGAACAGGTTGACCATCAACATAAACCCCTATAAAACTAATATTGTAATGCTTAAACTCAAAGGGAGACTTTTTATAGTTACCGTTGAATGCATCATTGTCCACGCAAGCAATAACAATACGATTTGGCATTTGCCCTGTAAATATGTTATCTTGAACAAAACTCATATTCCCGGCAGGAATAGAATATGCTTTGCAGAGTACTCTGTTGATAGGATATTTGGCTGTTGTTTTTTCTAGACTTTTTGCGTGTCCCAAAACTACACCGGGACTTACACGTACTTTCCGAACAAACAAAGAGGCGTGTTCCAGGGAGACTTTAAATTCATTTTCATCTCCTAGCAGACAAAATTCTGGTTTACTACGAATGAGTTTAATTTTCACATCTACCATATTAAGGAGAAGTCTTTCTTGGTGAAACATATCCAGGTGCAATCGACCAATCATGTCAACCGTTGCACTAAATTTAAACATTTCCGCTCGTTTATTAAAGCCTTCATTAGGTTCTGCATCGGCCGTATCAAAAACATTCATGCGACCCGCAGTATCTTTAAAAAATAATTCTGAGGAAAGTTGAGAAGTTTTTGCATCATAACCATGATTAAGAAATTTCTCGATCATGGCTCTGTAAGGGTAAGTATTATTACTAGAGGAAATAAGTTTTTCGTTTAAGCTAATATCCACCTGAGAAAACATGGAATGTAAAAATAGATTCACGGGTCCCACTTTACTTTTAGCGTCGAGGGGTGCACCATCGTTCTGTAAAATTTTTGCTTTCACATACAACTGAGTTTGGGATAGATCAATATATTCTTCTCCACTTCCAGAAACATTAAACTCTACAGGACCTCCATCAAAAACATTGGCAAGCGGATGAAATTCGACCCATTGACCCCGTTCTATAACTGTCTGAGTTGGTGGTAAAGGAAATAATTCTAATTCTGATTTTGCACATTCTGGAGAATCTTGTAATAGAAAAGCCATGACTTTATGTGTATACAGTTAATCAAAAGTATCACGTCCTTGTGTCTTGCGTGCTTTCGATGAAATGAAGTGTTTACCGGGTTTTCGTTTTCTTTTAAGCTTTCCCTGACCAATCATTTCGTCTGCTTTTTGAACTGCTTTTCTGGCTAATTTCTTCCCGGTTTCTTTGGCTCGAGTTTTCAGGGACGATTTAAAATTTTCGCCGGATAACATATCATTTGCAACCATAGTGCCTGTTCGCAAAGCTTCTTTACCGACTGTTTTTGCACCCTTTATCAACAAAGGCATGGCACTGCGAAACAGCTTGGCAAAAAATCCACCTATACCATATCCTCTTTGCAAAATCGTTCCTCTGTAATATGGTAAACCCCTACCAGTTTGCGCTGCATAATAATCTTCAAACTTTTTCGTACAACACGTATAAGGTACTAACATTTTTTTTTTTTTTTCTGATCCTTCTTTCTTGCAAACAAAAACAAAAATGAGAGTTATCATTGAAAGAAATGCTCTTTTATACGATTTGTCTCAAACGGAAATGTAAAGTAACAAAAACTTTACCCCTCTCAAAAGGCACTAAATCTCCAGAGTGAAGTCGTATATCAATTTGTACCGTTTGGAAATGTTGCCGGATAACAGGCAAGTAAAAGTGTCTTGAATAATGGGCATTAATAATTTCTCCATCATTTCCTTCGACAGTTACAATCTTTAGCAGAGGCGCTTGTACGTCACCTACGATTTGAGGTTCCACAAGATCACAGTACACATACATGACTGGAAAAGATGATTTTGGATCGGACACAAAAGGACTTTCCTGCAAACCGTTATATTCTCCCGCTTCAAATCCCAATAAATATGCCAAACCTTTATGCAGTATAACTTTTGATTTTTTATCCGTCTTGATTTTTACTCTCTTTGTAACTGGTTCATAATTGAAATCTATCTTATTTTTATGCGATGGTAACGTCATTCCTTTAATTAAGTCTGGTATTGTTTCATAGCAACCTGGGGGAACTCTTCTACCTAACAATTTTCCATCCCCCAAATCGAAACCAAATAAATTATTATCTTTTCGAACATTGAACCAAGTGTGTGGATAGATGAAATCGACCAAAGCCATTTCCCATTCTCCATTCAGGTTAATAGGGTTAGGCAGCTGAGTTGTAAATTGAGATATTTTATTCTGTGGGAAAAAGCTCAAAGAGCTGTCACTGATTAGTGTTATGTAGAACGACATCTTTTCAGAAATGAATGGAAAGAACGAAAGATGTTCCTTTTATATCAATTTTACATCTTCTACCCATGCATTAAATTTTTCTGGATAACCTTGAAATTTTACAAAATATTCGATTTTTCCCTTTCTTTTTCTCGTTTTTAATACTTTTTCCACAGGATAATAACCCGAATCGGAAATTTTTTGAATTTCTTCTTTGTAAAAAGTTTCTTTTATAACCTCACCTGCCAGATCTTTAAGTTTGTATACGACCGGAACGCGTGGTATAATTTTAAAAATAGTAAAAATCTCTCTAGTCCAATTTTGTTCATACCCTTTTTCAAAACGTAATTTTTCTTTACTTATGCGTATTGTATCACCTACTTTAAAATCAGGTTGCTTTGTAAAGATATTAGCATTTTCGTATAAAGTTTTCCACACTTGATTTTGGTTTTCTATATTCACTGCGCAGGCTCCATTTTAATACTACGATGCCATGTGTGATTGTAGCTATGTATCAATTGATTTATGACATCAATATAACGTTTTGTATTCATTTCTGTAAAATATTTCCACATTTTTGTCTTTAAAGTACGATTAAAACGCTCTACTATCGAAGCCTTTGTCGAATAATTCGTTGTGAAAAAATGCACCCCTTTATTTTGTAAATAATTTTGAAATTGTCGGTTCTTAAACTCAGTTCCAGCGTCTGATTGAAGTCTAACGGGGAGTCTATCCGAAAAGATTTTTTCAAATGCTTTCACAATTGTATAAGCTCTTTTATCTTTTAAAGGAATTGCCCAGGCATACTTTGATAAAACATCTATACATGTCAGTAAGTATCTAAAACCATCATTAAATTTTGATAAAGACTGCATGTCTACTAAATCGGTTTGAAATTGCTCGTTCAATCCCCCTACAATTACTCTATTTCTCGAAAATTTATGCCTTAAAGGTTTATGCAAAGTGTAGGAATCTTTCTTTTCTAACCATGTTTTAATAGATTTAGATTTAACTTTTCCTTTTAGCACACGTTGCAAAATATTAACTCCCCCAAAACTACCAGGTAAACCAGGATCACGATACAGCTGATTTAGTTCATTGGACATTTTCCCCAACAATAAAATTTGATGTTTATTTCACGGCGTTCAAACATAAAATGAACACATTATATCATTTCTTATATATATATATATATATATTTTTTTTTTCATTAGAATTTCCTAAAATTAAACACACATACAATGTTTTCTAAAATCAATAAATTGAACACAACTTAAAAATGAAAACATAACACAAAATAAGAGAACTAAACAAACATTTATTCAATAAAAAATACATATTAAAAATATTATAAAACAATTTCATTATCAATGTACAGTTTTTCAACATTTTTCAACAAAACACTAACATCAACATAACCAAAAAATTCCTCTTCATTGACAATTGTATCCAAATTTGCACTTAAATTTTTATGCACAAAATCTTTGGCAATATCATGCCAATTTAATTTGAAAAAGGCGATATTAAAATAGTCCGCAAAGTTCTCAGTATTAGTCCTTGTCTTACAATCATGCATAAAATCCACTGCGATTGTTTCACGACACCCAAAACAGTTCATCACTTCATTTATTTTAAAAGTTAGAGCACTTGTCAAACACTTTGTCAAAGACTCAAACAATTCTGGAAATCGTATGCTGTAATCAATAATTTGAGGATTTCGTTTCTGTTGTTGCCTTCTTCTTGTACAAAACTGAACAAGGTATATAATACAAGACTTTTTCTTACCTTATCCGTTACATCAGATCTGGAATCCATAAGTTTTTGAAATTCTGATGCAGTAAGCACCACACTCTTAGGCACAAATTCGAAAGACATATCCTTTCGTTGAAAAAGTTATTGAAAAATATACAAGTTCTCTCCCTCTTTGTATTGTTTCGCTACACAAATACGATTATCCACAATAATTGTTTTATCAGCTAAATCAGTTACACTGTTTATATTCGTGCACAATATTCGCCACATATCTGGAGTCAACGATAATCCATGTTTAGTAGGATGTATAAATCCTTCAACATCAAATATATGCTTTCTAATGTGTACACGTGTTTGTCCCAGAAACTCCTGCACGGATATAAAATTGACATTTCCAAGATGAATCGTATTATTAGGCAAACAATCCAGAGTATATCCTGTATCACCATTTCAATTAATTCTCACACCTGATTGAAACGCTGGTGTACGATCCTTTTCCTTAATATCCATCGCTGTTTTATCACGCTTTGTAGAAAACATATCTTCAAACTTGGGCCACGCTCTTTTCATTTTAATCCAAAAATAAAGTCTAAGTCCACAAACACTTTGAGAAAATCAAGAGCACAAAAATCGCCACGCGACACACACAAGAAAATACCATAAACTGACGAATATCAGTGTTGCCAAAACTTAGTTACCTAATTTTTTTATAAATTTGTGTTGCCATTCCGGCTAATTCTTCATAAAAAACAACTCAACTTCACAAACAATATATGTTTCACTCAGTTTTCGAAAGTAAACAACTCAACACCATGACGTGTTCAACTATTGCAGCTTTCGAGTTCGGACATGACAAGGTGACGTCACGATGCCACACTTGTTTTTTCCTCTAGCGGTGAGATCAAAGCGAAATTAATTCATTCATTAAATCCTTCCTTTGAATATCCTTAATTACACAACAACACGTGCAGATCTCAAGTCGGAACATGAAAAAACAAGATGGCGACCCATGACGTCAAAGCACCGTCGAAACTTTACAGATGCAAATTCTTAAACCTGAAAATTTTATAAGTCCCGATTCCGAAACTGGCGTTTCGGTAAACAAAAAGAAGTCACGTGATTCATTTCCTCTTCATTAACTATTAATTACAGTCCTAATTAACATATTCTTAATTACAAATTAATCCGTCAAGCGGTTGCCGCTTTTCAAGTTCGCACATGGAAGGTGACGTCACAGCTAGCCTCAAAATTCACAGGTACAGATCTGAAAATTTTACAAGTCCCCATTCCGAAACTAAGTAGCGTTGCCATTCTTAAAAAAATAATTCAGTGTTGCCACCCTCCAAAATAAAAAAAAGTATGAACCAACCAACCACTAGAGATTCAGCCAAAAAAACAACTCAACAAAATACCCTCGTCATCTTTTACGATAAACCGAAACCGAAACCAACAACTCAACTCCACCAGCAGGAGAGAAACAACTCAACTCCACCAGAAGGAGGAAAACAACTCAACTCAACTCGTGCCGTCATTTCCGCCCCCCCCCCTCGATGACGTCACTTCCGCCGCACCAAGTGGCCTGATTACTACTACTTACAAATGTCAATTTAAACGCGCATTATATGGTGCTTTATAAAAACCCTAGAGATAAAAGCCAAATAATGTATTTGGGCAGACAAATGTTTCCCGGTAAAACAAAGGCTTTTCAGGAAATTTTTAATGATGCTACTTTTTTACCATTCAGTTATCTGTTAATTGATTTAAGACCTGAGACCTGTGAACGTATGCGCCAGCGCACAGGAATATTTCCAACTGATATTCATTACGTGTATGAACCTAGATAAACCCATTTGCCCTCACCATTCCACTGAGTTAACATGTCTTCTATAGTAGTGGAATTTGAAGGTTTTCAGATAAACACACATAATTTTTTTATCAAAGAATTAGCCTTTTTCGATGTGGAATTTGGATATCACGGGCGTTGGAGTTTCCTTCCTCCACACCCATGGGAACAATTATCCAGTAAAAATAAAAAGACATTCACTTGGCTCACTCGTTATTGTCATAATTTACATTGGGATAGTGGAGAACTACCTTATTCAACTTTACATTTTATTCTCAAGTCTTTATTTTTGTCCTATAAAACAATTTTTACTAAAGGTCTAGAAAAAACAAAATTTTTAGAAACGATATCAGGGAGAAAAATTTTTAATCTAAATGATTTTAATTGCCCCAAAATCAACCTATTGGAAGGTTCAGTAATTAAATGCCCTAACCATAAACCAGATTTTAAACACTGTGCATTGATGAAAGCTTCTTCTTATGCAGGGTATATAAAGAAAAGATCTTATTTAGCAAATGTCATTTGTACTCACGATTTCGACCATAGAGCATCTAAAACTGTTGAACAAGACCAAAAAAAAATCAGCATTTCTTAGAAAGTGTCCTAACAGCGTTATAAAAGGTGTGTGTGAATGCGCTTTGAATCTTTTAAAAGGCAACATTCCCGTCAGTAATCGTCAGAAAAACAAGTTAATCGCTTATAAAAGAACTTTGCGTAGATTAGGAGATAAAAAAATTCCCTTATTCAAGAAAAGGCGACTTTTAGTACAGAAAGGAGACGGCTTTCTTTCTATTCTTATTCCAGCTGCAGTATCAGTATTGAGCTCTTTAATAAATGGAGTTCGCTCGTAAATTCAGATTAATCCCATTTGATCAGGATCAGTTATTTACGGAAGAACACTTATCTGATTTAGATAAACAGATTACAGATATTTTAAAGAAGAAAATTAGTGATGACGAAAAAGCCAAGCTCTACGTTCAAATTTTACAAAAATTTGTTACTTTCCCAAATGTTAATAGTGTGAGACCTTCTCAAGAAGAAAATGAAGAACCTCTTAAAAATTCTATTGATATAGAAAATAAAATTCTTCAAACTGTTCCAGTAAAGCATAAAAGTACAGCTCAACATATAATAAATTTTTTAAGGGAAAGGAAAGTTATTTGGACAGAAAACAAGGAACTTTTATTTAACAATAATATTATTCCTGGTTCAGATATAATTCAGCTTATTAATTTCTTATTAAGAAGTAGAGCAAAGAAACTCGTTGGTTTTGAAAAGTTTAAAGAAATATTGGACAAGCATTATTTTCCTCAAGATTTTATAAAAAATAAATATATAATTGATTCAAAAATTTCTTTAGAAAACAATCGTTCACCTAATGTGAAAATGAAAACTATGTATGCATTGCCTAAAAAAAGAAAAAATACTACGATCCCATGGATTGGAAAAATGAGTTTGAAAAAACCTATAGATGTAATTGAATAAGAATCCATTAATAAAGAATTATATTAATTTTAAAGTTTGTCTCTTGATTATAAACATAAGAATGTTTTACACTTTTTACCACATATATTAATTTTGTTTTGTACAAATTACTTTTCAAAAAAAAAAAAAAAAAAGATTTTTATAAGTGTTTTTCAATCTTTAAAAAACATTTTTATATTTTTACTGAGAATACTTATCACACAGCTAAATATTAATCATACTTATTAATATCATATGCACTAAAAAAGAACAACAATGTAAAATCAACATAACTCATTTTATTCATAAAAAAATTAAGTAATCATTACATATTTTCAGTTTACAAAAAATACAAAAAAATTGTTTCAGAAATAAAGATATTTTACACTTGAAATATTTTTACCACTACTTCCTTTAAAAACATTTTGAAGAAAACCTTTCAGTTGTTCATGTTATTTTTCAGAAATCTCTGAAATAAACAAAGAAAGAAAATATTAAGTTAAAATTATTTACTTCAGAAAAAAATCTCTTGAATTAAAATTTAGTGATAAATAAAAACTTACTTTAATATCCATATGGAAAAGTTGAAAAATTCTAATTTATAACTCTTTTGCTGTAGATCATTCTATAGAGTTTATTTTCCTTCTTGTTAATAACCTTCCGTCTTTTTGCATCCCGGGTAATTTTTGAGTCATTACAAACTTCTATTGCCTTTGTCAAGTCCATAGAACATAATAGGGCTTTTAAGCTTTCAAAATTCAATAACTGGGCGTTTTTAAAGTTGAGAGAAAATCCTCGGATTTTGCAACAGGTTTTTCCAGACGCTGTCAGATAAGTATAATTTTTTGGACCTCCTGTTTTAAAAAAAGAAAAAAATCACAAAAATTGCATTAGAAAATAAATCAATTTAACCTAATTCGTTTTTAAAATAATAATAATTTACAATCATAATAATAATTTTAAAAAACTCACCAGATACAAAGGTTTTTATAATATCTCCATCCAACTCATCTGTAAAATCCCCTAAGAAATTGCCTAGTGGGGGATCATTATTTACCTCAGAAGCATAAACGATACTGTCCGTATCGTGATAAAGGACTGCAGTTCCGAGTTTATCCATTTCTGAGTATAGCTTAAGCCGAGCCCATGCAGTAGTGAACGCAGCAATAAAAATGTTTGTTGAACTGTCTTGTGGAATGAAATCTTTATAACTGTCCCAACACACAGCAGCTGTTTCATCAGTAGGAAAGTACACATCTTTTACCTAAAGTTAAAAAGAAATTTATAAATAAAAATATATTTACACTTATTAAATTGTATATAACAAATTTAAAATGAAGTCTTACATTTTTGGTTGAATCTGACAGAAGTTTATTAAACAGAATTCACATAAGTAATATGTGGTTTGTTCACATTCATTCCGAATCTGTAAGAGAGAAAAAAAAATTACTTTTTCAAAATTGACACTGATAATATATGTGAACAGAAAAATGAGAAAAGAAGCAAAACATACCGTCCCCATAAGCTATTTAAGGCTAGTTTAGCTACTTGCCGTCTTCCAGGGTTTTTGGATATATTGTTTATGTCTAATTTGATACCTTCCCGTTTTTCATATTCCTCAATATATTTCTCACGCTGTTCAACAGTGTCACATGCTGTAGGAAAACCGCTGCTCTCTTGCTTGATTTTTAAGAACATATCTATATAGGGCTTGAATAGTTTATCTGAGGTTGTATCAAAATGATACACTTCGTATATCTGAAACATACAAAAAATTAAGCATTATTCTAAAATAAAATTAATCATTGAAAAAGTATTTGTTAAAAGAAAATTTTCTTACTTTCATTATCTTGTATCCTTTATCAATGGCTTGCTTTACCTCTTCTGTGATCCACGTGCCAATTAAGGAACGATCATCATCGTTATGTTTACATTCTCCTTGAAACATAGTTTCTGCACACATAGCACACAACGGGAACATAAGTTTCTTTTGACAGCGGTAAGGCAATACAGGTAAAAATAAACCTTTTGGAGGCAAAATTTTACACTTGATAATTCCAAAATATGTGTCAAGGTCTTTAAAATCCTTCGTAATAATCTCCGGATGACCGACTGGGTATTTACAGTATTTGTTGACCTAAAATATAATAGAAGAATATGAGACTTAATTATAACTTTGAAAATATTATAAATAAAGAAACTGATATAAATACCCAAGGATATAAAGAAGTGAAATCCACGTATTTAGCATTTCCTTCAAAAAAAAGCCGCGTTGCGTTCGTTCTACCCCCGAAGAATGCATCTCTGGGGTTTAACCTATCCACCACTTCGTGAGAAATCAGAAAATTCTTCAGAGATTCGTCTTTATTTTTGTCTTCCAAAAACTCATGCTCCCATTTTTTCGATAACGTTGTATCCCAAAACTCGAAATTTGGTTGTTCTTTGACACGTTCTTTCATACAGAGAATTCATAGTTATACCGTATAAAGGATTTTTTACATCCTTGTCAAAGCATTTTGGACATCCGTGAAAGAAACACCCCTAAAATAAAAAAAAAAAAATATGACCATAAATAACCACTTTGTTGTTAAGCTAATTATTAATAACATTGAAATGAAAAAATAAATAAATAAACTTACATGATACTGATAAATCGTATTACTGCTGTTACAGAAGCCATCCACTGATACCCCGTCTATTGTATTTTCACCCAATCCATTAAGGGCGTGATTAATAACTAGATTTTCATTATAAGCAACAAAATCCAACCATCGAATTGCGTCAGCACTGTAGTTGGTCGAATTAATGTATCCGTGTACAGGGATCATCCCAATCGAGTTTTCTTGTATATGTTTCGATCTGTATACTGACATACTAGCTGCTGCTATTGTTATATAACTACAACAAAAATAAAATAAATATCACATACCATAAATAAATATACATTTTCAAAGTAACGATTATATTTATAAATATTTACCAAAAAGGATCGACGCCACTAATTTCGTAAAATTGGTGTTTAAATTCCTGGCAGCACCTACGTAAAATATCAACATCCGATCTAACAACAACAACAAAAAAATATATGTTATCTTAAAATAAATTTCTGTATTTTATATTAAATAATAATAATAATAATAATAATACAAACCGGCAATACTCTAACATTTGCTCTTGAAAGTTGAAGATCTCGTGTTCATGATTCTTATACCATTCCATGAAAGAAGAACGTGCTGAGGCGGACATAGTATCAGGACTGTAGTATTTAACATCAGGCATCGGTCCTACATAAGATTGGTTCTCAGGGGTGTTAAATAGGTGAGGAAAATACCCTTTTTTTAGCAGAGAAAAACCAAAACAAGATGGAAGTTTTGACAAAGCCATGGGGAGGAAGTTGTATGAATCTATAATTCTAATGTTGAAAGTTTTATGACGAATATACATAACTTTGGATCCACACGGTATGATTTCTGGAGTTACACCCTGATTTAAAAGATAGCCCAATAGGAACTGGCCGTCAAAACTGGAAAAAAAAAAAAAATCACAGACGTATAAATAATCAAAACATTTTTCAGTTAAAAATATATTAAAAAATTGCTATTCTTACCCCTTCATATTATGGGCGATAACTGTGTATCCTTTGTGCTGCTCCGAAAACAACCACTTACAAAATTCATAACAGGCTGTGTAACCTTTAAAATGGAATTCTGTACCGTCTGAATACTGGGCTAAGGCAAAATTCACTCTATGTTCCCCTGTTGATTGGTCGGTCTCCAGATCAAAGTAAATAAGTTTTTCTAAGGCAGGTTTGGCAGCAATCGGACGAAGATAACACAGATGCTCACTCTGTTTCACATATTTTTCGCAAGACGGACATCTTGTCGTGAAGCATTTGTGCAATTCTTTTGGGCACTGTCTGCGTAAAATTACTTTGCTGCAGTTCCTACATTGATAAATCTAGAAAAAAAAAGATATTATTTACAATTTATCTGGGCATAATATTTAAAAATTATAATTATACGTAATATATAACTGTTTTTAATAAAATTACCTTATCACATAAAGACAGCTGTTGATTTCGACTCGTGGCTTTGTGTTTTTCAAAACATTCTCTTGACCGACAGAGCCTATCACAATCCATACAACGAAAAGCTTCACCGGGTGTGCACTGGCTTTCCTGACATATTGGACAATTGGAAGGACAGTTATGTTCTCCCAAATTTTGATACGGTTTCTCACAAGATTCACAGTAAAAGTGAGATCCATAAAATTGATGCAAAGATTTAATTACATCATAATGCCCGTCATGCAGCCATAGATTAATCCTTTTTGGTCTGTCGGCACCCTTTATAAGATACCTAGAAAAAAAAAAAAAGCTTGTACATATATTTTCTTTTCACGAAAAAATAATAGATAAAAATATACAAATACATATACAAATAAACTTACTTTGTTTAAATTTTGTGTCGAAATGACAACAATTTGCATATTTAAATATTCTTCAAATTTTTTCACTTCATTGTAAGTGCAGGGTCCTACAGGCACATTCGCATCTTGATGCAATTTTCGGGCTGCGTTTATGAGCGTTGGACGTCGATTGTCCCTCAATCCACTGATTTTATTTTTATCTCCACGTAAATGGGCTTCAGCATATATTATGGCTTTAGCGCAGCACAACCCCTCTTCGTCACTTGGAATGGATAATACAGCCTTCTTCTTTAAACGATCGACTTCTACGTTCACGATTCTTCGTCGACCTGCCCCTCTATCTCGTTTAATTGTTATTACATCTACTACGAAACCAGAGTCCAGCTTGATTTCCTCCTTTGATTGCAAAACTTTCATTACAACAGAAAGGATTTTTTCTACTGTTAAATCTGCAACCGTCATGACCGTAGTCGAAATTGCCTTGTCCAGTCCTGTGGCATCAATACAAAACCGAATAAGATCCGTGGGTAACAAATTCTGTGTGCAACGTCTTAGAAGAATATCAAACAGTTGACGCACGGCCTCTACAGCAGATATAATGGGATTTTCTTTGACATGTTGAGGTAGCCTTTCCTCATCAATTTTACACTTGAATATTAGTTCTTCACCTTGGTATTTTTTATTTATTCTTCTGCGGCTTTCTTCCAATATTATAGCATCTTCTAACTATAAAAGAAATAGAGAGAAATATAAATTTATATTAATTACACATGAAATTAAAAAAAAAATTAAAAACCTACATTTATCTCAGAAGTAGCATGTACTTGTGAGTACGCTGCTGCAGATTCAGGTTCACCAGGTAAAGACACTATAGCATCCTAAAAAAAATATATATATATAAAATAAAAAAAAAAAACTGTAAATTAGATTAAAGAAAAAAAACAAATTAGGGTTTTCAATTTTTAACAATATTATTTAAACACGTACTTCAATACCAGAACCAGTATAAACATGAAAGTTTTGCGGGAGTTCCGAGAAAGGCTCGCTCATTTGCTAAATGGAAAAAGAAAAAAAAAAAAAATTAAGATCATTCAATCGAAAAAAAAAAAAGGAATAAATAAATAAAGTTTAAATGAATAAAACATACTCTATTAACAAAGTCATAGGGATTATTTCTATCGCAATCCCATACATTTGGACTTAATACACGAACTTGTGAATAAGCGAAAGGAAACTGTAGGGAAAAAAAAGAAATATGAATATTATAGACAGAAAAATAATTTTTTAACTATACGATAACTAACAAAATATAAACAAGTATAAAATATTTTCTTACAGAATCGTCGTCATCAAAAAGTTCCTCATCAATTGGCCTTTGCTTAAAAACTTGCGAGTACGCCCTAGGAAACTAAATAATCATAATAAAAATAAACGAATTAATAATAATAATTTTTTTAAATTGTACAATCATGCAAAAGAAAAAGGAATATGAATATTATAGACGGAAAAAGAATTTTTAACTATACGATAACTAACAAAATATAAATAAGTATAAAATATTTTCTTACAGTATCGTCATCATCAAAAAGTTCCTCATCAATCGGTCCTTGCATAAAAACTTGTGAGTACACCCTAGGAAACTAAATAAGGATAATAAAAATAAACAAATTAATAATAATAATATTTTTTAACTTGTACAATCATGCGAAAGAAGAAAAGTATTCTTACAGAATCATCATCGAAATTTCCATTGTACATGAAAGGATCGTCATCAATCCTAGAAGGACCGGGTTTATTCTAAAAATAGATCAACAGTAAAAATATAACTAATTAACAATGAAGCATTCTTAACCAAATAAATAATTTTTTAACGAAGTTTCTTTTTTTTAAGTTTAAATATTTTTTCATAAAACAATACAGAAAACCCGTGGAGGAATTTAAAACTAATATAACATATTATCGAAATGAAAATAATCTTGATTATCCAGTAAATCATAATTAGTTCAAGACAGCATATGCACGTGTCCAAAATTTATGTTAATGTTTTAAAAAATGTACAAAAGTCACTTTTTCTTAAAGTATTATTTTTAAAATAATAAAAAAGCAATACATATTTTTTTAATTAAAATAAATGATAAAGCAATTATATAAAAAAATTTGCACGTGGGGTACTGTATTCATGATTACTAATCAAAAGCCATTTTTAAGAAAATTATTGTTATTTTTGAAAAACAAAGGCTCTTTTAAAATGGAATCTAAAACAAAGAAAAGTTAAAAAATAGTAATAATAAAACAAGACAATTCTTTAATTTACATCTTAAAAATAAATAATTTCTGATAGTTAAAGTATAATTAATAACATAAGTACTTACCCACTCAGAATCATCAAACGAGCGCTTGCGTGAGGGATCCATAATCTTCAACACATAAAAAGCAGAGAAAATAAATAACAACTAATATAACACGCACCAACACTCTCCAAAACAATCGAAGCAACTAAATAATACTGGTGATGCCAAAATTCGTTTGCAAATTATTTGAGAGATCTGCGTTGCCACTCTCGCAAAAATTAAACTCGCTTATATTTTTCGTTAAACTGATACCTTGGTCATTGAAGGGGCGTGACGTCATGGTCATGTCCGAGATAAAGTAACGACTTCCCCCTCCGCAGCCGGTTCTAAAAGTGGAAAAATCAAAGTCGTTTTTACTGTTAAGAAAAATAAATTCTTTATTAGTAAAACTCTTAATAAAACATAGTTATAACCCATTCAAAAAAATTTTACAAGTCCCCCGTTCCGACACAAGTACGAGGTTTTCGGTAAAAGTCACGTGATTCATTTCGACTTTAAAAATAATTATTGCAGTAATTAAAATATTCGTAATTACAGAATATTCGTAATTGCGGTTGCAGCTTTCCAGTTGGGACATGACAAGGTGACGTCACGATGCCACACTTGTTTTTTCCTCTAGCGGTGAGATCAAAGCGAAATTAATTCATTCATTAAATCCTTCCTTTGAATATCCTTAATTGCACAACAAGACGTGCAGATCTCAAGTCGGAACATGAAAAAAACAAGATGGCGACCCATGACGTCAAAGCACCGTCGAAACTTTACAGATGCAAATTCTTAAACCTGAAAATTTTATAAGTCCCGATTCCGAAACTGGCGTTTCGGTAAACAAAAAGAAGTCACGTGATTCATTTCCTCTTCATTAACTATTAATTACAGTCCTAATTAACATATTCTTAATTACAAATTAATCCGTCAAGCGGTTGCCGCTTTCAAGTTCGCACATGGAAGGTGACGTCACAGCTAGCATCAAAATTTACAGGTACAGATCTGAAAATTTTACAAGTCCCCATTCCGAAACTAAGTAGCGTTGCCATTCTTAAAAAAATAATTCAGTGTTGCCACCCTCCAAAATAAAAAAAGTATGAACCAACCAACCACTAGAGATTCAGCCAAAAAAACAACTCAACAAAATACCCTCGTCATCTTTTACGATAAACCGAAACCGTAACCAACAACTCAACTCCACCAACAGGAAAGAAACAACTCAACTCCACCAGCAGGAGGAAAACAACTCAACTCAACTCGTGACGTCACTTCCGGTTCCCCCCCCTCGATGACGTCACTTCCGCCGCACCAAGTGGCCTGATGGTGCGGTTACTACCACTAGTAGTAATCAGGCCACTTGGTGCGGCGGAAGTGACGTCATCGAGGGGGGGGACCGGAAGTGACGTCACGAGTTGAGTTGAGTTGAGTTGTTTTCCTCCTGTTGGTGGAGTTGAGTTGTTGGTTACGGTTTCGGTTTATCGTAAAAGATGACGAGGGTATTTTGTTGAGTTGTTTTTTTGGCTGAATCTCTAGTGGTTGGTTGGTTCATACTTTTTTTTATTTTGGAGGGTGGCAACACTGAATTATTTTTTTAAGAATGGCAACGCTACTTAGTTTCGGAATGGGGACTTGTAAAATTTTCAGATCTGTACCTGTAAATTTTGATGCTAGCTGTGACGTCACCTTCCATGTGCGAACTTGAAAGCGGCAACCGCTTGACGGATTAATTTGTAATTAAGAATATGTTAATTAGGACTGTAATTAATAGTTAATGAAGAGGAAATGAATCACGTGACTTCTTTTTGTTTACCGAAACGCCAGTTTCGGAATCGGGACTTATAAAATTTTCAGGTTTAAGAATTTGCATCTGTAAAGTTTCGACGGTGCTTTGACGTCATGGGTCGCCATCTTGTTTTTTTCATGTTCCGACTTGAGATCTGCACGTCTTGTTGTGCAATTAAGGATATTCAAAGGAAGGATTTAATGAATGAATTAATTTCGCTTTGATCTCACCGCTAGAGGAAAAAACAAGTGTGGCATCGTGACGTCACCTTGTCATGTCCCAACTGGAAAGCTGCAACCGCAATTACGAATATTCTGTAATTACGAATATTTTAATTACTGCAATAATTATTTTTAAAGTCGAAATGAATCACGTGACTTTTACCGAAAACCTCGTACTTGTGTCGGAACGGGGGACTTGTAAAATTTTTTTGAATGGGTTATAACTATGTTTTATTAAGAGTTTTACTAATAAAGAATTTATTTTTCTTAACAGTAAAAACGACTTTGATTTTTCCACTTTTAGAACCGGCTGCGGAGGGGGAAGTCGTTACTTTATCTCGGACATGACCATGACGTCACGCCCCTTCAATGACCAAGGTATCAGTTTAACGAAAAATATAAGCGAGTTTAATTTTTGCGAGAGTGGCAACGCAGATCTCTCAAATAATTTGCAAACGAATTTTGGCATCACCAGTATTATTTAGTTGCTTCGATTGTTTTGGAGAGTGTTGGTGCGTGTTATATTAGTTGTTATTTATTTTCTCTGCTTTTTATGTGTTGAAGATTATGGATCCCTCACGCAAGCGCTCGTTTGATGATTCTGAGTGGGTAAGTACTTATGTTATTAATTATACTTTAACTATCAGAAATTATTTATTTTTAAGATGTAAATTAAAGAATTGTCTTGTTTTATTATTACTATTTTTTAACTTTTCTTTGTTTTAGATTCCATTTTAAAAGAGCCTTTGTTTTTCAAAAATAACAATAATTTTCTTAAAAATGGCTTTTGATTAGTAATCATGAATACAGTACCCCACGTGCAAATTTTTTTATATAATTGCTTTATCATTTATTTTAATTAAAAAAATATGTATTGCTTTTTTATTATTTTAAAAATAATACTTTAAGAAAAAGTGACTTTTGTACATTTTTTAAAACATTAACATAAATTTTGGACACGTGCATATGCTGTCTTGAACTAATTATGATTTACTGGATAATCAAGATTATTTTCATTTCGATAATATGTTATATTAGTTTTAAATTCCTCCACGGGTTTTCTGTATTGTTTTATGAAAAAATATTTAAACTTAAAAAAAAGAAACTTCGTTAAAAAATTATTTATTTGGTTAAGAATGCTTCATTGTTAATTAGTTATATTTTTACTGTTGATCTATTTTTAGAATAAACCCGGTCCTTCTAGGATTGATGACGATCCTTTCATGTACAATGGAAATTTCGATGATGATTCTGTAAGAATACTTTTCTTCTTTCGCATGATTGTACAAGTTAAAAAATATTATTATTATTAATTTGTTTATTTTTATTATCCTTATTTAGTTTCCTAGGGTGTACTCACAAGTTTTTATGCAAGGACCGATTGATGAGGAACTTTTTGATGATGACGATACTGTAAGAAAATATTTTATACTTATTTATATTTTGTTAGTTATCGTATAGTTAAAAATTCTTTTTCCGTCTATAATATTCATATTCCTTTTTCTTTTGCATGATTGTACAATTTAAAAAAATTATTATTATTAATTCGTTTATTTTTATTATGATTATTTAGTTTCCTAGGGCGTACTCGCAAGTTTTTAAGCAAAGGCCAATTGATGAGGAACTTTTTGATGACGACGATTCTGTAAGAAAATATTTTATACTTGTTTATATTTTGTTAGTTATCGTATAGTTAAAAAATTATTTTTCTGTCTATAATATTCATATTTCTTTTTTTTCCCTACAGTTTCCTTTCGCTTATTCACAAGTTCGTGTATTAAGTCCAAATGTATGGGATTGCGATAGAAATAATCCCTATGACTTTGTTAATAGAGTATGTTTTATTCATTTAAACTTTATTTATTTATTCCTTTTTTTTTTTTCGATTGAATGATCTTAATTTTTTTTTTTTTTTCTTTTTCCATTTAGCAAATGAGCGAGCCTTTCTCGGAACTCCCGCAAAACTTTCATGTTTATACTGGTTCTGGTATTGAAGTACGTGTTTAAATAATATTGTTAAAAATTGAAAACCCTAATTTGTTTTTTTTCTTTAATCTAATTTACAGTTTTTTTTTTTTATTTTATATATATATATTTTTTTTAGGATGCTATAGTGTCTTTACCTGGTGAACCTGAATCTGCAGCAGCGTACTCACAAGTACATGCTACTTCTGAGATAAATGTAGGTTTTTAATTTTTTTTTTAATTTCATGTGTAATTAATATAAATTTATATTTCTCTCTATTTCTTTTATAGTTAGAAGATGCTATAATATTGGAAGAAAGCCGCAGAAGAATAAATAAAAAATACCAAGGTGAAGAACTAATATTCAAGTGTAAAATTGATGAGGAAAGGCTACCTCAACATGTCAAAGAAAATCCCATTATATCTGCTGTAGAGGCCGTGCGTCAACTGTTTGATATTCTTCTAAGACGTTGCACACAGAATTTGTTACCCACGGATCTTATTCGGTTTTGTATTGATGCCACAGGACTGGACAAGGCAATTTCGACTACGGTCATGACGGTTGCAGATTTAACAGTAGAAAAAATCCTTTCTGTTGTAATGAAAGTTTTGCAATCAAAGGAGGAAATCAAGCTGGACTCTGGTTTCGTAGTAGATGTAATAACAATTAAACGAGATAGAGGGGCAGGTCGACGAAGAATCGTGAACGTAGAAGTCGATCGTTTAAAGAAGAAGGCTGTATTATCCATTCCAAGTGACGAAGAGGGGTTGTGCTGCGCTAAAGCCATAATATATGCTGAAGCCCATTTACGTGGAGATAAAAATAAAATCAGTGGATTGAGGGACAATCGACGTCCAACGCTCATAAACGCAGCCCGAAAATTGCATCAAGATGCGAATGTGCCTGTAGGACCCTGCACTTACAATGAAGTGAAAAAATTTGAAGAATATTTAAATATGCAAATTGTTGTCATTTCGACACAAAATTTAAACAAAGTAAGTTTATTTGTATATGTATTTGTATATTTTTATCTATTATTTTTTCGTGAAAAGAAAATATATGTACAAGCTTTTTTTTTTTTTCTAGGTATCTTATAAAGGGTGCCGACAGACCAAAAAGGATTAATCTATGGCTGCATGACGGGCATTATGATGTAATTAAATCTTTGCATCAATTTTATGGATCTCACTTTTACTGTGAATCTTGTGAGAAACCGTATCAAAATTTGGGAGAACATAACTGTCCTTCCAATTGTCCAATATGTCAGGAAAGCCAGTGCACACCCGGTGAAGCTTTTCGTTGTATGGATTGTGATAGGCTCTGTCGGTCAAGAGAATGTTTTGAAAAACACAAAGCCACGAGTCGAAATCAACAGCTGTCTTTATGTGATAAGGTAATTTTATTAAAAACAGTTATATATTACGTATAATTATAATTTTTAAATATTATGCCCAGATAAATTGTAAATAATATCTTTTTTTTTCTAGATTTATCAATGTAGGAACTGCAGCAAAGTAATTTTACGCAGACAGTGCCCAAAAGAATTGCACAAATGCTTCACGACAAGATGTCCGTCTTGCGAAAAATATGTGAAACAGAGTGAGCATCTGTGTTATCTTCGTCCGATTGCTGCCAAACCTGCCTTAGAAAAACTTATTTACTTTGATCTGGAGACCGACCAATCAACAGGGGAACATAGAGTGAATTTTGCCTTAGCCCAGTATTCAGACGGTACAGAATTCCATTTTAAAGGTTACACAGCCTGTTATGAATTTTGTAAGTGGTTGTTTTCGGAGCAGCACAAAGGATACACAGTTATCGCCCATAATATGAAGGGGTAAGAATAGCAATTTTTTAATATATTTTTAACTGAAAAATGTTTTGATTATTTATACGTCTGTGATTTTTTTTTTTTTTCCAGTTTTGACGGCCAGTTCCTATTGGGCTATCTTTTAAATCAGGGTGTAACTCCAGAAATCATACCGTGTGGATCCAAAGTTATGTATATTCGTCATAAAACTTTCAACATTAGAATTATAGATTCATACAACTTCCTCCCCATGGCTTTGTCAAAACTTCCATCTTGTTTTGGTTTTTCTCTGCTAAAAAAAGGGTATTTTCCTCACCTATTTAACACCCCTGAGAACCAATCTTATGTAGGACCGATGCCTGATGTTAAATACTACAGTCCTGATACTATGTCCGCCTCAGCACGTTCTTCTTTCATGGAATGGTATAAGAATCATGAACACGAGATCTTCAACTTTCAAGAGCAAATGTTAGAGTATTGCCGGTTTGTATTATTATTATTATTATTATTATTTAATATAAAATACAGAAATTTATTTTAAGATAACATATATTTTTTTGTTGTTGTTGTTAGATCGGATGTTGATATTTTACGTAGGTGCTGCCAGGAATTTAAACACCAATTTTACGAAATTAGTGGCGTCGATCCTTTTTGGTAAATATTTATAAATATAATCGTTACTTTGAAAATGTATATTTATTTATGGTATGTGATATTTATTTTATTTTTGTTGTAGTTATATAACAATAGCAGCAGCTAGTATGTCAGTATACAGATCGAAACATATACAAGAAAACTCGATTGGGATGATCCCTGTACACGGATACATTAATTCGACCAACTACAGTGCTGACGCAATTCGATGGTTGGATTTTGTTGCTTATAATGAAAATCTAGTTATTAATCACGCCCTTAATGGATTGGGTGAAAATACAATAGACGGGGTATCAGTGGATGGCTTCTGTAACAGCAGTAATACGATTTATCAGTATCATGTAAGTTTATTTATTTATTTTTTCATTTCAATGTTATTAATAATTAGCTTAACAACAAAGTGGTTATTTATGGTCATATTTTTTTTTTTTTTTTTTTAGGGGTGTTTCTTTCACGGATGTCCAAAATGCTTTGACAAGGATGTAAAAAATCCTTTATACGGTATAACTATGAATTCTCTGTATGAAAGAACGTGTCAAAGAACAACCAAATTTCGAGTTTTGGGATACAACGTTATCGAAAAAATGGGAGCATGAGTTTTTGGAAGACAAAAATAAAGACGAATCTCTGAAGAATTTTCTGATTTCTCACGAAGTGGTGGATAGGTTAAACCCCAGAGATGCATTCTTCGGGGGTAGAACGAACGCAACGCGGCTTTTTTTTGAAGGAAATGCTAAATACGTGGATTTCACTTCTTTATATCCTTGGGTATTTATATCAGTTTCTTTATTTATAATATTTTCAAAGTTATAATTAAGTCTCATATTCTTCTATTATATTTTAGGTCAACAAATACTGTAAATACCCAGTCGGTCATCCGGAGATTATTACGAAGGATTTTAAAGACCTTGACACATATTTTGGAATTATCAAGTGTAAAATTTTGCCTCCAAAAGGTTTATTTTTACCTGTATTGCCTTACCGCTGTCAAAAGAAACTTATGTTCCCGTTGTGTGCTATGTGTGCAGAAACTATGTTTCAAGGAGAATGTAAACATAACGATGATGATCGTTCCTTAATTGGCACGTGGATCACAGAAGAGGTAAAGCAAGCCATTGATAAAGGATACAAGATAATGAAAGTAAGAAAATTTTCTTTTAACAAATACTTTTTCAATGATTAATTTTATTTTAGAATAATGCTTAATTTTTTGTATGTTTCAGATATACGAAGTGTATCATTTTGATACAACCTCAGATAAACTATTCAAGCCCTATATAGATATGTTCTTAAAAATCAAGCAAGAGAGCAGCGGTTTTCCTACAGCATGTGACACTGTTGAACAGCGTGAGAAATATATTGAGGAATATGAAAAACGGGAAGGTATCAAATTAGACATAAACAATATATCCAAAAACCCTGGAAGACGGCAAGTAGCTAAACTAGCCTTAAATAGCTTATGGGGACGGTATGTTTTGCTTCTTTTCTCATTTTTCTGTTCACATATATTATCAGTGTCAATTTTGAAAAAGTAATTTTTTTTTCTCTCTTACAGATTCGGAATGAATGTGAACAAACCACATATTACTTATGTGAATTCTGTTTAATAAACTTCTGTCAGATTCAACCAAAAATGTAAGACTTCATTTTAAATTTGTTATATACAATTTAATAAGTGTAAATATATTTTTATTTATAAATTTCTTTTTAACTTTAGGTAAAAGATGTGTACTTTCCTACTGATGAAACAGCTGCTGTGTGTTGGGACAGTTATAAAGATTTCATTCCACAAGACAGTTCAACAAACATTTTTATTGCTGCGTTCACTACTGCATGGGCTCGGCTTAAGCTATACTCAGAAATGGATAAACTCGGAACTGCAGTCCTTTATCACGATACGGACAGTATCGTTTATGCTTCTGAGGTAAATAATGATCCCCCACTAGGCAATTTCTTAGGGGATTTTACAGATGAGTTGGATGGAGATATTATAAAAACCTTTGTATCTGGTGAGTTTTTTAAAATTATTATTATGATTGTAAATTATTATTATTTTAAAAACGAATTAGGTTAAATTGATTTATTTTCTAATGCAATTTTTGTGATTTTTTTCTTTTTTTAAAACAGGAGGTCCAAAAAATTATACTTATCTGACAGCGTCTGGAAAAACCTGTTGCAAAATCCGAGGATTTTCTCTCAACTTTAAAAACGCCCAGTTATTGAATTTTGAAAGCTTAAAAGCCCTATTATGTTCTATGGACTTGACAAAGGCAATAGAAGTTTGTAATGACTCAAAAATTACCCGGGATGCAAAAAGACGGAAGGTTATTAACAAGAAGGAAAATAAACTCTATAGAATGATTTACAGCAAAAGAGTTATAAATTAGAATTTTTCAACTTTTCCATATGGATATTAAAGTAAGTTTTTATTTATCACTAAATTTTAATTCAAGAGATTTTTTTCTGAAGTAAATAATTTTAACTTAATATTTTCTTTCTTTGTTTATTTCAGAGATTTCTGAAAAATAACATGAACAACTGAAAGGTTTTCTTCAAAATGTTTTTAAAGGAAGTAGTGGTAAAAATATTTCAAGTGTAAAATATCTTTATTTCTGAAACAATTTTTTTGTATTTTTTGTAAACTGAAAATATGTAATGATTACTTAATTTTTTTATGAATAAAATGAGTTATGTTGATTTTACATTGTTGTTCTTTTTTAGTGCATATGATATTAATAAGTATGATTAATATTTAGCTGTGTGATAAGTATTCTCAGTAAAAATATAAAAATGTTTTTTAAAGATTGAAAAACACTTATAAAAATCTTTTTTTTTTTTTTTTTTGAAAAGTAATTTGTACAAAACAAAATTAATATATGTGGTAAAAAGTGTAAAAAATTCTTATGTTTATAATCAAGAGACAAACTTTAAAATTAATATAATTCTTTATTAATGGATTCTTATTCAATTACATCTATAGGTTTTTTCAAACTCATTTTTCCAATCCATGGGATCGTAGTATTTTTTCTTTTTTTAGGCAATGCATACATAGTTTTCATTTTCACATTAGGTGAACGATTGTTTTCTAAAGAAATTTTTGAATCAATTATATATTTATTTTTTATAAAATCTTGAGGAAAATAATGCTTGTCCAATATTTCTTTAAACTTTTCAAAACCAACGAGTTTCTTTGCTCTACTTCTTAATAAGAAATTAATAAGCTGAATTATATCTGAACCAGGAATAATATTATTGTTAAATAAAAGTTCCTTGTTTTCTGTCCAAATAACTTTCCTTTCCCTTAAAAAATTTATTATATGTTGAGCTGTACTTTTATGCTTTACTGGAACAGTTTGAAGAATTTTATTTTCTATATCAATAGAATTTTTAAGAGGTTCTTCATTTTCTTCTTGAGAAGGTCTCACACTATTAACATTTGGGAAAGTAACAAATTTTTGTAAAATTTGAACGTAGAGCTTGGCTTTTTCGTCATCACTAATTTTCTTCTTTAAAATATCTGTAATCTGTTTATCTAAATCAGATAAGTGTTCTTCCGTAAATAACTGATCCTGATCAAATGGGATTAATCTGAATTTACGAGCGAACTCCATTTATTAAAGAGCTCAATACTGATACTGCAGCTGGAATAAGAATAGAAAGAAAGCCGTCTCCTTTCTGTACTAAAAGTCGCCTTTTCTTGAATAAGGGAATTTTTTTATCTCCTAATCTACGCAAAGTTCTTTTATAAGCGATTAACTTGTTTTTCTGACGATTACTGACGGGAATGTTGCCTTTTAAAAGATTCAAAGCGCATTCACACACACCTTTTATAACGCTGTTAGGACACTTTCTAAGAAATGCTGATTTTTTTTTGGTCTTGTTCAACAGTTTTAGATGCTCTATGGTCGACATCGTGAGTACAAATGACATTTGCTAAATAAGATCTTTTCTTTATATACCCTGCATAAGAAGAAGCTTTCATCAATGCACAGTGTTTAAAATCTGGTTTATGGTTAGGGCATTTAATTACTGAACCTTCCAATAGGTTGATTTTGGGGCAATTAAAATCATTTAGATTAAAAATTTTTCTCCCTGATATCGTTTCTAAAAATTTTGTTTTTTCTAGACCTTTAGTAAAAATTGTTTTATAGGACAAAAATAAAGACTTGAGAATAAAATGTAAAGTTGAATAAGGTAGTTCTCCACTATCCCAATGTAAATTATGACAATAACGAGTGAGCCAAGTGAATGTCTTTTTATTTTTACTGGATAATTGTTCCCATGGGTGTGGAGGAAGGAAACTCCAACGCCCGTGATATCCAAATTCCACATCGAAAAAGGCTAATTCTTTGATAAAAAAATTATGTGTGTTTATCTGAAAACCTTCAAATTCCACTACTATAGAAGACATGTTAACTCAGTGGAATGGTGAGGGCAAATGGGTTTATCTAGGTTCATACACGTAATGAATATCAGTTGGAAATATTCCTGTGCGCTGGCGCATACGTTCACAGGTCTCAGGTCTTAAATCAATTAACAGATAACTGAATGGTAAAAAAGTAGCATCATTAAAAATTTCCTGAAAAGCCTTTGTTTTACCGGGAAACATTTGTCTGCCCAAATACATTATTTGGCTTTTATCTCTAGGGTTTTTATAAAGCACCATATAATGCGCGTTTAAATTGACATTTCGCATTTCCCTACCTTGATGAAACAAATTTTGCGTTATAAAGATAATTGAAAAAATTTCGATGATGACTTCCTTTTGTAAAAAGTTTGCTTAATCGGACATCATTTGATAGTTCTGACATCAAATCATCTATGATAATTAAAGCATTTCTTAGGGTGCCAATATTAGAAGGTAAGCCTTCTTCAAAATGTACTCCCTTCATTGAATCAAAAAGTGGCTGATAGCTTCCATAACTGTAAATAATAGACGGTGGCATAGGATGTAAAAATTCATGATCAATGAGTTTTTTAACAAAAAAAGTCTTTCCTGAACCTGTCGGTCCACTAATAACAGAGGTGGAAGGATGTACTAACTTCAGTTCTTCCATTTTTGTAAATGAAAGAAAACTCTGGAAAACTGTGAATTTATAGCTGATAATAAAATTATTATTAATAATTAATAGTAAATCAGTAATGTATGATTAATTTCCTCCATGAATTAGTAATAGAAATTAAACTAATTCAAATTTTTTAAATTTATTTTTTCTTTTTTTAAATTAAAAAACGCAGTGTAAAATGTAATGGTATTTTTTGTTTAAATTTTTTGTTTGATTAAAAAAAAGAAAAAAGAAACTTACAAAGAAACATACACAAATATATACTTTATGAATTAAACTTTATTTTTTAAAAATCATATTTACACCATATCTTCTTTTTACAAACTGGAACAATCGGAAATCATTTTTCTTTCTAGTTAATACAGATACAATAGATTTCATACAAAGTCCTTGACATCGTTTTACGATAAAATAAATACAATATTGTCCACAGACATTCGAAGTTAAACTTTGAAGAGTTGACTCGTTCCAACAAATTCGCTTATACTTTTTAACAAAACTTGATATGTCTTCTCCATAAGCTGTGGGGGGTAATCCAAAGGAATCAAAAAATTCTAGAGTCTTTTTATCTTGAATGTAGACAGCAAGCCAGTGTGATCCCTTTTCATTATGTTTATCCGTGTTGAGTACTAACGTTGAGGGAAATCTTTGAACAATAGGTATTTTATCGGAAGGGAAAACACCTATGAAATATTTCGAAGAAACGGGGTCACGAGATAAATTTTGTGTATTTGCGATGAATCCATCAGTTTCCAAAATCATAAAGAATATTTCGAGCTTTGTTGATTTCTATCAAATTTTCAAATTCTGCATACACTATCAAAGTGATTGTTTGTGCTAAAGCTAGACCAAACTTTATTTCTAATCTTAAATTACTATGATGGACCAGATTTAGATGTGAACCATCACATAAATCCGGCGACAGATCAAAATGGAATAAAGAATATCCCTTTGAGAATTCTGATCTTGAAAGGTACAAGCCTTTGTTTTCTGTGTTAGAAAATAAATTTTGATAAGCTCGAATAAACAAATTTTTTTCAAAATTAAGTTGAAGTGGATTGTGAGGAACAGGTTGACCATCAACATAAACCCCTATAAAACTAATATTGTAATGCTTAAACTCAAAGGGAGACTTTTTATAGTTACCGTTGAATGCATCATTGTCCACGCAAGCAATAACAATACGATTTGGCATTTGCCCTGTAAATATGTTATCTTGAACAAAACTCATATTCCCGGCAGGAATAGAATATGCTTTGCAGAGTACTCTGTTGATAGGATATTTGGCTGTTGTTTTTTCTAGACTTTTTGCGTGTCCCAAAACTACACCGGGACTTACACGTACTTTCCGAACAAACAAAGAGGCGTGTTCCAGGGAGACTTTAAATTCATTTTCATCTCCTAGCAGACAAAATTCTGGTTTACTACGAATGAGTTTAATTTTCACATCTACCATATTAAGGAGAAGTCTTTCTTGGTGAAACATATCCAGGTGCAATCGACCAATCATGTCAACCGTTGCACTAAATTTAAACATTTCCGCTCGTTTATTAAAGCCTTCATTAGGTTCTGCATCGGCCGTATCAAAAACATTCATGCGACCCGCAGTATCTTTAAAAAATAATTCTGAGGAAAGTTGAGAAGTTTTTGCATCATAACCATGATTAAGAAATTTCTCGATCATGGCTCTGTAAGGGTAAGTATTATTACTAGAGGAAATAAGTTTTTCGTTTAAGCTAATATCCACCTGAGAAAACATGGAATGTAAAAATAGATTCACGGGTCCCACTTTACTTTTAGCGTCGAGGGGTGCACCATCGTTCTGTAAAATTTTTGCTTTCACATACAACTGAGTTTGGGATAGATCAATATATTCTTCTCCACTTCCAGAAACATTAAACTCTACAGGACCTCCATCAAAAACATTGGCAAGCGGATGAAATTCGACCCATTGACCCCGTTCTATAACTGTCTGAGTTGGTGGTAAAGGAAATAATTCTAATTCTGATTTTGCACATTCTGGAGAATCTTGTAATAGAAAAGCCATGACTTTATGTGTATACAGTTAATCAAAAGTATCACGTCCTTGTGTCTTGCGTGCTTTCGATGAAATGAAGTGTTTACCGGGTTTTCGTTTTCTTTTAAGCTTTCCCTGACCAATCATTTCGTCTGCTTTTTGAACTGCTTTTCTGGCTAATTTCTTCCCGGTTTCTTTGGCTCGAGTTTTCAGGGACGATTTAAAATTTTCGCCGGATAACATATCATTTGCAACCATAGTGCCTGTTCGCAAAGCTTCTTTACCGACTGTTTTTGCACCCTTTATCAACAAAGGCATGGCACTGCGAAACAGCTTGGCAAAAAATCCACCTATACCATATCCTCTTTGCAAAATCGTTCCTCTGTAATATGGTAAACCCCTACCAGTTTGCGCTGCATAATAATCTTCAAACTTTTTCGTACAACACGTATAAGGTACTAACATTTTTTTTTTTTTTTTCTGATCCTTCTTTCTTGCAAACAAAAACAAAAATGAGAGTTATCATTGAAAGAAATGCTCTTTTATACGATTTGTCTCAAACGGAAATGTAAAGTAACAAAAACTTTACCCCTCTCAAAAGGCACTAAATCTCCAGAGTGAAGTCGTATATCAATTTGTACCGTTTGGAAATGTTGCCGGATAACAGGCAAGTAAAAGTGTCTTGAATAATGGGCATTAATAATTTCTCCATCATTTCCTTCGACAGTTACAATCTTTAGCAGAGGCGCTTGTACGTCACCTACGATTTGAGGTTCCACAAGATCACAGTACACATACATGACTGGAAAAGATGATTTTGGATCGGACACAAAAGGACTTTCCTGCAAACCGTTATATTCTCCCGCTTCAAATCCCAATAAATATGCCAAACCTTTATGCAGTATAACTTTTGATTTTTTATCCGTCTTGATTTTTACTCTCTTTGTAACTGGTTCATAATTGAAATCTATCTTATTTTTATGCGATGGTAACGTCATTCCTTTAATTAAGTCTGGTATTGTTTCATAGCAACCTGGGGGAACTCTTCTACCTAACAATTTTCCATCCCCCAAATCGAAACCAAATAAATTATTATCTTTTCGAACATTGAACCAAGTGTGTGGATAGATGAAATCGACCAAAGCCATTTCCCATTCTCCATTCAGGTTAATAGGGTTAGGCAGCTGAGTTGTAAATTGAGATATTTTATTCTGTGGGAAAAAGCTCAAAGAGCTGTCACTGATTAGTGTTATGTAGAACGACATCTTTTCAGAAATGAATGGAAAGAACGAAAGATGTTCCTTTTATATCAATTTTACATCTTCTACCCATGCATTAAATTTTTCTGGATAACCTTGAAATTTTACAAAATATTCGATTTTTCCCTTTCTTTTTCTCGTTTTTAATACTTTTTCCACAGGATAATAACCCGAATCGGAAATTTTTTGAATTTCTTCTTTGTATAAAGTTTCTTTTATAACCTCACCTGCCAGATCTTTAAGTTTGTATACGACCGGAACGCGTGGTATAATTTTAAAAATAGTAAAAATCTCTCTAGTCCAATTTTGTTCATACCCTTTTTCAAAACGTAATTTTTCTTTACTTATGCGTATTGTATCACCTACTTTAAAATCAGGTTGCTTTGTAAAGATATTAGCATTTTCGTATAAAGTTTTCCACACTTGATTTTGGTTTTCTATATTCACTGCGCAGGCTCCATTTTAATACTACGATGCCATGTGTGATTAGCTATGTATCAATTGATTTATGACATCAATATAACGTTTTGTATTCATTTCTGTAAAATATTTCCACATTTTTGTCTTTAAAGTACGATTAAAACGCTCTACTATCGAAGCCTTTGTCGAATAATTCGTTGTGAAAAAATGCACCCCTTTATTTTGTAAATAATTTTGAAATTGTCGGTTCTTAAACTCAGTTCCAGCGTCTGATTGAAGTCTAACGGGGAGTCTATCCGAAAAGATTTTTTCAAATGCTTTCACAATTGTATAAGCTCTTTTATCTTTTAAAGGAATTTCCCAGGCATACTTTGATAAAACATCTATACATGTTAGTAAGTATCTAAAACCATCATTAAATTTTGATAAAGACTGCATGTCTACTAAATCGGTTTGAAATTGCTCGTTCAATCCCCCTACAATTACTCTATTTCTCGAAAATTTATGCCTTAAAGGTTTATGCAAAGTGTAGGAATCTTTCTTTTCTAACCATGTTTTAATAGATTTAGATTTAACTTTTCCTTTTAGCACACGTTGCAAAATATTAACTCCCCCAAAACTACCAGGTAAACCAGGATCACGATACAGCTGATTTAGTTCATTGGACATTTTCCCCAACAATAAAATTTGATGTTTATTTCACGGCGTTCAAACATAAAATGAACACATTATATCATTTCTTATATATATATATATATATATTTTTTTTTTCATTAGAATTTCCTAAAATTAAACACACATACAATGTTTTCTAAAATCAATAAATTGAACACAACTTAAAAATGAAAACATAACACAAAATAAGAGAACTAAACAAACATTTATTCAATAAAAAATACATATTAAAAATATTATAAAACAATTTCATTATCAATGTACAGTTTTTCAACATTTTTCAACAAAACACTAACATCAACATAACCAAAAAATTCCTCTTCATTGACAATTGTATCCAAATTTGCACTTAAATTTTTATGCACAAAATCTTTGGCAATATCATGCCAATTTAATTTGAAAAAGGCGATATTAAAATAGTCCGCAAAGTTCTCAGTATTAGTCCTTGTCTTACAATCATGCATAAAATCCACTGCGATTGTTTCACGACACCCAAAACAGTTCATCACTTCATTTATTTTAAAAGTTAGAGCACTTGTCAAACACTTTGTCAAAGACTCAAACAATTCTGGAAATCGTATGCTGTAATCAATAATTTGAGGATTTCGTTTCTGTTGTTGCCTTCTTCTTGTACAAAACTGAACAAGGTATATAATACAAGACTTTTTCTTACCTTATCCGTTACATCAGATCTGGAATCCATAAGTTTTTGAAATTCTGATGCAGTAAGCACCACACTCTTAGGCACAAATTCGAAAGACATATCCTTTCGTTGAAAAAGTTATTGAAAAATATACAAGTTCTCTCCCTCTTTGTATTGTTTCGCTACACAAATACGATTATCCACAATAATTGTTTTATCAGCTAAATCAGTTACACTGTTTATATTCGTGCACAATATTCGCCACATATCTGGAGTCAACGATAATCCATGTTTAGTAGGATGTATAAATCCTTCAACATCAAATATATGCTTTCTAATGTGTACACGTGTTTGTCCCAGAAACTCCTGCACGGATATAAAATTGACATTTCCAAGATGAATCGTATTATTAGGCAAACAATCCAGAGTATATCCTGTATCACCATTTCAATTAATTCTCACACCTGATTGAAACGCTGGTGTACGATCCTTTTCCTTAATATCCATCGCTGTTTTATCACGCTTTGTAGAAAACATATCTTCAAACTTGGGCCACGCTCTTTTCATTTTAATCCAAAAATAAAGTCTAAGTCCACAAACACTTTGAGAAAATCAAGAGCACAAAAATCGCCACGCGACACACACAAGAAAATACCATAAACTGACGAATATCAGTGTTGCCAAAACTTAGTTACCTAATTTTTTTATAAATTTGTGTTGCCATTCCGGCTAATTCTTCATAAAAAACAACTCAACTTCACAAACAATATATGTTTCACTCAGTTTTCGAAAGTAAACAACTCAACACCATGACGTGTTCAACTATTGCAGCTTTCGAGTTCGGACATGACAAGGTGACGTCACGATGCCACACTTGTTTTTTCCTCTAGCGGTGAGATCAAAGCGAAATTAATTCATTCATTAAATCCTTCCTTTGAATATCCTTAATTACACAACAACACGTGCAGATCTCAAGTCGGAACATGAAAAAACAAGATGGCGACCCATGACGTCAAAGCACCGTCGAAACTTTACAGATGCAAATTCTTAAACCTGAAAATTTTATAAGTCCCGATTCCGAAACTGGCGTTTCGGTAAACAAAAAGAAGTCACGTGATTCATTTCCTCTTCATTAACTATTAATTACAGTCCTAATTAACATATTCTTAATTACAAATTAATCCGTCAAGCGGTTGCCGCTTTTCAAGTTCGCACATGGAAGGTGACGTCACAGCTAGCCTCAAAATTCACAGGTACAGATCTGAAAATTTTACAAGTCCCCATTCCGAAACTAAGTAGCGTTGCCATTCTTAAAAAAATAATTCAGTGTTGCCACCCTCCAAAATAAAAAAAAGTATGAACCAACCAACCACTAGAGATTCAGCCAAAAAAACAACTCAACAAAATACCCTCGTCATCTTTTACGATAAACCGAAACCGAAACCAACAACTCAACTCCACCAGCAGGAGGAAAACAACTCAACTCAACTCAACTCGTGACGTCACTTCCGGTCCCCCCCCTCGATGACGTCACTTCCGCCGCACCAAGTGGCCTGATTACTACTCAAGTGGTAGTAATCAGGCCACTTGGTGCGGCGGAAGTGACGTCATCGAGGGGGGGGAACCGGAAGTGACGTCACGAGTTGAGTTGAGTTGTTTTCCTCCTGCTGGTGGAGTTGAGTTGTTTCTTTCCTGTTGGTGGAGTTGAGTTGTTGGTTACGGTTTCGGTTTATCGTAAAAGATGACGAGGGTATTTTGTTGAGTTGTTTTTTTGGCTGAATCTCTAGTGGTTGGTTGGTTCATACTTTTTTTTATTTTGGAGGGTGGCAACACTGAATTATTTTTTTAAGAATGGCAACGCTACTTAGTTTCGGAATGGGGACTTGTAAAATTTTCAGATCTGTACCTGTAAATTTTGATGCTAGCTGTGACGTCACCTTCCATGTGCGAACTTGAAAGCGGCAACCGCTTGACGGATTAATTTGTAATTAAGAATATGTTAATTAGGACTGTAATTAATAGTTAATGAAGAGGAAATGAATCACGTGACTTCTTTTTGTTTACCGAAACGCCAGTTTCGGAATCGGGACTTATAAAATTTTCAGGTTTAAGAATTTGCATCTGTAAAGTTTCGACGGTGCTTTGACGTCATGGGTCGCCATCTTGTTTTTTTCATGTTCCGACTTGAGATCTGCACGTCTTGTTGTGCAATTAAGGATATTCAAAGGAAGGATTTAATGAATGAATTAATTTCGCTTTGATCTCACCGCTAGAGGAAAAAACAAGTGTGGCATCGTGACGTCACCTTGTCATGTCCCAACTGGAAAGCTGCAACCGCAATTACGAATATTCTGTAATTACGAATATTTTAATTACTGCAATAATTATTTTTAAAGTCGAAATGAATCACGTGACTTTTACCGAAAACCTCGTACTTGTGTCGGAACGGGGGACTTGTAAAATTTTTTTGAATGGGTTATAACTATGTTTTATTAAGAGTTTTACTAATAAAGAATTTATTTTTCTTAACAGTATAAACGACTTTGATTTTTCCACTTTTAGAACCGGCTGCGGAGGGGGAAGTCGTTACTTTATCTCGGACATGACCATGACGTCACGCCCCTTCAATGACCAAGGTATCAGTTTAACGAAAAATATAAGCGAGTTTAATTTTTGCTCTCAAATAATTTGCAAACGAATTTTGGCATCACCAGTATTATTTAGTTGCTTCGATTGTTTTGGAGAGTGTTGGTGCGTGTTATATTAGTTGTTATTTATTTTCTCTGCTTTTTATGTGTTGAAGATTATGGATCCCTCACGCAAGCGCTCGTTTGATGATTCTGAGTGGGTAAGTACTTATGTTATTAATTATACTTTAACTATCAGAAATTATTTATTTTTAAGATGTAAATTAAAGAATTGTCTTGTTTTATTATTACTATTTTTTAACTTTTCTTTGTTTTAGATTCCATTTTAAAAGAGCCTTTGTTTTTCAAAAATAACAATAATTTTCTTAAAAATGGCTTTTGATTAGTAATCATGAATACAGTACCCCACGTGCAAATTTTTTTATATAATTGCTTTATCATTTATTTTAATTAAAAAAATATGTATTGCTTTTTTATTATTTTAAAAATAATACTTTAAGAAAAAGTGACTTTTGTACATTTTTTAAAACATTAACATAAATTTTGGACACGTGCATATGCTGTCTTGAACTAATTATGATTTACTGGATAATCAAGATTATTTTCATTTCGATAATATGTTATATTAGTTTTAAATTCCTCCACGGGTTTTCTGTATTGTTTTATGAAAAAATATTTAAACTTAAAAAAAAGAAACTTCGTTAAAAAATTATTTATTTGGTTAAGAATGCTTCATTGTTAATTAGTTATATTTTTACTGTTGATCTATTTTTAGAATAAACCCGGTCCTTCTAGGATTGATGACGATCCTTTCATGTACAATGGAAATTTCGATGATGATTCTGTAAGAATACTTTTCTTCTTTCGCATGATTGTACAAGTTAAAAAATATTATTATTATTAATTTGTTTATTTTTATTATCCTTATTTAGTTTCCTAGGGTGTACTCACAAGTTTTTATGCAAGGACCGATTGATGAGGAACTTTTTGATGATGACGATACTGTAAGAAAATATTTTATACTTATTTATATTTTGTTAGTTATCGTATAGTTAAAAATTCTTTTTCCGTCTATAATATTCATATTCCTTTTTCTTTTGCATGATTGTACAATTTAAAAAAATTATTATTATTAATTCGTTTATTTTTATTATGATTATTTAGTTTCCTAGGGCGTACTCGCAAGTTTTTAAGCAAAGGCCAATTGATGAGGAACTTTTTGATGACGACGATTCTGTAAGAAAATATTTTATACTTGTTTATATTTTGTTAGTTATCGTATAGTTAAAAAATTATTTTTCTGTCTATAATATTCATATTTCTTTTTTTTCCCTACAGTTTCCTTTCGCTTATTCACAAGTTCGTGTATTAAGTCCAAATGTATGGGATTGCGATAGAAATAATCCCTATGACTTTGTTAATAGAGTATGTTTTATTCATTTAAACTTTATTTATTTATTCCTTTTTTTTTTTTCGATTGAATGATCTTAATTTTTTTTTTTTTTTCTTTTTCCATTTAGCAAATGAGCGAGCCTTTCTCGGAACTCCCGCAAAACTTTCATGTTTATACTGGTTCTGGTATTGAAGTACGTGTTTAAATAATATTGTTAAAAATTGAAAACCCTAATTTGTTTTTTTTCTTTAATCTAATTTACAGTTTTTTTTTTTTATTTTATATATATATATTTTTTTTAGGATGCTATAGTGTCTTTACCTGGTGAACCTGAATCTGCAGCAGCGTACTCACAAGTACATGCTACTTCTGAGATAAATGTAGGTTTTTAATTTTTTTTTTAATTTCATGTGTAATTAATATAAATTTATATTTCTCTCTATTTCTTTTATAGTTAGAAGATGCTATAATATTGGAAGAAAGCCGCAGAAGAATAAATAAAAAATACCAAGGTGAAGAACTAATATTCAAGTGTAAAATTGATGAGGAAAGGCTACCTCAACATGTCAAAGAAAATCCCATTATATCTGCTGTAGAGGCCGTGCGTCAACTGTTTGATATTCTTCTAAGACGTTGCACACAGAATTTGTTACCCACGGATCTTATTCGGTTTTGTATTGATGCCACAGGACTGGACAAGGCAATTTCGACTACGGTCATGACGGTTGCAGATTTAACAGTAGAAAAAATCCTTTCTGTTGTAATGAAAGTTTTGCAATCAAAGGAGGAAATCAAGCTGGACTCTGGTTTCGTAGTAGATGTAATAACAATTAAACGAGATAGAGGGGCAGGTCGACGAAGAATCGTGAACGTAGAAGTCGATCGTTTAAAGAAGAAGGCTGTATTATCCATTCCAAGTGACGAAGAGGGGTTGTGCTGCGCTAAAGCCATAATATATGCTGAAGCCCATTTACGTGGAGATAAAAATAAAATCAGTGGATTGAGGGACAATCGACGTCCAACGCTCATAAACGCAGCCCGAAAATTGCATCAAGATGCGAATGTGCCTGTAGGACCCTGCACTTACAATGAAGTGAAAAAATTTGAAGAATATTTAAATATGCAAATTGTTGTCATTTCGACACAAAATTTAAACAAAGTAAGTTTATTTGTATATGTATTTGTATATTTTTATCTATTATTTTTTCGTGAAAAGAAAATATATGTACAAGCTTTTTTTTTTTTTCTAGGTATCTTATAAAGGGTGCCGACAGACCAAAAAGGATTAATCTATGGCTGCATGACGGGCATTATGATGTAATTAAATCTTTGCATCAATTTTATGGATCTCACTTTTACTGTGAATCTTGTGAGAAACCGTATCAAAATTTGGGAGAACATAACTGTCCTTCCAATTGTCCAATATGTCAGGAAAGCCAGTGCACACCCGGTGAAGCTTTTCGTTGTATGGATTGTGATAGGCTCTGTCGGTCAAGAGAATGTTTTGAAAAACACAAAGCCACGAGTCGAAATCAACAGCTGTCTTTATGTGATAAGGTAATTTTATTAAAAACAGTTATATATTACGTATAATTATAATTTTTAAATATTATGCCCAGATAAATTGTAAATAATATCTTTTTTTTTCTAGATTTATCAATGTAGGAACTGCAGCAAAGTAATTTTACGCAGACAGTGCCCAAAAGAATTGCACAAATGCTTCACGACAAGATGTCCGTCTTGCGAAAAATATGTGAAACAGAGTGAGCATCTGTGTTATCTTCGTCCGATTGCTGCCAAACCTGCCTTAGAAAAACTTATTTACTTTGATCTGGAGACCGACCAATCAACAGGGGAACATAGAGTGAATTTTGCCTTAGCCCAGTATTCAGACGGTACAGAATTCCATTTTAAAGGTTACACAGCCTGTTATGAATTTTGTAAGTGGTTGTTTTCGGAGCAGCACAAAGGATACACAGTTATCGCCCATAATATGAAGGGGTAAGAATAGCAATTTTTTAATATATTTTTAACTGAAAAATGTTTTGATTATTTATACGTCTGTGATTTTTTTTTTTTTTCCAGTTTTGACGGCCAGTTCCTATTGGGCTATCTTTTAAATCAGGGTGTAACTCCAGAAATCATACCGTGTGGATCCAAAGTTATGTATATTCGTCATAAAACTTTCAACATTAGAATTATAGATTCATACAACTTCCTCCCCATGGCTTTGTCAAAACTTCCATCTTGTTTTGGTTTTTCTCTGCTAAAAAAAGGGTATTTTCCTCACCTATTTAACACCCCTGAGAACCAATCTTATGTAGGACCGATGCCTGATGTTAAATACTACAGTCCTGATACTATGTCCGCCTCAGCACGTTCTTCTTTCATGGAATGGTATAAGAATCATGAACACGAGATCTTCAACTTTCAAGAGCAAATGTTAGAGTATTGCCGGTTTGTATTATTATTATTATTATTATTATTTAATATAAAATACAGAAATTTATTTTAAGATAACATATATTTTTTTGTTGTTGTTGTTAGATCGGATGTTGATATTTTACGTAGGTGCTGCCAGGAATTTAAACACCAATTTTACGAAATTAGTGGCGTCGATCCTTTTTGGTAAATATTTATAAATATAATCGTTACTTTGAAAATGTATATTTATTTATGGTATGTGATATTTATTTTATTTTTGTTGTAGTTATATAACAATAGCAGCAGCTAGTATGTCAGTATACAGATCGAAACATATACAAGAAAACTCGATTGGGATGATCCCTGTACACGGATACATTAATTCGACCAACTACAGTGCTGACGCAATTCGATGGTTGGATTTTGTTGCTTATAATGAAAATCTAGTTATTAATCACGCCCTTAATGGATTGGGTGAAAATACAATAGACGGGGTATCAGTGGATGGCTTCTGTAACAGCAGTAATACGATTTATCAGTATCATGTAAGTTTATTTATTTATTTTTTCATTTCAATGTTATTAATAATTAGCTTAACAACAAAGTGGTTATTTATGGTCATATTTTTTTTTTTTTATTTTAGGGGTGTTTCTTTCACGGATGTCCAAAATGCTTTGACAAGGATGTAAAAAATCCTTTATACGGTATAACTATGAATTCTCTGTATGAAAGAACGTGTCAAAGAACAACCAAATTTCGAGTTTTGGGATACAACGTTATCGAAAAAATGGGAGCATGAGTTTTTGGAAGACAAAAATAAAGACGAATCTCTGAAGAATTTTCTGATTTCTCACGAAGTGGTGGATAGGTTAAACCCCAGAGATGCATTCTTCGGGGGTAGAACGAACGCAACGCGGCTTTTTTTTGAAGGAAATGCTAAATACGTGGATTTCACTTCTTTATATCCTTGGGTATTTATATCAGTTTCTTTATTTATAATATTTTCAAAGTTATAATTAAGTCTCATATTCTTCTATTATATTTTAGGTCAACAAATACTGTAAATACCCAGTCGGTCATCCGGAGATTATTACGAAGAATTTTAAAGACCTTGACACATATTTTGGAATTATCAAGTGTAAAATTTTGCCTCCAAAAGGTTTATTTTTACCTGTATTGCCTTACCGCTGTCAAAAGAAACTTATGTTCCCGTTGTGTGCTATGTGTGCAGAAACTATGTTTCAAGGAGAATGTAAACATAACGATGATGATCGTTCCTTAATTGGCACGTGGATCACAGAAGAGGTAAAGCAAGCCATTGATAAAGGATACAAGATAATGAAAGTAAGAAAATTTTCTTTTAACAAATACTTTTTCAATGATTAATTTTATTTTAGAATAATGCTTAATTTTTTGTATGTTTCAGATATACGAAGTGTATCATTTTGATACAACCTCAGATAAACTATTCAAGCCCTATATAGATATGTTCTTAAAAATCAAGCAAGAGAGCAGCGGTTTTCCTACAGCATGTGACACTGTTGAACAGCGTGAGAAATATATTGAGGAATATGAAAAACGGGAAGGTATCAAATTAGACATAAACAATATATCCAAAAACCCTGGAAGACGGCAAGTAGCTAAACTAGCCTTAAATAGCTTATGGGGACGGTATGTTTTGCTTCTTTTCTCATTTTTCTGTTCACATATATTATCAGTGTCAATTTTGAAAAAGTAATTTTTTTTTCTCTCTTACAGATTCGGAATGAATGTGAACAAACCACATATTACTTATGTGAATTCTGTTTAATAAACTTCTGTCAGATTCAACCAAAAATGTAAGACTTCATTTTAAATTTGTTATATACAATTTAATAAGTGTAAATATATTTTTATTTATAAATTTCTTTTTAACTTTAGGTAAAAGATGTGTACTTTCCTACTGATGAAACAGCTGCTGTGTGTTGGGACAGTTATAAAGATTTCATTCCACAAGACAGTTCAACAAACATTTTTATTGCTGCGTTCACTACTGCATGGGCTCGGCTTAAGCTATACTCAGAAATGGATAAACTCGGAACTGCAGTCCTTTATCACGATACGGACAGTATCGTTTATGCTTCTGAGGTAAATAATGATCCCCCACTAGGCAATTTCTTAGGGGATTTTACAGATGAGTTGGATGGAGATATTATAAAAACCTTTGTATCTGGTGAGTTTTTTAAAATTATTATTATGATTGTAAATTATTATTATTTTAAAAACGAATTAGGTTAAATTGATTTATTTTCTAATGCAATTTTTGTGATTTTTTTCTTTTTTTAAAACAGGAGGTCCAAAAAATTATACTTATCTGACAGCGTCTGGAAAAACCTGTTGCAAAATCCGAGGATTTTCTCTCAACTTTAAAAACGCCCAGTTATTGAATTTTGAAAGCTTAAAAGCCCTATTATGTTCTATGGACTTGACAAAGGCAATAGAAGTTTGTAATGACTCAAAAATTACCCGGGATGCAAAAAGACGGAAGGTTATTAACAAGAAGGAAAATAAACTCTATAGAATGATCTACAGCAAAAGAGTTATAAATTAGAATTTTTCAACTTTTCCATATGGATATTAAAGTAAGTTTTTATTTATCACTAAATTTTAATTCAAGAGATTTTTTTCTGAAGTAAATAATTTTAACTTAATATTTTCTTTCTTTGTTTATTTCAGAGATTTCTGAAAAATAACATGAACAACTGAAAGGTTTTCTTCAAAATGTTTTTAAAGGAAGTAGTGGTAAAAATATTTCAAGTGTAAAATATCTTTATTTCTGAAACAATTTTTTTGTATTTTTTGTAAACTGAAAATATGTAATGATTACTTAATTTTTTTATGAATAAAATGAGTTATGTTGATTTTACATTGTTGTTCTTTTTTAGTGCATATGATATTAATAAGTATGATTAATATTTAGCTGTGTGATAAGTATTCTCAGTAAAAATATAAAAATGTTTTTTAAAGATTGAAAAACACTTATAAAAATCTTTTTTTTTTTTTTTTGAAAAGTAATTTGTACAAAACAAAATTAATATATGTGGTAAAAAGTGTAAAAAATTCTTATGTTTATAATCAAGAGACAAACTTTAAAATTAATATAATTCTTTATTAATGGATTCTTATTCAATTACATCTATAGGTTTTTTCAAACTCATTTTTCCAATCCATGGGATCGTAGTATTTTTTCTTTTTTTAGGCAATGCATACATAGTTTTCATTTTCACATTAGGTGAACGATTGTTTTCTAAAGAAATTTTTGAATCAATTATATATTTATTTTTTATAAAATCTTGAGGAAAATAATGCTTGTCCAATATTTCTTTAAACTTTTCAAAACCAACGAGTTTCTTTGCTCTACTTCTTAATAAGAAATTAATAAGCTGAATTATATCTGAACCAGGAATAATATTATTGTTAAATAAAAGTTCCTTGTTTTCTGTCCAAATAACTTTCCTTTCCCTTAAAAAATTTATTATATGTTGAGCTGTACTTTTATGCTTTACTGGAACAGTTTGAAGAATTTTATTTTCTATATCAATAGAATTTTTAAGAGGTTCTTCATTTTCTTCTTGAGAAGGTCTCACACTATTAACATTTGGGAAAGTAACAAATTTTTGTAAAATTTGAACGTAGAGCTTGGCTTTTTCGTCATCACTAATTTTCTTCTTTAAAATATCTGTAATCTGTTTATCTAAATCAGATAAGTGTTCTTCCGTAAATAACTGATCCTGATCAAATGGGATTAATCTGAATTTACGAGCGAACTCCATTTATTAAAGAGCTCAATACTGATACTGCAGCTGGAATAAGAATAGAAAGAAAGCCGTCTCCTTTCTGTACTAAAAGTCGCCTTTTCTTGAATAAGGGAATTTTTTTATCTCCTAATCTACGCAAAGTTCTTTTATAAGCGATTAACTTGTTTTTCTGACGATTACTGACGGGAATGTTGCCTTTTAAAAGATTCAAAGCGCATTCACACACACCTTTTATAACGCTGTTAGGACACTTTCTAAGAAATGCTGATTTTTTTTTGGTCTTGTTCAACAGTTTTAGATGCTCTATGGTCGAAATCGTGAGTACAAATGACATTTGCTAAATAAGATCTTTTCTTTATATACCCTGCATAAGAAGAAGCTTTCATCAATGCACAGTGTTTAAAATCTGGTTTATGGTTAGGGCATTTAATTACTGAACCTTCCAATAGGTTGATTTTGGGGCAATTAAAATCATTTAGATTAAAAATTTTTCTCCCTGATATCGTTTCTAAAAATTTTGTTTTTTCTAGACCTTTAGTAAAAATTGTTTTATAGGACAAAAATAAAGACTTGAGAATAAAATGTAAAGTTGAATAAGGTAGTTCTCCACTATCCCAATGTAAATTATGACAATAACGAGTGAGCCAAGTGAATGTCTTTTTATTTTTACTGGATAATTGTTCCCATGGGTGTGGAGGAAGGAAACTCCAACGCCCGTGATATCCAAATTCCACATCGAAAAAGGCTAATTCTTTGATAAAAAAATTATGTGTGTTTATCTGAAAACCTTCAAATTCCACTACTATAGAAGACATGTTAACTCAGTGGAATGGTGAGGGCAAATGGGTTTATCTAGGTTCATACACGTAATGAATATCAGTTGGAAATATTCCTGTGCGCTGGCGCATACGTTCACAGGTCTCAGGTCTTAAATCAATTAACAGATAACTGAATGGTAAAAAAGTAGCATCATTAAAAATTTCCTGAAAAGCCTTTGTTTTACCGGGAAACATTTGTCTGCCCAAATACATTATTTGGCTTTTATCTCTAGGGTTTTTATAAAGCACCATATAATGCGCGTTTAAATTGACATTTCGCATTTCCCTACCTTGATGAAACAAATTTTGCGTTATAAAGATAATTGAAAAAATTTCGATGATGACTTCCTTTTGTAAAAAGTTTGCTTAATCGGACATCATTTGATAGTTCTGACATCAAATCATCTATGATAATTAAAGCATTTCTTAGGGTGCCAATATTAGAAGGTAAGCCTTCTTCAAAATGTACTCCCTTCATTGAATCAAAAAGTGGCTGATAGCTTCCATAACTGTAAATAATAGACGGTGGCATAGGATGTAAAAATTCATGATCAATGAGTTTTTTAACAAAAAAAGTCTTTCCTGAACCTGTTGGTCCACTAATAACAGAGGTGGAAGGATGTACTAACTTCAGTTCTTCCATTTTTGTAAATGAAAGAAAACTCTGGAAAACTGTGAATTTATAGCTGATAATAAAATTATTATTAATAATTAATAGTAAATCAGTAATGTATGATTAATTTCCTCCATGAATTAGTAATAGAAATTAAACTAATTCAAATTTTTTAAATTTATTTTTTCTTTTTTTAAATTAAAAAACGCAGTGTAAAATGTAATGGTATTTTTTGTTTAAATTTTTTGTTTGATTAAAAAAAAGAAAAAAGAAACTTACAAAGAAACATACACAAATATATACTTTATGAATTAAACTTTATTTTTTAAAAATCATATTTACACCATATCTTCTTTTTACAAACTGGAACAATCGGAAATCATTTTTCTTTCTAGTTAATACAGATACAATAGATTTCATACAAAGTCCTTGACATCGTTTTACGATAAAATAAATACAATATTGTCCACAGACATTCGAAGTTAAACTTTGAAGAGTTGACTCGTTCCAACAAATTCGCTTATACTTTTTAACAAAACTTGATATGTCTTCTCCATAAGCTGTGGGGGGTAATCCAAAGGAATCAAAAAATTCTAGAGTCTTTTTATCTTGAATGTAGACAGCAAGCCAGTGTGATCCCTTTTCATTATGTTTATCCGTGTTGAGTACTAACGTTGAGGGAAATCTTTGAACAATAGGTATTTTATCGGAAGGGAAAACACCTATGAAATATTTCGAAGAAACGGGGTCACGAGATAAATTTTGTGTATTTGCGATGAATCCATCAGTTTCCAAAATCATAAAGAATATTTCGAGCTTTGTTGATTTCTATCAAATTTTCAAATTCTGCATACACTATCAAAGTGATTGTTTGTGCTAAAGCTAGACCAAACTTTATTTCTAATCTTAAATTACTATGATGGACCAGATTTAGATGTGAACCATCACATAAATCCGGCGACAGATCAAAATGGAATAAAGAATATCCCTTTGAGAATTCTGATCTTGAAAGGTACAAGCCTTTGTTTTCTGTGTTAGAAAATAAATTTTGATAAGCTCGAATAAACAAATTTTTTTCAAAATTAAGTTGAAGTGGATTGTGAGGAACAGGTTGACCATCAACATAAACCCCTATAAAACTAATATTGTAATGCTTAAACTCAAAGGGAGACTTTTTATAGTTACCGTTGAATGCATCATTGTCCACGCAAGCAATAACAATACGATTTGGCATTTGCCCTGTAAATATGTTATCTTGAACAAAACTCATATTCCCGGCAGGAATAGAATATGCTTTGCAGAGTACTCTGTTGATAGGATATTTGGCTGTTGTTTTTTCTAGACTTTTTGCGTGTCCCAAAACTACACCGGGACTTACACGTACTTTCCGAACAAACAAAGAGGCGTGTTCCAGGGAGACTTTAAATTCATTTTCATCTCCTAGCAGACAAAATTCTGGTTTACTACGAATGAGTTTAATTTTCACATCTACCATATTAAGGAGAAGTCTTTCTTGGTGAAACATATCCAGGTGCAATCGACCAATCATGTCAACCGTTGCACTAAATTTAAACATTTCCGCTCGTTTATTAAAGCTTTCATTAGGTTCTGCATCGGCCGTATCAAAAACATTCATGCGACCCGCAGTATCTTTAAAAAATAATTCTGAGGAAAGTTGAGAAGTTTTTGCATCATAACCATGATTAAGAAATTTCTCGATCATGGCTCTGTAAGGGTAAGTATTATTACTAGAGGAAATAAGTTTTTCGTTTAAGCTAATATCCACCTGAGAAAACATGGAATGTAAAAATAGATTCACGGGTCCCACTTTACTTTTAGCGTCGAGGGGTGCACCATCGTTCTGTAAAATTTTTGCTTTCACATACAACTGAGTTTGGGATAGATCAATATATTCTTCTCCACTTCCAGAAACATTAAACTCTACAGGACCTCCATCAAAAACATTGGCAAGCGGATGAAATTCGACCCATTGACCCCGTTCTATAACTGTCTGAGTTGGTGGTAAAGGAAATAATTCTAATTCTGATTTTGCACATTCTGGAGAATCTTGTAATAGAAAAGCCATGACTTTATGTGTATACAGTTAATCAAAAGTATCACGTCCTTGTGTCTTGCGTGCTTTCGATGAAATGAAGTGTTTACCGGGTTTTCGTTTTCTTTTAAGCTTTCCCTGACCAATCATTTCGTCTGCTTTTTGAACTGCTTTTCTGGCTAATTTCTTCCCGGTTTCTTTGGCTCGAGTTTTCAGGGACGATTTAAAATTTTCGCCGGATAACATATCATTTGCAACCATAGTGCCTGTTCGCAAAGCTTCTTTACCGACTGTTTTTGCACCCTTTATCAACAAAGGCATGGCACTGCGAAACAGCTTGGCAAAAAATCCACCTATACCATATCCTCTTTGCAAAATCGTTCCTCTGTAATATGGTAAACCCCTACCAGTTTGCGCTGCATAATAATCTTCAAACTTTTTCGTACAACACGTATAAGGTACTAACATTTTTTTTTTTTTTTCTGATCCTTCTTTCTTGCAAACAAAAACAAAAATGAGAGTTATCATTGAAAGAAATGCTCTTTTATACGATTTGTCTCAAACGGAAATGTAAAGTAACAAAAACTTTACCCCTCTCAAAAGGCACTAAATCTCCAGAGTGAAGTCGTATATCAATTTGTACCGTTTGGAAATGTTGCCGGATAACAGGCAAGTAAAAGTGTCTTGAATAATGGGCATTAATAATTTCTCCATCATTTCCTTCGACAGTTACAATCTTTAGCAGAGGCGCTTGTACGTCACCTACGATTTGAGGTTCCACAAGATCACAGTACACATACATGACTGGAAAAGATGATTTTGGATCGGACACAAAAGGACTTTCCTGCAAACCGTTATATTCTCCCGCTTCAAATCCCAATAAATATGCCAAACCTTTATGCAGTATAACTTTTGATTTTTTATCCGTCTTGATTTTTACTCTCTTTGTAACTGGTTCATAATTGAAATCTATCTTATTTTTATGCGATGGTAACGTCATTCCTTTAATTAAGTCTGGTATTGTTTCATAGCAACCTGGGGGAACTCTTCTACCTAACAATTTTCCATCCCCCAAATCGAAACCAAATAAATTATTATCTTTTCGAACATTGAACCAAGTGTGTGGATAGATGAAATCGACCAAAGCCATTTCCCATTCTCCATTCAGGTTAATAGGGTTAGGCAGCTGAGTTGTAAATTGAGATATTTTATTCTGTGGGAAAAAGCTCAAAGAGCTGTCACTGATTAGTGTTATGTAGAACGACATCTTTTCAGAAATGAATGGAAAGAACGAAAGATGTTCCTTTTATATCAATTTTACATCTTCTACCCATGCATTAAATTTTTCTGGATAACCTTGAAATTTTACAAAATATTCGATTTTTCCCTTTCTTTTTCTCGTTTTTAATACTTTTTCCACAGGATAATAACCCGAATCGGAAATTTTTTGAATTTCTTCTTTGTAAAAAGTTTCTTTTATAACCTCACCTGCCAGATCTTTAAGTTTGTATACGACCGGAACGCGTGGTATAATTTTAAAAATAGTAAAAATCTCTCTAGTCCAATTTTGTTCATACCCTTTTTCAAAACGTAATTTTTCTTTACTTATGCGTATTGTATCACCTACTTTAAAATCAGGTTGCTTTGTAAAGATATTAGCATTTTCGTATAAAGTTTTCCACACTTGATTTTGGTTTTCTATATTCACTGCGCAGGCTCCATTTTAATACTACGATGCCATGTGTGATTGTAGCTATGTATCAATTGATTTATGACATCAATATAACGTTTTGTATTCATTTCTGTAAAATATTTCCACATTTTTGTCTTTAAAGTACGATTAAAACGCTCTACTATCGAAGCCTTTGTCGAATAATTCGTTGTGAAAAAATGCACCCCTTTATTTTGTAAATAATTTTGAAATTGTCGGTTCTTAAACTCAGTTCCAGCGTCTGATTGAAGTCTAACGGGGAGTCTATCCGAAAAGATTTTTTCAAATGCTTTCACAATTGTATAAGCTCTTTTATCTTTTAAAGGAATTTCCCAGGCATACTTTGATAAAACATCTATACATGTCAGTAAGTATCTAAAACCATCATTAAATTTTGATAAAGACTGCATGTCTACTAAATCGGTTTGAAATTGCTCGTTCAATCCCCCTACAATTACTCTATTTCTCGAAAATTTATGCCTTAAAGGTTTATGCAAAGTGTAGGAATCTTTCTTTTCTAACCATGTTTTAATAGATTTAGATTTAACTTTTCCTTTTAGCACACGTTGCAAAATATTAACTCCCCCAAAACTACCAGGTAAACCAGGATCACGATACAGCTGATTTAGTTCATTGGACATTTTCCCCAACAATAAAATTTGATGTTTATTTCACGGCGTTCAAACATAAAATGAACACATTATATCATTTCTTATATATATATATATATATTTTTTTTTTTCATTAGAATTTCCTAAAATTAAACACACATACAATGTTTTCTAAAATCAATAAATTGAACACAACTTAAAAATGAAAACATAACACAAAATAAGAGAACTAAACAAACATTTATTCAATAAAAAATACATATTAAAAATATTATAAAACAATTTCATTATCAATGTACAGTTTTTCAACATTTTTCAACAAAACACTAACATCAACATAACCAAAAAATTCCTCTTCATTGACAATTGTATCCAAATTTGCACTTAAATTTTTATGCACAAAATCTTTGGCAATATCATGCCAATTTAATTTGAAAAAGGCGATATTAAAATAGTCCGCAAAGTTCTCAGTATTAGTCCTTGTCTTACAATCATGCATAAAATCCACTGCGATTGTTTCACGACACCCAAAACAGTTCATCACTTCATTTATTTTAAAAGTTAGAGCACTTGTCAAACACTTTGTCAAAGACTCAAACAATTCTGGAAATCGTATGCTGTAATCAATAATTTGAGGATTTCGTTTCTGTTGTTGCCTTCTTCTTGTACAAAACTGAACAAGGTATATAATACAAGACTTTTTCTTACCTTATCCGTTACATCAGATCTGGAATCCATAAGTTTTTGAAATTCTGATGCAGTAAGCACCACACTCTTAGGCACAAATTCGAAAGACATATCCTTTCGTTGAAAAAGTTATTGAAAAATATACAAGTTCTCTCCCTCTTTGTATTGTTTCGCTACACAAATACGATTATCCACAATAATTGTTTTATCAGCTAAATCAGTTACACTGTTTATATTCGTGCACAATATTCGCCACATATCTGGAGTCAACGATAATCCATGTTTAGTAGGATGTATAAATCCTTCAACATCAAATATATGCTTTCTAATGTGTACACGTGTTTGTCCCAGAAACTCCTGCACGGATATAAAATTGACATTTCCAAGATGAATCGAATTATTAGGCAAACAATCCAGAGTATATCCTGTATCACCATTTCAATTAATTCTCACACCTGATTGAAACGCTGGTGTACGATCCTTTTCCTTAATATCCATCGCTGTTTTATCACGCTTTGTAGAAAACATATCTTCAAACTTGGGCCACGCTCTTTTCATTTTAATCCAAAAATAAAGTCTAAGTCCACAAACACTTTGAGGAAATCAAGAGCACAAAAATCGCCACGCGACACACACAAGAAAATATCATAAACTGACGAATATCAGTGTTGCCAAAACTTAGTTACCTAATTTTTTTATAAATTTGTGTTGCCATTCCGGCTAATTCTTCATAAAAACAACTCAACTTCACAAACAATATATGTTTCACTCAGTTTTCGAAAGTAAACAACTCAACACCATGACGTGTTCAACTATTGCAGCTTTCGAGTTCGGACATGACAAGGTGACGTCACGATGCCACACTTGTTTTTTCCTCTAGCGGTGAGATCAAAGCGAAATTAATTCATTCATTAAATCCTTCCTTTGAATATCCTTAATTACACAACAAGACGTGCAGATCTCAAGTCGGAACATGAAAAAAACAAGATGGCGACCCATGACGTCAAAGCACCGTCGAAACTTTACAGATGCAAATTCTTAAACCTGAAAATTTTATAAGTCCCGATTCCGAAACTGGCGTTTCGGTAAACAAAAAGAAGTCACGTGATTCATTTCCTCTTCATTAACTATTAATTACAGTCCTAATTAACATATTCTTAATTACAAATTAATCCGTCAAGCGGTTGCCGCTTTCAAGTTCGCACATGGAAGGTGACGTCACAGCTAGCCTCAAAACTCACAGGTACAGATCTGAAAATTTTACAAGTCCCCATTCCGAAACTAAGTAGCGTTGCCATTCTTAAAAAAATAATTCAGTGTTGCCACCCTCCAAAATAAAAAAAAGTATGAACCAACCAACCACTAGAGATTCAGCCAAAAAAACAACTCAACAAAATACCCTCGTCATCTTTTACGATAAACCGAAACCGAAACCAACAACTCAACTCCACCAGCAGGAGGAAAACAACTCAACTCAACTCGTGACGTCACTTCCGGTCCCCCCCCTCGATGACGTCACTTCCGCCGCACCAAGTGGCCTGATTACTACTCAGGATGCTATCCAAAGTGGCCACTGGAAGGAAGAGCTGGTGACAATTCATCTTTTTCTACCATATGTAAAGGACACTATAAAGGATAAGCTGATGTCTATTCCTATGTGTGTAATCAGTGACCATTTGGTCCATGATACAACAACATTTTGGACTTCCCAAAAAGTTATTGTTCAAAATTTATTTAAAGAAGTGCCACAAATTAAATACATAAAATATTTCAGTGATGCATCATCTGTGCGCAATATAAAAATTTTAAATACTTTAATAATCTCTGTTATCATGAAAAAAGTTCAGGTGTGAAAGATGAATGGCATTTTTTTACATCTTCCCTAGGAAAATGAGTTTGTGATGGCATAGGTGGTACCATCAAACGTATGGCAACCAAAGCCAGCCTTCAGCGACCATTTAAAGACCAAATATTAAATGCATCTGATTTATATAAGTAAATGCATCTGATTTATGTTAGTAAAATTTATGGAAATATTTATTTTGTGCCATCGTATCCAAATTAATCCAAAACGCATGCAAATAGATAGTGTGCTGCCAAAAAACCTTTGTGAAATTCTTAGTTGTAGATTTGGATGGCGGGACGCAAAATATAAAATAATTCATTGAAATAAATACATTTCAGTACATAATATAAACTTAATGAAAGTGATATATTTGACTGCGTACTTGAAAATTAAAAGCAATATTTCAATGTGCAAATATACTTTAATATGCAAAACAAAGTAATTGCAGTGGAATTTAAAAACAAGTCATTTAGTGTAATATCACTGCCTTGCTGGAATTTCATATCATTTCTTTGAAAACACATATTTTGATATTATAAGCGATGTGAATGAAAAGGTATCGGTGGGTAAATGTTATATGTTATTTTATGTTGAAAATAACGTTTACACTGTAAAAATAAATAGAATAAAAAAGCAAATTCAAATAAGAAAATCTATGTATTTTTTAATTAATAGCAAAGCGTCAATGAAAATTTGATATCATTATTTTTAAGACCCGTATTTCTAATTGTTATAGCCGTAAAGTACAGTGCTGCGTCACAAACTTTTAACCCGTTAAAGCTATTTTCTATTGATTAATATATAATCTTAAATAATATCAAACTTAAAAAAAAAAAGCATTTCATTAAAAATCAAAACAGTTTTTATTTCATAATAAGAACAAAGCAACTGATTATAAAACTATAGTCTTCATAATTTAGTCAAATGCAATTTACTTTTATTTCAATACCAGTTAATAACTGATGCCAAAAATGTTTTCGGCTTGAAAAATCTTTGAATAATAACATGGGGATGATAGATATATATAAATAACTATATCCATGGTTTAAACCAACACGTTGAATCGTTTTCCTGGAGTCGGTTGGTAGCCTCCATCGTGGTAAGACGTACGTTTTGCATCTTGGAGCTTTGTTCCGCCTACTTTCTTTAACATGGTTACATTCCGTGGCATCTGATTCGCCGATGATGTAACTTCCTCACACGTCTGCCCATCGTCTCTTCTGCTGTATCTAACTTTCATTTTCTCTTTTCTGGCTGATGATGTAGTTTTCTCACACGTCCGCCTTTTAGTTTTCTAAGTGTGGTACTCGCTCGTGTTTTACAGCGGAGTGTAACCCCGCCCACTTTTGAAAACTGCTGCTTCTATTGGTCAAAGACTGTTTTGTGACCAACTTGATTTTTTCACAGTGTTTTAAGGTTGGTCATCAGTAACCAAAAATTTCGTGTTCGCTCTTCCAGGGAAAAAGTCCCGTTTAGCCTTGAACTGTCATAGGTGCTAGAAAACGATTAGCGCTAACCCCCAAGACATCTGGTAGTGGCTATGAGTGACCAGTATTCATTATTTTACCTACTAGGAAGTCTGAACTGAATTATCTTGTAATCTCTCACCTTCATTCTTCCACTGAGTTTTTCTGAAACATTTTGGAACTTTCGGATATCTAAATTTGTATCCAAAGCCATGAAATTTTCTCTTTTCACTTACGAAAGATTAAATATAGTTAGATCGACAGCTTCGTCTCTTCTTATAAAGCGATTAAAATATTTAAACTGAAACGATATTTTACTGTAGTTGAAACAGTACGTACAATTTATGTAAAAACAGTTATTTTATTCATTATAGAATCGTAATACGTAAATCTTGCACCTTTTATTATTATTATTATTTTTTTTTTTTTTTCACGAAATTGAAAATAGTTACAGTTTATGTATACAGCACCCGCTGCTTATCAAAGTCACATTCGTACTGAGCAAAAGTGATTTTATTAAATGGGTATTTTCTTTCTTTTTTTTTTTTACGGAGACCGTTCATGCACTCAAGAAAAAGGTATTATTTACCTGAATTTGGGAAAAATTTTCAAAAGGCATCAAATAAATAAAACTATTAAACGATATTAATTAACTTTTAACTGATAATTATTTGATTGTTTCTTCAAAGTAGGTGAGTTGAACACATCCGAAATTCAGAGGCGTTTTTCTTAGAGAAATATCGTCAATACTTTGCTAAACATTCAAGCTTTCCTTTAAATTTAAAACCTTTTCGTTTGAGCTTTTTTCTTATTAATGTTATTAGAATAAGAACTGGAAATTGATCTTTTATTAATTAAACATTATAAAAAAACATCACTTGATAATCAAATTAAATTTGTAATTTATTACTGCGCTTTGAAGAATACATTCATGAAGAATAAATTGTCACTAAGACAAGTGATGGGCGTGCGTAAATGCTATGTGAAATTTTCGACAAAGAGAGATAACGGAGGGATTGCTGTATTTTATCTTCTATTTTATTCAAAAATAAAGAATCGCATTGTAAATAAAAATTTATTTAGCGTGCATAAATAAGATTTTTGTTGCTGAATAGATTTTTTTTTTTTTTAATTTATTAACCAGTGGCTTTATAAAGGCTGACACACAGCTTTTCAAAATATTTTTTACAATTATAAATATAAATTTATAGGCATGTTTACAACTATGTAACTAATTTAAACATTCTGTACATACTAGACATGTATCGATTGGTTGTTTGGTTGGAGGATTTAAAGCCGATTGACTCCAGATGTGTCCTAGGCCTATAGGGGGAATGCCCTCCTTTTGGGTCTTTCTAAGGGGTCCTAGCCCGTATTTACGCGTGTTTCAGAGGAAGCCACGGAAAACTCCGAACGGCTAGGTCGATGAGCGCGACCTGGGATCGAACCCGACACCTCCCATCTACCAGCTTCAAGCGCAGATCCGCTCGGCCGCTGGTGGGCAAACATGTACCGGAGCTCCCTATTCGTATCCGCGGATATCTGCCAGAAAAACAGATCCGTATTTCTATCTGGATCTGTTTTCTTTTCTTCAACGGAACTAATATGTATATTTTGTAGAAATTGCATGAAAATTAGAAAAGTATTATAAATCTTTCTCGACTGTTGTTAATATATAAATTAAAGAAATACAAATACAGTATAACCTCACATTTACATTCTGGAAATTGAAAAGATTTCGCAGTTTACAAGGTTACAACTTTCTTCTATATTCAGTAGTAGAAAGTATTAGATTCGTAAAATTTTTCAACTTCCGGTTTTTGATGAATTTGCACGTTTTGAGAGTCCAGAACACGATTTGACTATTTCTAGAAAATATCGTCTGTGTCTCTATATGTGTGTGACAAAAATTTTGTGGCGACTGTATCTTATTAACTACTGCATAAATTTATAAATAAATGCATCTTGACATAAGTTAGTGCCTATCAACTTTTGGTGCCCATCGCTCAACAGATAGCGCTACTATACAGTGATTTCCACAATTTAAGGCAATGCTATATCTCAGGAACTACTGCAGAGAATTGCATATAAATTTATATGTAGATGCACCTTGACATAGCCTAGTCCCTATCAACTTTTTATGTCAATTTCTCAACAGGTGGCGCTGCTACACAGCGATTTCCACAATTACAAGGAAAGCTATATCTCAGGTTCTATTGTGTACCATCAAAGAAAACTTTATTTGTGAGAAGGCGATTATGAGACATTATGCTGACTCAGTTTGAATGCTTGTCGGCCAATCGGTGGCGCTGCTATACTGCAAATTTCATCGATAACAGGATGGCTATATCTCAACTTCTATGCCATATAGCTGTACGAACCATGATATGTGAGATAACCATTATAAAAACGCATTGTTTAAGAAGTTATTTATAGGCGATAATGGATATTTAGTGTTAGATTTCCCTAAGATGAAAATTATTTGCATTCATCACGTTAAACTTTTTAATAATAGTTTTAATAAATTATTCGCACTTAGTGAATTTGACAGAAAAATATAGAAGAATGTCTTGTGGTGGCCACAACATACTAGTTTTTTTCTTATAATTTACCAACTGTGTGACAATGAAAATTTACTTTATTTTATATCATGTTATTGCTATATCATTTTACCTAGTTTTGCATGATTTTTAGATGAATAAGTATTGTTGATTTGTTTTTCGGGTTTCGGGTCGGGTTCTGGTTAGATAAGTCGGGTTTCGGGTCGCAAAAAATTCTCTGTTGCGGGTTTGGGTCGGTTTTCGGGTTGATGAAATTTTTTTTGTTGGGTTCGGGTGGGGTTTCGGGTTGATTTAAAATTCATCTGTCGGGTTCGGGTCGGGTTGCAGGACTCTACCCACAGACATATATATATATATATATATATGCATACACACGCACACACACACATGTATATATATATATATAATAGCCATTGAAATTGCCCAAAGCCTTGTTTTGGTGTAACATTCCAGTAGTGTCTTTCCCGAATCTATTATGTAACGTTCGAGTTCGCATTGCCATCAGCAGTTAGAAATCTCGCTTCCAGCATCTCGTCCCTCTGCTTCTTTCCCGGATACATTTTGTCTCGTATATTTCCTTCCAAGTGCAGTAAAAAATAAACAGTTAAATAATGTATTAAATAAATTTATGATAATGCATACAGTATTTTCTTGAAAGAATTATTATTATTATTATTATTTTGTCCCTGAAATAGAAGTATAAGTTAAACACTCATCAAATTATATTTGAATTTTGCGACGATGACCTATAACATACCTATAAAGTTTTAGCTCAATCGAATAAGGTGTTTAGACGGTGTTGCACTTTAAACAATTTGACTTCATAGGCTATAGTTATAAAGAATTTTTATGTGTGTGTAAAATAAAAATTTTAGGCTATTGTTAAATTAAAAAAATATATATATTCACTCGCATTACTCCTTGAAAGTTATCAAGCAGCTTTTGGAGTAGCAACCTGATATGAACATCAAAATATACATTAGAATTATCTGCAATTATTTTGTTTCTAATTTACGCTGACAAGAAGCATTACGCAAAAATCGATCGTTAAAATCTTGACTATAATGTGGAACCTCAAAAAGTGTAATAATACCAAAATCCCAACAATAAAAATTTAATTTAAATGCATTTCCTTTATGGTATGAGTATGATAAATTAATTTTCATTCCTGATAAATTTTTCTGGAGATGGTAAAATATTATATTAAAGCATTTCCATCAATTACATTCAATAAAAAACAATGTTTTTGCTCATTTATTAGTATCCCTGTATATTTACTAAAAGATATGTATACACCGTATTGTGTATTGAAGTATAGTCTTACTTTAATAATACACAGCGCTACCTGAAATACACTTCCATCAGTTTTCTCAAGTAAAAACTGTTTCTTTCGGATAGCCCTGTAAACGAATGGTGAATGGTTTTCACATTCACACCAAATTCTATACGAAATACATTTTTATGTATATAAAAATATTCATTTCATTTGGTTTAGTGATGACTATAAATCTTATACTGTACTAACTTGCAATTTTGCCCATAATGTATATGAATTCTCTTGGATGTCCCTGTACACGAAGCATTTGCTTGATACCAACAAAAGGTTTAGTATAGCATCCTTATATGATGCAGATTTAGAATACTAAACTTGGACTTCCTGTATGCAACTATTTGTTCTTGAGATATGCACATAACAGACAGAGAAGCAGACACACAACCACTAGGAACATGTTTTAGGATTCAGGTCATCTCACAATATGTAAATATAACAAAAAATTAGTATCAAAAAATTGCACTTTCGGTCTTTTCGGTGAAAGTGAAAAATGCTACCAGTTGTACACTCATCGAAATCTATGTAACTCCTGTGCCCCGATGTTCTATTATTGTAGCATACCTACCGTCTTTCAGCTCAAGCTTTATACTAAGCTTTCAACTAAGCTTTAGACATTATAAAGCTTTAAAATGCTTTAGACATTATAGTGTTCAGACACAGACACATGCACATGAATCACAGTGAAAAAAAAAAAGGAGAAGAAGAAGAAAAATTAACTCAATCATTATTATTATATGTTTTTTTTTTTTCCCCATAATTACAATACTTATAGCTTACTATAATCTAGAACTGTTTGTTGCGGGCACTTGTACCTCTCCTCTTATGTTAGACTAGCAAGCCCGTGCGACTTTTTCGCACTTTATTTCTTTGTAACCTTTAAAATTTAAAATTATTATTATTATTTTATTTTAACGCCATAAAAACGTTATGTTTACATATGCATAAGCAAATTTATTATTTAACGTTTTTTTTTTTTTTTTTTTTTTTTTCACGTGAAAGCATATTTCATTTTTTCATAGATATAGTAATAAGACATAGATTGATCATACCACTTGATGTCAGTTTTAAATCAATAAGATCGTTAATAAGCAGATCTGAAAGAGAAAATATATATATAAAACAGTAATGCATAAAACATCCCATCATTGATTATGTATATGCGTGTGTATTTTGTATATATGTATTTTGAATACTTTGATATATATTTATACAGACAATACGGCCTAACAGAATAAAATGCATTTTGAAAGCAGTCCGTGATTTATTTGGATTAAGCAAGTGTGGTCTAAGTTATCAATAGCTTTATATATTGACATTTTGTAAATTTTTTTGGAATATATTCAGCAATAATTTTTTTCTCTAAATTTTCATTTTTTTCCTCGGGCCGGGCCGAGGCTGATATTATCAAATTTTGTCCGGGCCGGGCCGCATTTTTCGACTTCATATCGGCCCGTGCAGACCTCTAACCTGTATATATAACCTGTACAACCTTCTTTCATGGAACCGATAGCGATGGAACCCCCACGTCAACCTCATGCCCAATGCAATCTTCGTGACCAGAGTAGGCAAATGTTGAATGATACCCAAGTTGAACTTCGTAGATCAACTCGACAACATACACCTCCTTCCTATTTAAATGACTACGTAAAAAATTTTGAGTGTGGGGGAATTATTGCATATTTCAATATAATGGCAGCATTAAATATAACCGAGTATTTGTAACCTGTTGACAACACTCAATATGTTTTGGGTTTGTGTTCGAATGTTTTATATATCTGTGCGTGTAAATAAAGTGTTAAGTCATTGGAATACGATCTAAATTCAATAAGTACGTATTCAACTTTCATTCCAGCGTTATGACAGGTTTCGCTCCAGTATGGACAAGATGATGTTTTTTCAGATCTCTTACTCGAGAAAATCTTTTACAACATTCTTCACACACATATGTTTTTTCTCCTGCATGAATACGAAAATGTTTTCTTAAACTGCCTTTTTCAGAAAATTCTTTAGAACATTTTTCACATACATATAATTTTTCTCATGTATGAACGCGAAGATGACTTTTTAAACTGCTCTTAAAAGAAAATTCTTTAGAACATTCTTCACACACATATGGTTTTTCTCTTGTATGAATGCGATAATGGCGCTTCAGATAACTTATCCGAGAAAATCTTTTAGAACATTCTTCACACACATATGGTTTTTCTTCTGTATGAACGCGATAATGGCGGTTTAGCTCACTTATCCGAGAAAATCTTTTAGAACATTCTTCACACACATACGGTTTTTCTCCTGTGTGAATATGAAGGTGTTTTCTTAAACTGCTCGTATCAGAAAATCTTTTGGAACATATTTTACACACATGTGGTTTCTCTCCTGTATGAACGCGAAGATGCCTCACTAAATTACTCTTTTTAGAAAATCCTTTAGAACATTCTTCACACACAAATGGTTTTTCTCCTGTATGAACACGAAGATGACTCATAATAAAATCCTTTTGAACATTCTTCACACATGAATAAATTAAATTAAACAGGAAATGTATCACAAATAAGATAACGTTCTTGTTGTTGCAGGGGTTTTCATCGAGACCTATAGCTGTGTGGATGTTGTCTCAACTGTTCCATAGATGCGAAGATGCCTCACTAGGATCTAGTATAATCCTCTCAATAAAAACAAAAAACAGAAGTAAGCAAACAGGTTACCATAGTATACCTATTTTTGCCGTTTTTGTAGAAATTGCAACTTTAATATTCAAATTCAGAAAAATTTATAAACATTAACCCCTTTACCAATCTCCACTGTATACACAAATAAAAAATAAATTGGTTGATTTTACAAATATATAACTTTTTAAAGCATGTGTGGCACAAAATAGTCTACCATTAGCCTTTAACTAATTCAATACATATTATAAATTATATTATTAACAGGACTTTGCACAGTACTTTAAGTTTTTAATGCATAATTTGCTGCAAATTAACATTTATAGATATTGCATTAAAAATTAAATAAATAAAATACAAGTGGTAGATGATAAATTTCTCATTAAGCTTACTTTTATTTGTTCGTATACTGTATTTTAATATAACAATGAGAATTCATAATCTAAACCTAGGTTTTTTTTTTTTTTTTTAATTATTATTATTTATTAATTTAACAGCATCCAGCTTCAACTATGCTACGCAGATATGTAAAATTAATATTTACAAGAAGATTGTTAAAGACGTTTGACAAAATTGTTACATTATTATTGTTTTTGCCTTTTTCAAAATAAAAAAAGCCTTAATAAAATCAATTATAAAGCTAATCTTTCTTTTTTTTTTTTAAATTAACAAAGGATATATACAAAATTAAACAGTTAAATATTTAGAATTAAACATGTACAAGTAACAAGCAACATATTATTATTATTATTATTAAACGTTTTACAATATCTAGTATGTTTTAAATTTACCTTTTTCTTACTCAAAAGTAAAAATTAAACATAAAATTTAATTTATCAGGAGATAGCATATTTACTAATGTTATAACGTTCAAATAAAAATTATTCCTTTTTTTACTGTTTACCAAACATTAATATATAAATATACAATAGATAGCTTAATATTGGATCGAACTATCTTACAAAAAAAAAAGGCACAGTTTACAATAGAGAAAATGATAATGATACTAAGAAAAAACAAAAGGCATAAGGACAAAATCGCTTAATGTGGTCATAAACATAAACATAGAAGAAATATATCGCCAACGCCAAGGTGCGCCAAGAAGCCCATTTTCGCTAACATGATGGTAATCATTTGTCTTAACCAATCAAAGATGCTGTCATAAAACAATATAGAGAAGAAATGCAAGAAAGATTTTGATTGGTTCGGCTCCATAGTACCACATTGCATCCACAGACGCTAGTAAATAATAGGCCGGCGCATCACCGCCATTTTTTTGCCTCCGAAGAGGACAGCATTCCCGCTTGGCGTCCTTATCGCTTCCCTAATGATTTTAAGAAATCTTGATCTGAAGCTAATCCGGTCAAGATAAGAGCAATAGGCAACAATAATATTTCTAAAAACACATTTTTTTCACAGCACATTCTCAGGATGTCATTTTATTCTGAGGATGTCCTATGGATGTACTGGGGTAAGATGTGTTGTTAGGGTGGTTTCTGTTTCTTTTACAAAATGTCGCCAAATTCATTCCATGAATGATTATAGCAGTTTATCGCGTTTAAACAAACTTCCATATCATAGTTTACTTAGCTAAAATTATGAAATATAATAAAACAGTTACTCTAAAGTAACGTAAGACGATTAAAAAAAAGTTTGTCGTTTGTTTATTAGAGAAACGCGCTGGGTACATGTGGCAACCCTAAGGCAACAAAATGCCTGATGCGCCAGCTCGTACATATAGGAGCCTTACCCTGATTATATGCTTAGATCACATGATTAAACTGACGAAACTGGGAAAAGCCAATCAGGTCTTCGATTTGAGCAATAGCTTCGATCACAGCGACATCTGGGTAAGCTTAATTTTTGTAGCATCATTTTAACATCCCGATTATAGGCGATTTAATGTTAATGTATATATTTTTTTTCTGATTATAAAAGTCGTTATATATTATTGTGCTCAAAAGGCAAGAAGTGGAATACTATAACACGTTAGTTTACTATTGTTATTAGTTTATCTTGAGAGGACTGCATATACTCAGCTACACATTCATTTAAAGAAAACATAAATTCTTCGTGACAAATTTCATAATAATTTAATCGTTGACAATATGAATTTACCTATAAATGCGGAAGAAAAGCCGTTTGTGTGTAAAGAATGCTTTAAAGGATTTTCTAATAAAGGTAATCTTATGAGACATCTGCGCAGTCATGCAGGAGAAAAACCATATGTGTGCGAGGAATGTTCTAAAAGATTTTCTCGTAAGAGCCATTTAATTTCACATCTTGTCGTTCATACAGGAGAAAAGCCATATGTCTGTGAAAAATGTTCTAAAGGATTTTCGCGAATGAGTGATCTAAAGAGTCATCTTCGCGTTCATACTGGAGAAAAACCATATGTCTGTGAAGAATGTTGCAAAGGATTTTCTCAAATCAGTCATCTAAAGTGTCATCTTCGCGTTCATACAGGGGAAATGCCGTATGTCTGTGAAGAATGTTCAAAAGGATTTTCTGAAGTAAGTAGTCTTAAGATTCATCTTCGGGTTCATACTGGAGAAAAACCATATGTGTGTGAAGAATGTTCTAAAGGATTTTTTCGGAGAGGTGATCTAAACAGTCATCTTCGTGTTCATACAGGAGAAAAACCGTATGTCTGTGAAGAATGTTCAAAAGGATTTTCTCGAGTAAGTAATCTTAAGCGTCACCTTCGCGTTCATACAAAAGAAAAACCACATGTGTGTGAAGAATGTTTTAAAGGATTTTCTGATAAGAGCAGTTTAAGACGACATCTTCGCATTCATTCCGGAGAAAAACTGTATGTCTGTGAAAAATATTCGAATTGATTTTCTCGTAAGAGCTGTTTAATGTCACATCTTTGCATTCATACCGGAGAAAAGCCATACGTCTGTGAAGAATATTCTAAAGGATTTTCTCGAATAAGTGACCTAAAGAGACATCTTCTTCGAATTCATAGAAAAGAAAAGCAATAGTGTGTGAAGGATTTTCTAAAACATTTTGTCTATTAAGTCATTTAAAAAATCGTCTTCACATTCGTACCGGAGAAAAACTACATGTGTGTGAAGTATGTTCTAACTTATTTCATCAAATGAATAGTTTAAAAAATCATCTTTACATTCATACAGGTGAAAAAGGAGAAAAGCCATGGGTGTATAAAAAAGGAAGAAGCTTCCTAAAAGTGATCTACGCATTTTAACAGTACACAAAATTTACTAAGGGACAAAAAAGAAAAAGAAAGCCGCACTTCGATATTTTTCATTTTTCTTTCTGCAGTCACCAATTTTATAGTTTTAATAGTAAATTTTCGAATAAAGTTTATTACGCTGTGTTTGACGAGCAATTTAGTATTGAGCCAAGTACTAAAAAAAGATACAATTGTTCAAAAAATTATATTTTTAGAAAATATTTCAAAAATGTCAAAAATAAGGCAATTAACGACACCACAAAAATATTGATTTTAGAGTAAAAAAAAAAAATAAATATTTTAATACGCGAAACTTCAAGATTGTTAAATGTTAATGAAATATTAGTGAGCTGGTTTGGCTGTTTAAACCATTGATATAGTAATAATGGAGGGGGAAAAAGATCTAGGATCATGGAGGGGGAAAAAGTGATTCCTTTTTACTCCGAGAAAGACGGCTATTTTGACCTGTTAATGGCCGTCTGTTTCTGAATGAATATACACCGATAATTTAACAAATAAAGAATATAAATAATTTTTGTACTAAAGGTGAATGAAAAATTGCAGATACAGTTTCATTTTTCTTTTTTTTACGACACTTATTAATTTAGTTAATATTTAAAGTTAAACGTTTTTAATATAACAAAACTAATGTTCTTTACCTGCGCTGCTGCTAAATGTATTTGAATAATTTTGAAAATTCTGTATTACTTACTTATCATGAGACGCTGCCGCGTCTCCGTGACGCAACAGAGCTCAAACGAAGCTTACGTGCGACACTATATATACAGCCAATTTAACAACAAAGGAATTTGGAAACGCCGACATATAATATCTCAGTAAATAGGAGATATTTTGGTCTGATGTTTTGAGAATAATCTTTTATCTTCTGCCTGATGCTATCCTGTAAGTTTCACACTTCAACATTCTATATATTTTGAGATCTCGAATTGCAATTTAAGACTTCAAAGGGAAAATTGTAATGGTGTAGCCTTTTTTCTGGATCTCGGCTCGGACAAATTTTATGAAATTGATATATGATACTAATTTCTCTTGTCTGAAAAGAATGACGTGCCCCGTTTTTCCCAAAAAACTCTTGGTTTTTTTAATATATTTTTTACTTTAAAAATGGAACTATATTACCTCGCGGATTACACTCTTTTCTTTCGCATCGCTCAAAAGAAAAGAATGTAATCTGGTTTGGAATGTTCGCGGACGCATGCAGACTTCGCTTCCATTCGTAATATTCAATCTCAGATAGGTAATTTGGTTCCATCTATCGGCCGTTAGTGTCAAAAATAAACTTACAAAAATAAAATATTTTTCTTTCTTTAATATATATATATTGAGTTATTTAGGTATTTGTAATTTATATATATATATATTTTAATCAAAAATATTCATTCAATTCACATTGTTTTCAAGTTCATATGTTGTTAACTTTCAAAATTGGTTTTATTTTAAAAAGTGATTGCAACAACAAAAACTTTTTTCTTTACTTTCATAAAAATGATAGATAATATCATAATCATATGCAAATATTTGTATATATATATATATATATTTTTAACTAATTGATAAATCACTTAAACTATGTATAGAAAAAATCCTGAAAAAAAAAAAAAAAAATATATATATATATATAATAATTAATTGATTAATTTGCTCATTAAATTTCTATAATGCAGTATGTAAATGAAATATTTTACAAAGATTATAATAATTATAATATATCAAATCCAAATCTAAAATTTCATGTTTTCTGTTATTATTTTACTTTTGTAAAATAATATTGTAGGGTTATTCCATACCAAAACACCCAAAATTAGAAAAATTTTTTGCTCCATAGTAACAGATATTTTTTGAAAAATTACCACTAAAACTTATGGTGATAAAACCAAAAGATATCAATTTGTAAAATATTTCGTCCATTATTGGCCAAGATATGGACATTTGAAAAACAGTCATTTTTACAAAATGTCGGCAATATTGGATTTAGCACTACTGTGAAAAATTACATAACTGGAAAAATAATGGTCCAAATTCAACAAATCTGGTACTAAATAAAAGCTGCTAATGTAAGAAATATAAGTCCAGTGTTTAAATAAAATGAAATACATGTTTTACTGTTTTTTTTTTTTTTTTTTTTTTACTCGACAAATGTAAAAAAAAATCATCTGCAGAATTTAGCTAAATTTAATGAGCTGTAAAAAAAATGACCCATTATTCAATTTTTCTAAAACTTGGTAGAAACACTAATCAATATGTGTACATTAAGTATAAAAAAAATTAGTTAGGTAATATTTCTTAAAACTTAAACAAAAAAAAAAAAAAAAAATCACTGATATTGAGACATAAAATTCCTTGTTTTATTCTCAATAGTGTTCACTAGTGAAATGTTTTCTAAAAAGTAAAGTTTTTATTTTTATATTTAATTATCTTAATTTTAAATACTACTCAAAAAATATATTTTGAACAATTTCAAAAATGTCATCATCTAAGACTAGCTCTTCTAAATGATGTAATTTGTGAAATGATTGCATCATCTGTTTTTTTAATCAGCATGATGTAATATTGCATCATCCTAGACATTTAGCTCTGCTTTCATATCTTTAACTGTTGAGTTACTTTCAAAGAGGGGTGCTCAGAGTGAAGTTGTCTTATGTAGAAGAGATGGAATGATTTATATGCAATAAGCTTGATGTGTCATTAAGTAATGAAACTATTTCTGTTCTCAACTATTTCTGTTCGGATTATTAAAAAGTTTATGTGATCTAATGACAGATGAGACAGTTTATGAAGTTGGAAATATCTGGAAAGTCCACAAGGATAAATATTTAAAATGGTACCATTTAAGGCAGAGAACTTGTTGCGATCCATTTAATAAACATCCAATTAAAATCAAAGCTAAGTCATTAAAAGCAATTTCGTTAAATTTGTCTACGACAAATCCAGTACTTATTACAGAAAAAAAAAAAAAACTATTTCTTGTTATTCCTCATTTCATTTACCTCTCAGTGACGCAGAGTTACAGATTTCTACTGCTACTTATGAAAAGGAAATCGACAGTGATGATGATTACTGTGAATTTACAGTAATGATTGATCAATTAAATAAAAGCTGTTAAGTTCTGGATTTATCACCAATAAAGTTCAGTAAATTTAGTTCTAAGAGAAATCTTGATTATATTCAAACTAAAGTTAAGAAAATAAGTAAGAGTGTTGCTACTAAAGCAGCCACAGTAGTAGGTATCAGTAACCCATTAAAGACAAAAGGCAAGACTTGTCCTGATTGTATGTTTATGATGCAAAAGTTATTAAATAAATTTACAAATGCTTCATTGAAGGAAAAGGTATAAATCCTGACATTTGTCCCGGATTCTTGGACAATTCAGGAAACAAGAATTTATTTCAATACTACTGAGTATTTAGTTAAAAAGGCAAGAAAATTAAAAGCAACAGAAGGGGTATTATCAATGCCATGTGACAAAACAGGTGTTAAATTAAGTTCTGAAACTGTAGAGAAGGTTATTGCATTTTATTATGATGATGATAGTAGTGCTTGTTTAGGAAAAAAGAATGCATATCTGTTGTTAGTGAAAATGGAAGTGTATTAAAACAAAAGAGATTGGTTTTGTATAATTTAAAAGAATTGTATTTTGCATTCAAAGAACAACATAAAGATTTAAAAATTGGACTATCAAAATTCTGCTCATTATTCCCAAGAGAATGTGTGACTACTGGGAGCAAAGGTATTCATTCTGAGTATGTTTGCATATACAATCATCAAAATATTAAACTCATGCTTCATGCTCTTCATATTACTGACTATATATCACTGTTAGTAAAGTTAGTTTGTTCCACTGAATCTGAAAAGTACCTGGTACACAGATGTAATAATTGTCCACCTGTGGAAATTCTGAAGAGGGATTAATGCTTTCCAATGAATTAGAAATGATTAATGAAATTTCCTACAAACAATGGGAGAAAACTGATGGCGCAGAACTGAAAACAGTTACTACATCAGTAGATGAATTTGTTGAAATTTTAGGTGCAAAACTGTCTGCATTATGCACCCACCACTTCTTCACAAAAGCACAGAGTAAGTATTTTAGCAAAACGAAAGGTGAATTCAATGAAGGCACTGCTGTTATTCCAGCAGATTTTTCTGAAAACTATACTTGTATCATGCAGGATAGTAGTAATCAGGCCACTTGGTGCGGCGGAAGTGACGTCATCGAGGGGGGGGGAACCGGAAGTGACGTCACGAGTTGAGTTGAGTTGTTTTCCTCCTGCTGGTGGAGTTGAGTTGTTTCTTTCCTGTTGGTGGAGTTGAGTTGTTGGTTACGGTTTCGGTTTATCGTAAAAGATGACGAGGGTATTTTGTTGAGTTGTTTTTTTGGCTGAATCTCTAGTGGTTGGTTGGTTCATACTTTTTTTTATTTTGGAGGGTGGCAACACTGAATTATTTTTTTAAGAATGGCAACGCTACTTAGTTTCGGAATGGGGACTTGTAAAATTTTCAGATCTGTACCTGTAAATTTTGATGCTAGCTGTGACGTCACCTTCCATGTGCGAACTTGAAAGCGGCAACCGCTTGACGGATTAATTTGTAATTAAGAATATGTTAATTAGGACTGTAATTAATAGTTAATGAAGAGGAAATGAATCACGTGACTTCTTTTTGTTTACCGAAACGCCAGTTTCGGAATCGGGACTTATAAAATTTTCAGGTTTAAGAATTTGCATCTGTAAAGTTTCGACGGTGCTTTGACGTCATGGGTCGCCATCTTGTTTTTTTCATGTTCCGACTTGAGATCTGCACGTCTTGTTGTGCAATTAAGGATATTCAAAGGAAGGATTTAATGAATGAATTAATTTCGCTTTGATCTCACCGCTAGAGGAAAAAACAAGTGTGGCATCGTGACGTCACCTTGTCATGTCCCAACTGGAAAGCTGCAACCGCAATTACAAATATTCTGTAATTACGAATATTTTAATTACTGCAATAATTATTTTTAAAGTCGAAATGAATCACGTGACTTTTACCGAAAACCTCGTACTTGTGTCGGAACGGGGGACTTGTAAAATTTTTTTGAATGGGTTATAACTATGTTTTATTAAGAGTTTTACTAATAAAGAATTTATTTTTCTTAACAGTAAAAACGACTTTGATTTTTCCACTTTTAGAACCGGCTGCGGAGGGGGAAGTCGTTACTTTATCTCGGACATGACCATGACGTCACGCCCCTTCAATGACCAAGGTATCAGTTTAACGAAAAATATAAGCGAGTTTAATTTTTGCGAGAGTGGCAACGCAGATCTCTCAAATAATTTGCAAACGAATTTTGGCATCACCAGTATTATTTAGTTGCTTCGATTGTTTTGGAGAGTGTTGGTGCGTGTTATATTAGTTGTTATTTATTTTCTCTGCTTTTTATGTGTTGAAGATTATGGATCCCTCACGCAAGCGCTCGTTTGATGATTCTGAGTGGGTAAGTACTTATGTTATTAATTATACTTTAACTATCAGAAATTATTTATTTTTAAGATGTAAATTAAAGAATTGTCTTGTTTTATTATTACTATTTTTTAACTTTTCTTTGTTTTAGATTCCATTTTAAAAGAGCCTTTGTTTTTCAAAAATAACAATAATTTTCTTAAAAATGGCTTTTGATTAGTAATCATGAATACAGTACCCCACGTGCAAATTTTTTTATATAATTGCTTTATCATTTATTTTAATTAAAAAAATATGTATTGCTTTTTTATTATTTTAAAAATAATACTTTAAGAAAAAGTGACTTTTGTACATTTTTTAAAACATTAACATAAATTTTGGACACGTGCATATGCTGTCTTGAACTAATTATGATTTACTGGATAATCAAGATTATTTTCATTTCGATAATATGTTATATTAGTTTTAAATTCCTCCACGGGTTTTCTGTATTGTTTTATGAAAAAATATTTAAACTTAAAAAAAAGAAACTTCGTTAAAAAATTATTTATTTGGTTAAGAATGCTTCATTGTTAATTAGTTATATTTTTACTGTTGATCTATTTTTAGAATAAACCCGGTCCTTCTAGGATTGATGACGATCCTTTCATGTACAATGGAAATTTCGATGATGATTCTGTAAGAATACTTTTCTTCTTTCGCATGATTGTACAAGTTAAAAAATATTATTATTATTAATTTGTTTATTTTTATTATCCTTATTTAGTTTCCTAGGGTGTACTCACAAGTTTTTATGCAAGGACCGATTGATGAGGAACTTTTTGATGATGACGATACTGTAAGAAAATATTTTATACTTATTTATATTTTGTTAGTTATCGTATAGTTAAAAATTCTTTTTCCGTCTATAATATTCATATTCCTTTTTCTTTTGCATGATTGTACAATTTAAAAAAATTATTATTATTAATTCGTTTATTTTTATTATGATTATTTAGTTTCCTAGGGCGTACTCGCAAGTTTTTAAGCAAAGGCCAATTGATGAGGAACTTTTTGATGACGACGATTCTGTAAGAAAATATTTTATACTTGTTTATATTTTGTTAGTTATCGTATAGTTAAAAAATTATTTTTCTGTCTATAATATTCATATTTCTTTTTTTTCCCTACAGTTTCCTTTCGCTTATTCACAAGTTCGTGTATTAAGTCCAAATGTATGGGATTGCGATAGAAATAATCCCTATGACTTTGTTAATAGAGTATGTTTTATTCATTTAAACTTTATTTATTTATTCCTTTTTTTTTTTCGATTGAATGATCTTAATTTTTTTTTTTTTCTTTTTCCATTTAGCAAATGAGCGAGCCTTTCTCGGAACTCCCGCAAAACTTTCATGTTTATACTGGTTCTGGTATTGAAGTACGTGTTTAAATAATATTGTTAAAAATTGAAAACCCTAATTTGTTTTTTTTCTTTAATCTAATTTACAGTTTTTTTTTTTTATTTTATATATATATATTTTTTTTAGGATGCTATAGTGTCTTTACCTGGTGAACCTGAATCTGCAGCAGCGTACTCACAAGTACATGCTACTTCTGAGATAAATGTAGGTTTTTAATTTTTTTTTTAATTTCATGTGTAATTAATATAAATTTATATTTCTCTCTATTTCTTTTATAGTTAGAAGATGCTATAATATTGGAAGAAAGCCGCAGAAGAATAAATAAAAAATACCAAGGTGAAGAACTAATATTCAAGTGTAAAATTGATGAGGAAAGGCTACCTCAACATGTCAAAGAAAATCCCATTATATCTGCTGTAGAGGCCGTGCGTCAACTGTTTGATATTCTTCTAAGACGTTGCACACAGAATTTGTTACCCACGGATCTTATTCGGTTTTGTATTGATGCCACAGGACTGGACAAGGCAATTTCGACTACGGTCATGACGGTTGCAGATTTAACAGTAGAAAAAATCCTTTCTGTTGTAATGAAAGTTTTGCAATCAAAGGAGGAAATCAAGCTGGACTCTGGTTTCGTAGTAGATGTAATAACAATTAAACGAGATAGAGGGGCAGGTCGACGAAGAATCGTGAACGTAGAAGTCGATCGTTTAAAGAAGAAGGCTGTATTATCCATTCCAAGTGACGAAGAGGGGTTGTGCTGCGCTAAAGCCATAATATATGCTGAAGCCCATTTACGTGGAGATAAAAATAAAATCAGTGGATTGAGGGACAATCGACGTCCAACGCTCATAAACGCAGCCCGAAAATTGCATCAAGATGCGAATGTGCCTGTAGGACCCTGCACTTACAATGAAGTGAAAAAATTTGAAGAATATTTAAATATGCAAATTGTTGTCATTTCGACACAAAATTTAAACAAAGTAAGTTTATTTGTATATGTATTTGTATATTTTTATCTATTATTTTTTCGTGAAAAGAAAATATATGTACAAGCTTTTTTTTTTTTTCTAGGTATCTTATAAAGGGTGCCGACAGACCAAAAAGGATTAATCTATGGCTGCATGACGGGCATTATGATGTAATTAAATCTTTGCATCAATTTTATGGATCTCACTTTTACTGTGAATCTTGTGAGAAACCGTATCAAAATTTGGGAGAACATAACTGTCCTTCCAATTGTCCAATATGTCAGGAAAGCCAGTGCACACCCGGTGAAGCTTTTCATTGTATGGATTGTGATAGGCTCTGTCGGTCAAGAGAATGTTTTGAAAAACACAAAGCCACGAGTCGAAATCAACAGCTGTCTTTATGTGATAAGGTAATTTTATTAAAAACAGTTATATATTACGTATAATTATAATTTTTAAATATTATGCCCAGATAAATTGTAAATAATATCTTTTTTTTTCTAGATTTATCAATGTAGGAACTGCAGCAAAGTAATTTTACGCAGACAGTGCCCAAAAGAATTGCACAAATGCTTCACGACAAGATGTCCGTCTTGCGAAAAATATGTGAAACAGAGTGAGCATCTGTGTTATCTTCGTCCGATTGCTGCCAAACCTGCCTTAGAAAAACTTATTTACTTTGATCTGGAGACCGACCAATCAACAGGGGAACATAGAGTGAATTTTGCCTTAGCCCAGTATTCAGACGGTACAGAATTCCATTTTAAAGGTTACACAGCCTGTTATGAATTTTGTAAGTGGTTGTTTTCGGAGCAGCACAAAGGATACACAGTTATCGCCCATAATATGAAGGGGTAAGAATAGCAATTTTTTAATATATTTTTAACTGAAAAATGTTTTGATTATTTATACGTCTGTGATTTTTTTTTTTTCCAGTTTTGACGGCCAGTTCCTATTGGGCTATCTTTTAAATCAGGGTGTAACTCCAGAAATCATACCGTGTGGATCCAAAGTTATGTATATTCGTCATAAAACTTTCAACATTAGAATTATAGATTCATACAACTTCCTCCCCATGGCTTTGTCAAAACTTCCATCTTGTTTTGGTTTTTCTCTGCTAAAAAAAGGGTATTTTCCTCACCTATTTAACACCCCTGAGAACCAATCTTATGTAGGACCGATGCCTGATGTTAAATACTACAGTCCTGATACTATGTCCGCCTCAGCACGTTCTTCTTTCATGGAATGGTATAAGAATCATGAACACGAGATCTTCAACTTTCAAGAGCAAATGTTAGAGTATTGCCGGTTTCTATTATTATTATTATTATTATTATTTAATATAAAATACAGAAATTTATTTTAAGATAACATATATTTTTTTGTTGTTGTTGTTAGATCAGATGTTGATATTTTACGTAGGTGCTGCCAGGAATTTAAACACCAATTTTACGAAATTAGTGGCGTCGATCCTTTTTGGTAAATATTTATAAATATAATCGTTACTTTGAAAATGTATATTTATTTATGGTATGTGATATTTATTTTATTTTTGTTGTAGTTATATAACAATAGCAGCAGCTAGTATGTCAGTATACAGATCGAAACATATACAAGAAAACTCGATTGGGATGATCCCTGTACACGGATACATTAATTCGACCAACTACAGTGCTGACGCAATTCGATGGTTGGATTTTGTTGCTTATAATGAAAATCTAGTTATTAATCACGCCCTTAATGGATTGGGTGAAAATACAATAGACGGGGTATCAGTGGATGGCTTCTGTAACAGCAGTAATACGATTTATCAGTATCATGTAAGTTTATTTATTTATTTTTTCATTTCAATGTTATTAATAATTAGCTTAACAACAAAGTGGTTATTTATGGTCATATTTTTTTTTTTTTATTTTAGGGGTGTTTCTTTCACGGATGTCCAAAATGCTTTGACAAGGATGTAAAAAATCCTTTATACGGTATAACTATGAATTCTCTGTATGAAAGAACGTGTCAAAGAACAACCAAATTTCGAGTTTTGGGATACAACGTTATCGAAAAAATGGGAGCATGAGTTTTTGGAAGACAAAAATAAAGACGAATCTCTGAAGAATTTTCTGATTTCTCACGAAGTGGTGGATAGGTTAAACCCCAGAGATGCATTCTTCGGGGGTAGAACGAACGCAACGCGGCTTTTTTTTGAAGGAAATGCTAAATACGTGGATTTCACTTCTTTATATCCTTGGGTATTTATATCAGTTTCTTTATTTATAATATTTTCAAAGTTATAATTAAGTCTCATATTCTTCTATTATATTTTAGGTCAACAAATACTGTAAATACCCAGTCGGTCATCCGGAGATTATTACGAAGGATTTTAAAGACCTTGACACATATTTTGGAATTATCAAGTGTAAAATTTTGCCTCCAAAAGGTTTATTTTTACCTGTATTGCCTTACCGCTGTCAAAAGAAACTTATGTTCCCGTTGTGTGCTATGTGTGCAGAAACTATGTTTCAAGGAGAATGTAAACATAACGATGATGATCGTTCCTTAATTGGCACGTGGATCACAGAAGAGGTAAAGCAAGCCATTGATAAAGGATACAAGATAATGAAAGTAAGAAAATTTTCTTTTAACAAATACTTTTTCAATGATTAATTTTATTTTAGAATAATGCTTAATTTTTTGTATGTTTCAGATATACGAAGTGTATCATTTTGATACAACCTCAGATAAACTATTCAAGCCCTATATAGATATGTTCTTAAAAATCAAGCAAGAGAGCAGCGGTTTTCCTACAGCATGTGACACTGTTGAACAGCGTGAGAAATATATTGAGGAATATGAAAAACGGGAAGGTATCAAATTAGACATAAACAATATATCCAAAAACCCTGGAAGACGGCAAGTAGCTAAACTAGCCTTAAATAGCTTATGGGGACGGTATGTTTTGCTTCTTTTCTCATTTTTCTGTTCACATATATTATCAGTGTCAATTTTGAAAAAGTAATTTTTTTTTCTCTCTTACAGATTCGGAATGAATGTGAACAAACCACATATTACTTATGTGAATTCTGTTTAATAAACTTCTGTCAGATTCAACCAAAAATGTAAGACTTCATTTTAAATTTGTTATATACAATTTAATAAGTGTAAATATATTTTTATTTATAAATTTCTTTTTAACTTTAGGTAAAAGATGTGTACTTTCCTACTGATGAAACAGCTGCTGTGTGTTGGGACAGTTATAAAGATTTCATTCCACAAGACAGTTCAACAAACATTTTTATTGCTGCGTTCACTACTGCATGGGCTCGGCTTAAGCTATACTCAGAAATGGATAAACTCGGAACTGCAGTCCTTTATCACGATACGGACAGTATCGTTTATGCTTCTGAGGTAAATAATGATCCCCCACTAGGCAATTTCTTAGGGGATTTTACAGATGAGTTGGATGGAGATATTATAAAAACCTTTGTATCTGGTGAGTTTTTTAAAATTATTATTATGATTGTAAATTATTATTATTTTAAAAACGAATTAGGTTAAATTGATTTATTTTCTAATGCAATTTTTGTGATTTTTTTCTTTTTTTAAAACAGGAGGTCCAAAAAATTATACTTATCTGACAGCGTCTGGAAAAACCTGTTGCAAAATCCGAGGATTTTCTCTCAACTTTAAAAACGCCCAGTTATTGAATTTTGAAAGCTTAAAAGCCCTATTATGTTCTATGGACTTGACAAAGGCAATAGAAGTTTGTAATGACTCAAAAATTACCCGGGATGCAAAAAGACGGAAGGTTATTAACAAGAAGGAAAATAAACTCTATAGAATGATCTACAGCAAAAGAGTTATAAATTAGAATTTTTCAACTTTTCCATATGGATATTAAAGTAAGTTTTTATTTATCACTAAATTTTAATTCAAGAGATTTTTTTCTGAAGTAAATAATTTTAACTTAATATTTTCTTTCTTTGTTTATTTCAGAGATTTCTGAAAAATAACATGAACAACTGAAAGGTTTTCTTCAAAATGTTTTTAAAGGAAGTAGTGGTAAAAATATTTCAAGTGTAAAATATCTTTATTTCTGAAACAATTTTTTTGTATTTTTTGTAAACTGAAAATATGTAATGATTACTTAATTTTTTTATGAATAAAATGAGTTATGTTGATTTTACATTGTTGTTCTTTTTTAGTGCATATGATATTAATAAGTATGATTAATATTTAGCTGTGTGATAAGTATTCTCAGTAAAAATATAAAAATGTTTTTTAAAGATTGAAAAACACTTATAAAAATCTTTTTTTTTTTTTTTTTGAAAAGTAATTTGTACAAAACAAAATTAATATATGTGGTAAAAAGTGTAAAAAATTCTTATGTTTATAATCAAGAGACAAACTTTAAAATTAATATAATTCTTTATTAATGGATTCTTATTCAATTACATCTATAGGTTTTTTCAAACTCATTTTTCCAATCCATGGGATCGTAGTATTTTTTCTTTTTTTAGGCAATGCATACATAGTTTTCATTTTCACATTAGGTGAACGATTGTTTTCTAAAGAAATTTTTGAATCAATTATATATTTATTTTTTATAAAATCTTGAGGAAAATAATGCTTGTCCAATATTTCTTTAAACTTTTCAAAACCAACGAGTTTCTTTGCTCTACTTCTTAATAAGAAATTAATAAGCTGAATTATATCTGAACCAGGAATAATATTATTGTTAAATAAAAGTTCCTTGTTTTCTGTCCAAATAACTTTCCTTTCCCTTAAAAAATTTATTATATGTTGAGCTGTACTTTTATGCTTTACTGGAACAGTTTGAAGAATTTTATTTTCTATATCAATAGAATTTTTAAGAGGTTCTTCATTTTCTTCTTGAGAAGGTCTCACACTATTAACATTTGGGAAAGTAACAAATTTTTGTAAAATTTGAACGTAGAGCTTGGCTTTTTCGTCATCACTAATTTTCTTCTTTAAAATATCTGTAATCTGTTTATCTAAATCAGATAAGTGTTCTTCCGTAAATAACTGATCCTGATCAAATGGGATTAATCTGAATTTACGAGCGAACTCCATTTATTAAAGAGCTCAATACTGATACTGCAGCTGGAATAAGAATAGAAAGAAAGCCGTCTCCTTTCTGTACTAAAAGTCGCCTTTTCTTGAATAAGGGAATTTTTTTATCTCCTAATCTACGCAAAGTTCTTTTATAAGCGATTAACTTGTTTTTCTGACGATTACTGACGGGAATGTTGCCTTTTAAAAGATTCAAAGCGCATTCACACACACCTTTTATAACGCTGTTAGGACACTTTCTAAGAAATGCTGATTTTTTTTTGGTCTTGTTCAACAGTTTTAGATGCTCTATGGTCGAAATCGTGAGTACAAATGACATTTGCTAAATAAGATCTTTTCTTTATATACCCTGCATAAGAAGAAGCTTTCATCAATGCACAGTGTTTAAAATCTGGTTTATGGTTAGGGCATTTAATTACTGAACCTTCCAATAGGTTGATTTTGGGGCAATTAAAATCATTTAGATTAAAAATTTTTCTCCCTGATATCGTTTCTAAAAATTTTGTTTTTTCTAGACCTTTAGTAAAAATTGTTTTATAGGACAAAAATAAAGACTTGAGAATAAAATGTAAAGTTGAATAAGGTAGTTCTCCACTATCCCAATGTAAATTATGACAATAACGAGTGAGCCAAGTGAATGTCTTTTTATTTTTACTGGATAATTGTTCCCATGGGTGTGGAGGAAGGAAACTCCAACGCCCGTGATATCCAAATTCCACATCGAAAAAGGCTAATTCTTTGATAAAAAAATTATGTGTGTTTATCTGAAAACCTTCAAATTCCACTACTATAGAAGACATGTTAACTCAGTGGAATGGTGAGGGCAAATGGGTTTATCTAGGTTCATACACGTAATGAATATCAGTTGGAAATATTCCTGTGCGCTGGCGCATACGTTCACAGGTCTCAGGTCTTAAATCAATTAACAGATAACTGAATGGTAAAAAAGTAGCATCATTAAAAATTTCCTGAAAAGCCTTTGTTTTACCGGGAAACATTTGTCTGCCCAAATACATTATTTGGCTTTTATCTCTAGGGTTTTTATAAAGCACCATATAATGCGCGTTTAAATTGACATTTCGCATTTCCCTACCTTGATGAAACAAATTTTGCGTTATAAAGATAATTGAAAAAATTTCGATGATGACTTCCTTTTGTAAAAAGTTTGCTTAATCGGACATCATTTGATAGTTCTGACATCAAATCATCTATGATAATTAAAGCATTTCTTAGGGTGCCAATATTAGAAGGTAAGCCTTCTTCAAAATGTACTCCCTTCATTGAATCAAAAAGTGGCTGATAGCTTCCATAACTGTAAATAATAGACGGTGGCATAGGATGTAAAAATTCATGATCAATGAGTTTTTTAACAAAAAAAGTCTTTCCTGAACCTGTCGGTCCACTAATAACAGAGGTGGAAGGATGTACTAACTTCAGTTCTTCCATTTTTGTAAATGAAAGAAAACTCTGGAAAACTGTGAATTTATAGCTGATAATAAAATTATTATTAATAATTAATAGTAAATCAGTTATGTATGATTAATTTCCTCCATGAATTAGTAATAGAAATTAAACTAATTCAAATTTTTTAAATTTATTTTTTCTTTTTTTAAATTAAAAAACGCAGTGTAAAATGTAATGGTATTTTTTGTTTAAATTTTTTGTTTGATTAAAAAAAAGAAAAAAGAAACTTACAAAGAAACATACACAAATATATACTTTATGAATTAAACTTTATTTTTTAAAAATCATATTTACACCATATCTTCTTTTTACAAACTGGAACAATCGGAAATCATTTTTCTTTCTAGTTAATACAGATACAATAGATTTCATACAAAGTCCTTGACATCGTTTTACGATAAAATAAATACAATATTGTCCACAGACATTCGAAGTTAAACTTTGAAGAGTTGACTCGTTCCAACAAATTCGCTTATACTTTTTAACAAAACTTGATATGTCTTCTCCATAAGCTGTGGGGGGTAATCCAAAGGAATCAAAAAATTCTAGAGTCTTTTTATCTTGAATGTAGACAGCAAGCCAGTGTGATCCCTTTTCATTATGTTTATCCGTGTTGAGTACTAACGTTGAGGGAAATCTTTGAACAATAGGTATTTTATCGGAAGGGAAAACACCTATGAAATATTTCGAAGAAACGGGGTCACGAGATAAATTTTGTGTATTTGCGATGAATCCATCAGTTTCCAAAATCATAAAGAATATTTCGAGCTTTGTTGATTTCTATCAAATTTTCAAATTCTGCATACACTATCAAAGTGATTGTTTGTGCTAAAGCTAGACCAAACTTTATTTCTAATCTTAAATTACTATGATGGACCAGATTTAGATGTGAACCATCACATAAATCCGGCGACAGATCAAAATGGAATAAAGAATATCCCTTTGAGAATTCTGATCTTGAAAGGTACAAGCCTTTGTTTTCTGTGTTAGAAAATAAATTTTGATAAGCTCGAATAAACAAATTTTTTTCAAAATTAAGTTGAAGTGGATTGTGAGGAACAGGTTGACCATCAACATAAACCCCTATAAAACTAATATTGTAATGCTTAAACTCAAAGGGAGACTTTTTATAGTTACCGTTGAATGCATCATTGTCCACGCAAGCAATAACAATACGATTTGGCATTTGCCCTGTAAATATGTTATCTTGAACAAAACTCATATTCCCGGCAGGAATAGAATATGCTTTGCAGAGTACTCTGTTGATAGGATATTTGGCTGTTGTTTTTTCTAGACTTTTTGCGTGTCCCAAAACTACACCGGGACTTACACGTACTTTCCGAACAAACAAAGAGGCGTGTTCCAGGGAGACTTTAAATTCATTTTCATCTCCTAGCAGACAAAATTCTGGTTTACTACGAATGAGTTTAATTTTCACATCTACCATATTAAGGAGAAGTCTTTCTTGGTGAAACATATCCAGGTGCAATCGACCAATCATGTCAACCGTTGCACTAAATTTAAACATTTCCGCTCGTTTATTAAAGCCTTCATTAGGTTCTGCATCGGCCGTATCAAAAACATTCATGCGACCCGCAGTATCTTTAAAAAATAATTCTGAGGAAAGTTGAGAAGTTTTTGCATCATAACCATGATTAAGAAATTTCTCGATCATGGCTCTGTAAGGGTAAGTATTATTACTAGAGGAAATAAGTTTTTCGTTTAAGCTAATATCCACCTGAGAAAACATGGAATGTAAAAATAGATTCACGGGTCCCACTTTACTTTTAGCGTCGAGGGGTGCACCATCGTTCTGTAAAATTTTTGCTTTCACATACAACTGAGTTTGGGATAGATCAATATATTCTTCTCCACTTCCAGAAACATTAAACTCTACAGGACCTCCATCAAAAACATTGGCAAGCGGATGAAATTCGACCCATTGACCCCGTTCTATAACTGTCTGAGTTGGTGGTAAAGGAAATAATTCTAATTCTGATTTTGCACATTCTGGAGAATCTTGTAATAGAAAAGCCATGACTTTATGTGTATACAGTTAATCAAAAGTATCACGTCCTTGTGTCTTGCGTGCTTTCGATGAAATGAAGTGTTTACCGGGTTTTCGTTTTCTTTTAAGCTTTCCCTGACCAATCATTTCGTCTGCTTTTTGAACTGCTTTTCTGGCTAATTTCTTCCCGGTTTCTTTGGCTCGAGTTTTCAGGGACGATTTAAAATTTTCGCCGGATAACATATCATTTGCAACCATAGTGCCTGTTCGCAAAGCTTCTTTACCGACTGTTTTTGCACCCTTTATCAACAAAGGCATGGCACTGCGAAACAGCTTGGCAAAAAATCCACCTATACCATATCCTCTTTGCAAAATCGTTCCTCTGTAATATGGTAAACCCCTACCAGTTTGCGCTGCATAATAATCTTCAAACTTTTTCGTACAACACGTATAAGGTACTAACATTTTTTTTTTTTTTTTCTGATCCTTCTTTCTTGCAAACAAAAACAAAAATGAGAGTTATCATTGAAAGAAATGCTCTTTTATACGATTTGTCTCAAACGGAAATGTAAAGTAACAAAAACTTTACCCCTCTCAAAAGGCACTAAATCTCCAGAGTGAAGTCGTATATCAATTTGTACCGTTTGGAAATGTTGCCGGATAACAGGCAAGTAAAAGTGTCTTGAATAATGGGCATTAATAATTTCTCCATCATTTCCTTCGACAGTTACAATCTTTAGCAGAGGCGCTTGTACGTCACCTACGATTTGAGGTTCCACAAGATCACAGTACACATACATGACTGGAAAAGATGATTTTGGATCGGACACAAAAGGACTTTCCTGCAAACCGTTATATTCTCCCGCTTCAAATCCCAATAAATATGCCAAACCTTTATGCAGTATAACTTTTGATTTTTTATCCGTCTTGATTTTTACTCTCTTTGTAACTGGTTCATAATTGAAATCTATCTTATTTTTATGCGATGGTAACGTCATTCCTTTAATTAAGTCTGGTATTGTTTCATAGCAACCTGGGGGAACTCTTCTACCTAACAATTTTCCATCCCCCAAATCGAAACCAAATAAATTATTATCTTTTCGAACATTGAACCAAGTGTGTGGATAGATGAAATCGACCAAAGCCATTTCCCATTCTCCATTCAGGTTAATAGGGTTAGGCAGCTGAGTTGTAAATTGAGATATTTTATTCTGTGGGAAAAAGCTCAAAGAGCTGTCACTGATTAGTGTTATGTAGAACGACATCTTTTCAGAAATGAATGGAAAGAACGAAAGATGTTCCTTTTATATCAATTTTACATCTTCTACCCATGCATTAAATTTTTCTGGATAACCTTGAAATTTTACAAAATATTCGATTTTTCCCTTTCTTTTTCTCGTTTTTAATACTTTTTCCACAGGATAATAACCCGAATCGGAAATTTTTTGAATTTCTTCTTTGTAAAAAGTTTCTTTTATAACCTCACCTGCCAGATCTTTAAGTTTGTATACGACCGGAACGCGTGGTATAATTTTAAAAATAGTAAAAATCTCTCTAGTCCAATTTTGTTCATACCCTTTTTCAAAACGTAATTTTTCTTTACTTATGCGTATTGTATCACCTACTTTAAAATCAGGTTGCTTTGTAAAGATATTAGCATTTTCGTATAAAGTTTTCCACACTTGATTTTGGTTTTCTATATTCACTGCGCAGGCTCCATTTTAATACTACGATGCCATGTGTGATTGTAGCTATGTATCAATTGATTTATGACATCAATATAACGTTTTGTATTCATTTCTGTAAAATATTTCCACATTTTTGTCTTTAAAGTACGATTAAAACGCTCTACTATCGAAGCCTTTGTCGAATAATTCGTTGTGAAAAAATGCACCCCTTTATTTTGTAAATAATTTTGAAATTGTCGGTTCTTAAACTCAGTTCCAGCGTCTGATTGAAGTCTAACGGGGAGTCTATCCGAAAAGATTTTTTCAAATGCTTTCACAATTGTATAAGCTCTTTTATCTTTTAAAGGAAATTGCCCAGGCATACTTTGATAAAACATCTATACATGTCAGTAAGTATCTAAAACCATCATTAAATTTTGATAAAGACTGCATGTCTACTAAATCGGTTTGAAATTGCTCGTTCAATCCCCCTACAATTACTCTATTTCTCGAAAATTTATGCCTTAAAGGTTTATGCAAAGTGTAGGAATCTTTCTTTTCTAACCATGTTTTAATAGATTTAGATTTAACTTTTCCTTTTAGCACACGTTGCAAAATATTAACTCCCCCAAAACTACCAGGTAAACCAGGATCACGATACAGCTGATTTAGTTCATTGGACATTTTCCCCAACAATAAAATTTGATGTTTATTTCACGGCGTTCAAACATAAAATGAACACATTATATCATTTCTTATATATATATATATATATATTTTTTTTTTCATTAGAATTTCCTAAAATTAAACACACATACAATGTTTTCTAAAATCAATAAATTGAACACAACTTAAAAATGAAAACATAACACAAAATAAGAGAACTAAACAAACATTTATTCAATAAAAAATACATATTAAAAATATTATAAAACAATTTCATTATCAATGTACAGTTTTTCAACATTTTTCAACAAAACACTAACATCAACATAACCAAAAAATTCCTCTTCATTGACAATTGTATCCAAATTTGCACTTAAATTTTTATGCACAAAATCTTTGGCAATATCATGCCAATTTAATTTGAAAAAGGCGATATTAAAATAGTCCGCAAAGTTCTCAGTATTAGTCCTTGTCTTACAATCATGCATAAAATCCACTGCGATTGTTTCACGACACCCAAAACAGTTCATCACTTCATTTATTTTAAAAGTTAGAGCACTTGTCAAACACTTTGTCAAAGACTCAAACAATTCTGGAAATCGTATGCTGTAATCAATAATTTGAGGATTTCGTTTCTGTTGTTGCCTTCTTCTTGTACAAAACTGAACAAGGTATATAATACAAGACTTTTTCTTACCTTATCCGTTACATCAGATCTGGAATCCATAAGTTTTTGAAATTCTGATGCAGTAAGCACCACACTCTTAGGCACAAATTCGAAAGACATATCCTTTCGTTGAAAAAGTTATTGAAAAATATACAAGTTCTCTCCCTCTTTGTATTGTTTCGCTACACAAATACGATTATCCACAATAATTGTTTTATCAGCTAAATCAGTTACACTGTTTATATTCGTGCACAATATTCGCCACATATCTGGAGTCAACGATAATCCATGTTTAGTAGGATGTATAAATCCTTCAACATCAAATATATGCTTTCTAATGTGTACACGTGTTTGTCCCAGAAACTCCTGCACGGATATAAAATTGACATTTCCAAGATGAATCGTATTATTAGGCAAACAATCCAGAGTATATCCTGTATCACCATTTCAATTAATTCTCACACCTGATTGAAACGCTGGTGTACGATCCTTTTCCTTAATATCCATCGCTGTTTTATCACGCTTTGTAGAAAACATATCTTCAAACTTGGGCCACGCTCTTTTCATTTTAATCCAAAAATAAAGTCTAAGTCCACAAACACTTTGAGGAAATCAAGAGCACAAAAATCGCCACGCGACACACACAAGAAAATATCATAAACTGACGAATATCAGTGTTGCCAAAACTTAGTTACCTAATTTTTTTATAAATTTGTGTTGCCATTCCGGCTAATTCTTCATAAAAACAACTCAACTTCACAAACAATATATGTTTCACTCAGTTTTCGAAAGTAAACAACTCAACACCATGACGTGTTCAACTATTGCAGCTTTCGAGTTCGGACATGACAAGGTGACGTCACGATGCCACACTTGTTTTTTCCTCTAGCGGTGAGATCAAAGCGAAATTAATTCATTCATTAAATCCTTCCTTTGAATATCCTTAATTACACAACAAGACGTGCAGATCTCAAGTCGGAACATGAAAAAAACAAGATGGCGACCCATGACGTCAAAGCACCGTCGAAACTTTACAGATGCAAATTCTTAAACCTGAAAATTTTATAAGTCCCGATTCCGAAACTGGCGTTTCGGTAAACAAAAAGAAGTCACGTGATTCATTTCCTCTTCATTAACTATTAATTACAGTCCTAATTAACATATTCTTAATTACAAATTAATCCGTCAAGCGGTTGCCGCTTTCAAGTTCGCACATGGAAGGTGACGTCACAGCTAGCCTCAAAACTCACAGGTACAGATCTGAAAATTTTACAAGTCCCCATTCCGAAACTAAGTAGCGTTGCCATTCTTAAAAAAATAATTCAGTGTTGCCACCCTCCAAAATAAAAAAAAGTATGAACCAACCAACCACTAGAGATTCAGCCAAAAAAACAACTCAACAAAATACCCTCGTCATCTTTTACGATAAACCGAAACCGAAACCAACAACTCAACTCCACCAGCAGGAGGAAAACAACTCAACTCAACTCGTGACGTCACTTCCGGTCCCCCCTCGATGACGTCACTTCCGCCGCACCAAGTGGCCTGATTACTACTAATCAGGCCACAGTAGTAATCAGGCCACTTGGTGCGGCGGAAGTGACGTCATCGAGGGGGGGGAACCGGAAGTGACGTCACGAGTTGAGTTGAGTTGTTTTCCTCCTGCTGGTGGAGTTGAGTTGTTTCTTTCCTGTTGGTGGAGTTGAGTTGTTGGTTACGGTTTCGGTTTATCGTAAAAGATGACGAGGGTATTTTGTTGAGTTGTTTTTTTGGCTGAATCTCTAGTGGTTGGTTGGTTCATACTTTTTTTTATTTTGGAGGGTGGCAACACTGAATTATTTTTTTAAGAATGGCAACGCTACTTAGTTTCGGAATGGGGACTTGTAAAATTTTCAGATCTGTACCTGTAAATTTTGATGCTAGCTGTGACGTCACCTTCCATGTGCGAACTTGAAAGCGGCAACCGCTTGACGGATTAATTTGTAATTAAGAATATGTTAATTAGGACTGTAATTAATAGTTAATGAAGAGGAAATGAATCACGTGACTTCTTTTTGTTTACCGAAACGCCAGTTTCGGAATCGGGACTTATAAAATTTTCAGGTTTAAGAATTTGCATCTGTAAAGTTTCGACGGTGCTTTGACGTCATGGGTCGCCATCTTGTTTTTTTCATGTTCCGACTTGAGATCTGCACGTCTTGTTGTGCAATTAAGGATATTCAAAGGAAGGATTTAATGAATGAATTAATTTCGCTTTGATCTCACCGCTAGAGGAAAAAACAAGTGTGGCATCGTGACGTCACCTTGTCATGTCCCAACTGGAAAGCTGCAACCGCAATTACGAATATTCTGTAATTACGAATATTTTAATTACTGCAATAATTATTTTTAAAGTCGAAATGAATCACGTGACTTTTACCGAAAACCTCGTACTTGTGTCGGAACGGGGGACTTGTAAAATTTTTTTGAATGGGTTATAACTATGTTTTATTAAGAGTTTTACTAATAAAGAATTTATTTTTCTTAACAGTAAAAACGACTTTGATTTTTCCACTTTTAGAACCGGCTGCGGAGGGGGAAGTCGTTACTTTATCTCGGACATGACCATGACGTCACGCCCCTTCAATGACCAAGGTATCAGTTTAACGAAAAATATAAGCGAGTTTAATTTTTGCGAGAGTGGCAACGCAGATCTCTCAAATAATTTGCAAACGAATTTTGGCATCACCAGTATTATTTAGTTGCTTCGATTGTTTTGGAGAGTGTTGGTGCGTGTTATATTAGTTGTTATTTATTTTCTCTGCTTTTTATGTGTTGAAGATTATGGATCCCTCACGCAAGCGCTCGTTTGATGATTCTGAGTGGGTAAGTACTTATGTTATTAATTATACTTTAACTATCAGAAATTATTTATTTTTAAGATGTAAATTAAAGAATTGTCTTGTTTTATTATTACTATTTTTTAACTTTTCTTTGTTTTAGATTCCATTTTAAAAGAGCCTTTGTTTTTCAAAAATAACAATAATTTTCTTAAAAATGGCTTTTGATTAGTAATCATGAATACAGTACCCCACGTGCAAATTTTTTTATATAATTGCTTTATCATTTATTTTAATTAAAAAAATATGTATTGCTTTTTTATTATTTTAAAAATAATACTTTAAGAAAAAGTGACTTTTGTACATTTTTTAAAACATTAACATAAATTTTGGACACGTGCATATGCTGTCTTGAACTAATTATGATTTACTGGATAATCAAGATTATTTTCATTTCGATAATATGTTATATTAGTTTTAAATTCCTCCACGGGTTTTCTGTATTGTTTTATGAAAAAATATTTAAACTTAAAAAAAAGAAACTTCGTTAAAAAATTATTTATTTGGTTAAGAATGCTTCATTGTTAATTAGTTATATTTTTACTGTTGATCTATTTTTAGAATAAACCCGGTCCTTCTAGGATTGATGACGATCCTTTCATGTACAATGGAAATTTCGATGATGATTCTGTAAGAATACTTTTCTTCTTTCGCATGATTGTACAAGTTAAAAAATATTATTATTATTAATTTGTTTATTTTTATTATCCTTATTTAGTTTCCTAGGGTGTACTCACAAGTTTTTATGCAAGGACCGATTGATGAGGAACTTTTTGATGATGACGATACTGTAAGAAAATATTTTATACTTATTTATATTTTGTTAGTTATCGTATAGTTAAAAATTCTTTTTCCGTCTATAATATTCATATTCCTTTTTCTTTTGCATGATTGTACAATTTAAAAAAATTATTATTATTAATTCGTTTATTTTTATTATGATTATTTAGTTTCCTAGGGCGTACTCGCAAGTTTTTAAGCAAAGGCCAATTGATGAGGAACTTTTTGATGACGACGATTCTGTAAGAAAATATTTTATACTTGTTTATATTTTGTTAGTTATCGTATAGTTAAAAAATTATTTTTCTGTCTATAATATTCATATTTCTTTTTTTTCCCTACAGTTTCCTTTCGCTTATTCACAAGTTCGTGTATTAAGTCCAAATGTATGGGATTGCGATAGAAATAATCCCTATGACTTTGTTAATAGAGTATGTTTTATTCATTTAAACTTTATTTATTTATTCCTTTTTTTTTTTTCGATTGAATGATCTTAATTTTTTTTTTTTTTTCTTTTTCCATTTAGCAAATGAGCGAGCCTTTCTCGGAACTCCCGCAAAACTTTCATGTTTATACTGGTTCTGGTATTGAAGTACGTGTTTAAATAATATTGTTAAAAATTGAAAACCCTAATTTGTTTTTTTTCTTTAATCTAATTTACAGTTTTTTTTTTTATTTTATATATATATATTTTTTTTAGGATGCTATAGTGTCTTTACCTGGTGAACCTGAATCTGCAGCAGCGTACTCACAAGTACATGCTACTTCTGAGATAAATGTAGGTTTTTAATTTTTTTTTTAATTTCATGTGTAATTAATATAAATTTATATTTCTCTCTATTCCTTTTATAGTTAGAAGATGCTATAATATTGGAAGAAAGCCGCAGAAGAATAAATAAAAAATACCAAGGTGAAGAACTAATATTCAAGTGTAAAATTGATGAGGAAAGGCTACCTCAACATGTCAAAGAAAATCCCATTATATCTGCTGTAGAGGCCGTGCGTCAACTGTTTGATATTCTTCTAAGACGTTGCACACAGAATTTGTTACCCACGGATCTTATTCGGTTTTGTATTGATGCCACAGGACTGGACAAGGCAATTTCGACTACGGTCATGACGGTTGCAGATTTAACAGTAGAAAAAATCCTTTCTGTTGTAATGAAAGTTTTGCAATCAAAGGAGGAAATCAAGCTGGACTCTGGTTTCGTAGTAGATGTAATAACAATTAAACGAGATAGAGGGGCAGGTCGACGAAGAATCGTGAACGTAGAAGTCGATCGTTTAAAGAAGAAGGCTGTATTATCCATTCCAAGTGACGAAGAGGGGTTGTGCTGCGCTAAAGCCATAATATATGCTGAAGCCCATTTACGTGGAGATAAAAATAAAATCAGTGGATTGAGGGACAATCGACGTCCAACGCTCATAAACGCAGCCCGAAAATTGCATCAAGATGCGAATGTGCCTGTAGGACCCTGCACTTACAATGAAGTGAAAAAATTTGAAGAATATTTAAATATGCAAATTGTTGTCATTTCGACACAAAATTTAAACAAAGTAAGTTTATTTGTATATGTATTTGTATATTTTTATCTATTATTTTTTCGTGAAAAGAAAATATATGTACAAGCTTTTTTTTTTTTTTCTAGGTATCTTATAAAGGGTGCCGACAGACCAAAAAGGATTAATCTATGGCTGCATGACGGGCATTATGATGTAATTAAATCTTTGCATCAATTTTATGGATCTCACTTTTACTGTGAATCTTGTGAGAAACCGTATCAAAATTTGGGAGAACATAACTGTCCTTCCAATTGTCCAATATGTCAGGAAAGCCAGTGCACACCCGGTGAAGCTTTTCGTTGTATGGATTGTGATAGGCTCTGTCGGTCAAGAGAATGTTTTGAAAAACACAAAGCCACGAGTCGAAATCAACAGCTGTCTTTATGTGATAAGGTAATTTTATTAAAAACAGTTATATATTACGTATAATTATAATTTTTAAATATTATGCCCAGATAAATTGTAAATAATATCTTTTTTTTTCTAGATTTATCAATGTAGGAACTGCAGCAAAGTAATTTTACGCAGACAGTGCCCAAAAGAATTGCACAAATGCTTCACGACAAGATGTCCGTCTTGCGAAAAATATGTGAAACAGAGTGAGCATCTGTGTTATCTTCGTCCGATTGCTGCCAAACCTGCCTTAGAAAAACTTATTTACTTTGATCTGGAGACCGACCAATCAACAGGGGAACATAGAGTGAATTTTGCCTTAGCCCAGTATTCAGACGGTACAGAATTCCATTTTAAAGGTTACACAGCCTGTTATGAATTTTGTAAGTGGTTGTTTTCGGAGCAGCACAAAGGATACACAGTTATCGCCCATAATATGAAGGGGTAAGAATAGCAATTTTTTAATATATTTTTAACTGAAAAATGTTTTGATTATTTATACGTCTGTGATTTTTTTTTTTTTCCAGTTTTGACGGCCAGTTCCTATTGGGCTATCTTTTAAATCAGGGTGTAACTCCAGAAATCATACCGTGTGGATCCAAAGTTATGTATATTCGTCATAAAACTTTCAACATTAGAATTATAGATTCATACAACTTCCTCCCCATGGCTTTGTCAAAACTTCCATCTTGTTTTGGTTTTTCTCTGCTAAAAAAAGGGTATTTTCCTCACCTATTTAACACCCCTGAGAACCAATCTTATGTAGGACCGATGCCTGATGTTAAATACTACAGTCCTGATACTATGTCCGCCTCAGCACGTTCTTCTTTCATGGAATGGTATAAGAATCATGAACACGAGATCTTCAACTTTCAAGAGCAAATGTTAGAGTATTGCCGGTTTGTATTATTATTATTATTATTATTATTTAATATAAAATACAGAAATTTATTTTAAGATAACATATATTTTTTTGTTGTTGTTGTTAGATCGGATGTTGATATTTTACGTAGGTGCTGCCAGGAATTTAAACACCAATTTTACGAAATTAGTGGCGTCGATCCTTTTTGGTAAATATTTATAAATATAATCGTTACTTTGAAAATGTATATTTATTTATGGTATGTGATATTTATTTTATTTTTGTTGTAGTTATATAACAATAGCAGCAGCTAGTATGTCAGTATACAGATCGAAACATATACAAGAAAACTCGATTGGGATGATCCCTGTACACGGATACATTAATTCGACCAACTACAGTGCTGACGCAATTCGATGGTTGGATTTTGTTGCTTATAATGAAAATCTAGTTATTAATCACGCCCTTAATGGATTGGGTGAAAATACAATAGACGGGGTATCAGTGGATGGCTTCTGTAACAGCAGTAATACGATTTATCAGTATCATGTAAGTTTATTTATTTATTTTTTCATTTCAATGTTATTAATAATTAGCTTAACAACAAAGTGGTTATTTATGGTCATATTTTTTTTTTTTTATTTTAGGGGTGTTTCTTTCACGGATGTCCAAAATGCTTTGACAAGGATGTAAAAAATCCTTTATACGGTATAACTATGAATTCTCTGTATGAAAGAACGTGTCAAAGAACAACCAAATTTCGAGTTTTGGGATACAACGTTATCGAAAAAATGGGAGCATGAGTTTTTGGAAGACAAAAATAAAGACGAATCTCTGAAGAATTTTCTGATTTCTCACGAAGTGGTGGATAGGTTAAACCCCAGAGATGCATTCTTCGGGGGTAGAACGAACGCAATGCGGCTTTTTTTTGAAGGAAATGCTAAATACGTGGATTTCACTTCTTTATATCCTTGGGTATTTATATCAGTTTCTTTATTTATAATATTTTCAAAGTTATAATTAAGTCTCATATTCTTCTATTATATTTTAGGTCAACAAATACTGTAAATACCCAGTCGGTCATCCGGAGATTATTACGAAGGATTTTAAAGACCTTGACACATATTTTGGAATTATCAAGTGTAAAATTTAGCCTCCAAAAGGTTTATTTTTACCTGTATTGCCTTACCGCTGTCAAAAGAAACTTATGTTCCCGTTGTGTGCTATGTGTGCAGAAACTATGTTTCAAGGAGAATGTAAACATAACGATGATGATCGTTCCTTAATTGGCACGTGGATCACAGAAGAGGTAAAGCAAGCCATTGATAAAGGATACAAGATAATGAAAGTAAGAAAATTTTCTTTTAACAAATACTTTTTCAATGATTAATTTTATTTTAGAATAATGCTTAATTTTTTGTATGTTTCAGATATACGAAGTGTATCATTTTGATACAACCTCAGATAAACTATTCAAGCCCTATATAGATATGTTCTTAAAAATCAAGCAAGAGAGCAGCGGTTTTCCTACAGCATGTGACACTGTTGAACAGCGTGAGAAATATATTGAGGAATATGAAAAACGGGAAGGTATCAAATTAGACATAAACAATATATCCAAAAACCCTGGAAGACGGCAAGTAGCTAAACTAGCCTTAAATAGCTTATGGGGACGGTATGTTTTGCTTCTTTTCTCATTTTTCTGTTCACATATATTATCAGTGTCAATTTTGAAAAAGTAATTTTTTTTTCTCTCTTACAGATTCGGAATGAATGTGAACAAACCACATATTACTTATGTGAATTCTGTTTAATAAACTTCTGTCAGATTCAACCAAAAATGTAAGACTTCATTTTAAATTTGTTATATACAATTTAATAAGTGTAAATATATTTTTATTTATAAATTTCTTTTTAACTTTAGGTAAAAGATGTGTACTTTCCTACTGATGAAACAGCTGCTGTGTGTTGGGACAGTTATAAAGATTTCATTCCACAAGACAGTTCAACAAACATTTTTATTGCTGCGTTCACTACTGCATGGGCTCGGCTTAAGCTATACTCAGAAATGGATAAACTCGGAACTGCAGTCCTTTATCACGATACGGACAGTATCGTTTATGCTTCTGAGGTAAATAATGATCCCCCACTAGGCAATTTCTTAGGGGATTTTACAGATGAGTTGGATGGAGATATTATAAAAACCTTTGTATCTGGTGAGTTTTTTAAAATTATTATTATGATTGTAAATTATTATTATTTTAAAAACGAATTAGGTTAAATTGATTTATTTTCTAATGCAATTTTTGTGATTTTTTTCTTTTTTTAAAACAGGAGGTCCAAAAAATTATACTTATCTGACAGCGTCTGGAAAAACCTGTTGCAAAATCCGAGGATTTTCTCTCAACTTTAAAAACGCCCAGTTATTGAATTTTGAAAGCTTAAAAGCCCTATTATGTTCTATGGACTTGACAAAGGCAATAGAAGTTTGTAATGACTCAAAAATTACCCGGGATGCAAAAAGACGGAAGGTTATTAACAAGAAGGAAAATAAACTCTATAGAATGATCTACAGCAAAAGAGTTATAAATTAGAATTTTTCAACTTTTCCATATGGATATTAAAGTAAGTTTTTATTTATCACTAAATTTTAATTCAAGAGATTTTTTTCTGAAGTAAATAATTTTAACTTAATATTTTCTTTCTTTGTTTATTTCAGAGATTTCTGAAAAATAACATGAACAACTGAAAGGTTTTCTTCAAAATGTTTTTAAAGGAAGTAGTGGTAAAAATATTTCAAGTGTAAAATATCTTTATTTCTGAAACAATTTTTTTGTATTTTTTGTAAACTGAAAATATGTAATGATTACTTAATTTTTTTATGAATAAAATGAGTTATGTTGATTTTACATTGTTGTTCTTTTTTAGTGCATATGATATTAATAAGTATGATTAATATTTAGCTGTGTGATAAGTATTCTCAGTAAAAATATAAAAATGTTTTTTAAAGATTGAAAAACACTTATAAAAATCTTTTTTTTTTTTTTTTTGAAAAGTAATTTGTACAAAACAAAATTAATATATGTGGTAAAAAGTGTAAAAAATTCTTATGTTTATAATCAAGAGACAAACTTTAAAATTAATATAATTCTTTATTAATGGATTCTTATTCAATTACATCTATAGGTTTTTTCAAACTCATTTTTCCAATCCATGGGATCGTAGTATTTTTTCTTTTTTTAGGCAATGCATACATAGTTTTCATTTTCACATTAGGTGAACGATTGTTTTCTAAAGAAATTTTTGAATCAATTATATATTTATTTTTTATAAAATCTTGAGGAAAATAATGCTTGTCCAATATTTCTTTAAACTTTTCAAAACCAACGAGTTTCTTTGCTCTACTTCTTAATAAGAAATTAATAAGCTGAATTATATCTGAACCAGGAATAATATTATTGTTAAATAAAAGTTCCTTGTTTTCTGTCCAAATAACTTTCCTTTCCCTTAAAAAATTTATTATATGTTGAGCTGTACTTTTATGCTTTACTGGAACAGTTTGAAGAATTTTATTTTCTATATCAATAGAATTTTTAAGAGGTTCTTCATTTTCTTCTTGAGAAGGTCTCACACTATTAACATTTGGGAAAGTAACAAATTTTTGTAAAATTTGAACGTAGAGCTTGGCTTTTTCGTCATCACTAATTTTCTTCTTTAAAATATCTGTAATCTGTTTATCTAAATCAGATAAGTGTTCTTCCGTAAATAACTGATCCTGATCAAATGGGATTAATCTGAATTTACGAGCGAACTCCATTTATTAAAGAGCTCAATACTGATACTGCAGCTGGAATAAGAATAGAAAGAAAGCCGTCTCCTTTCTGTACTAAAAGTCGCCTTTTCTTGAATAAGGGAATTTTTTTATCTCCTAATCTACGCAAAGTTCTTTTATAAGCGATTAACTTGTTTTTCTGACGATTACTGACGGGAATGTTGCCTTTTAAAAGATTCAAAGCGCATTCACACACACCTTTTATAACGCTGTTAGGACACTTTCTAAGAAATGCTGATTTTTTTTTGGTCTTGTTCAACAGTTTTAGATGCTCTATGGTCGACATCGTGAGTACAAATGACATTTGCTAAATAAGATCTTTTCTTTATATACCCTGCATAAGAAGAAGCTTTCATCAATGCACAGTGTTTAAAATCTGGTTTATGGTTAGGGCATTTAATTACTGAACCTTCCAATAGGTTGATTTTGGGGCAATTAAAATCATTTAGATTAAAAATTTTTCTCCCTGATATCGTTTCTAAAAATTTTGTTTTTTCTAGACCTTTAGTAAAAATTGTTTTATAGGACAAAAATAAAGACTTGAGAATAAAATGTAAAGTTGAATAAGGTAGTTCTCCACTATCCCAATGTAAATTATGACAATAACGAGTGAGCCAAGTGAATGTCTTTTTATTTTTACTGGATAATTGTTCCCATGGGTGTGGAGGAAGGAAACTCCAACGCCCGTGATATCCAAATTCCACATCGAAAAAGGCTAATTCTTTGATAAAAAAATTATGTGTGTTTATCTGAAAACCTTCAAATTCCACTACTATAGAAGACATGTTAACTCAGTGGAATGGTGAGGGCAAATGGGTTTATCTAGGTTCATACACGTAATGAATATCAGTTGGAAATATTCCTGTGCGCTGGCGCATACGTTCACAGGTCTCAGGTCTTAAATCAATTAACAGATAACTGAATGGTAAAAAAGTAGCATCATTAAAAATTTCCTGAAAAGCCTTTGTTTTACCGGGAAACATTTGTCTGCCCAAATACATTATTTGGCTTTTATCTCTAGGGTTTTTATAAAGCACCATATAATGCGCGTTTAAATTGACATTTCGCATTTCCCTACCTTGATGAAACAAATTTTGCGTTATAAAGATAATTGAAAAAATTTCGATGATGACTTCCTTTTGTAAAAAGTTTGCTTAATCGGACATCATTTGATAGTTCTGACATCAAATCATCTATGATAATTAAAGCATTTCTTAGGGTGCCAATATTAGAAGGTAAGCCTTCTTCAAAATGTACTCCCTTCATTGAATCAAAAAGTGGCTGATAGCTTCCATAACTGTAAATAATAGACGGTGGCATAGGATGTAAAAATTCATGATCAATGAGTTTTTTAACAAAAAAAGTCTTTCCTGAACCTGTCGGTCCACTAATAACAGAGGTGGAAGGATGTACTAACTTCAGTTCTTCCATTTTTGTAAATGAAAGAAAACTCTGGAAAACTGTGAATTTATAGCTGATAATAAAATTATTATTAATAATTAATAGTAAATCAGTAATGTATGATTAATTTCCTCCATGAATTAGTAATAGAAATTAAACTAATTCAAATTTTTTAAATTTATTTTTTCTTTTTTTAAATTAAAAAACGCAGTGTAAAATGTAATGGTATTTTTTGTTTAAATTTTTTGTTTGATTAAAAAAAAGAAAAAAGAAACTTACAAAGAAACATACACAAATATATACTTTATGAATTAAACTTTATTTTTTAAAAATCATATTTACACCATATCTTCTTTTTACAAACTGGAACAATCGGAAATCATTTTTCTTTCTAGTTAATACAGATACAATAGATTTCATACAAAGTCCTTGACATCGTTTTACGATAAAATAAATACAATATTGTCCACAGACATTCGAAGTTAAACTTTGAAGAGTTGACTCGTTCCAACAAATTCGCTTATACTTTTTAACAAAACTTGATATGTCTTCTCCATAAGCTGTGGGGGGTAATCCAAAGGAATCAAAAAATTCTAGAGTCTTTTTATCTTGAATGTAGACAGCAAGCCAGTGTGATCCCTTTTCATTATGTTTATCCGTGTTGAGTACTAACGTTGAGGGAAATCTTTGAACAATAGGTATTTTATCGGAAGGGAAAACACCTATGAAATATTTCGAAGAAACGGGGTCACGAGATAAATTTTGTGTATTTGCGATGAATCCATCAGTTTCCAAAATCATAAAGAATATTTCGAGCTTTGTTGATTTCTATCAAATTTTCAAATTCTGCATACACTATCAAAGTGATTGTTTGTGCTAAAGCTAGACCAAACTTTATTTCTAATCTTAAATTACTATGATGGACCAGATTTAGATGTGAACCATCACATAAATCCGGCGACAGATCAAAATGGAATAAAGAATATCCCTTTGAGAATTCTGATCTTGAAAGGTACAAGCCTTTGTTTTCTGTGTTAGAAAATAAATTTTGATAAGCTCGAATAAACAAATTTTTTTCAAAATTAAGTTGAAGTGGATTGTGAGGAACAGGTTGACCATCAACATAAACCCCTATAAAACTAATATTGTAATGCTTAAACTCAAAGGGAGACTTTTTATAGTTACCGTTGAATGCATCATTGTCCACGCAAGCAATAACAATACGATTTGGCATTTGCCCTGTAAATATGTTATCTTGAACAAAACTCATATTCCCGGCAGGAATAGAATATGCTTTGCAGAGTACTCTGTTGATAGGATATTTGGCTGTTGTTTTTTCTAGACTTTTTGCGTGTCCCAAAACTACACCGGGACTTACACGTACTTTCCGAACAAACAAAGAGGCGTGTTCCAGGGAGACTTTAAATTCATTTTCATCTCCTAGCAGACAAAATTCTGGTTTACTACGAATGAGTTTAATTTTCACATCTACCATATTAAGGAGAAGTCTTTCTTGGTGAAACATATCCAGGTGCAATCGACCAATCATGTCAACCGTTGCACTAAATTTAAACATTTCCGCTCGTTTATTAAAGCCTTCATTAGGTTCTGCATCGGCCGTATCAAAAACATTCATGCGACCCGCAGTATCTTTAAAAAATAATTCTGAGGAAAGTTGAGAAGTTTTTGCATCATAACCATGATTAAGAAATTTCTCGATCATGGCTCTGTAAGGGTAAGTATTATTACTAGAGGAAATAAGTTTTTCGTTTAAGCTAATATCCACCTGAGAAAACATGGAATGTAAAAATAGATTCACGGGTCCCACTTTACTTTTAGCGTCGAGGGGTGCACCATCGTTCTGTAAAATTTTTGCTTTCACATACAACTGAGTTTGGGATAGATCAATATATTCTTCTCCACTTCCAGAAACATTAAACTCTACAGGACCTCCATCAAAAACATTGGCAAGCGGATGAAATTCGACCCATTGACCCCGTTCTATAACTGTCTGAGTTGGTGGTAAAGGAAATAATTCTAATTCTGATTTTGCACATTCTGGAGAATCTTGTAATAGAAAAGCCATGACTTTATGTGTATACAGTTAATCAAAAGTATCACGTCCTTGTGTCTTGCGTGCTTTCGATGAAATGAAGTGTTTACCGGGTTTTCGTTTTCTTTTAAGCTTTCCCTGACCAATCATTTCGTCTGCTTTTTGAACTGCTTTTCTGGCTAATTTCTTCCCGGTTTCTTTGGCTCGAGTTTTCAGGGACGATTTAAAATTTTCGCCGGATAACATATCATTTGCAACCATAGTGCCTGTTCGCAAAGCTTCTTTACCGACTGTTTTTGCACCCTTTATCAACAAAGGCATGGCACTGCGAAACAGCTTGGCAAAAAATCCACCTATACCATATCCTCTTTGCAAAATCGTTCCTCTGTAATATGGTAAACCCCTACCAGTTTGCGCTGCATAATAATCTTCAAACTTTTTCGTACAACACGTATAAGGTACTAACATTTTTTTTTTTTTTCTGATCCTTCTTTCTTGCAAACAAAAACAAAAATGAGAGTTATCATTGAAAGAAATGCTCTTTTATACGATTTGTCTCAAACGGAAATGTAAAGTAACAAAAACTTTACCCCTCTCAAAAGGCACTAAATCTCCAGAGTGAAGTCGTATATCAATTTGTACCGTTTGGAAATGTTGCCGGATAACAGGCAAGTAAAAGTGTCTTGAATAATGGGCATTAATAATTTCTCCATCATTTCCTTCGACAGTTACAATCTTTAGCAGAGGCGCTTGTACGTCACCTACGATTTGAGGTTCCACAAGATCACAGTACACATACATGACTGGAAAAGATGATTTTGGATCGGACACAAAAGGACTTTCCTGCAAACCGTTATATTCTCCCGCTTCAAATCCCAATAAATATGCCAAACCTTTATGCAGTATAACTTTTGATTTTTTATCCGTCTTGATTTTTACTCTCTTTGTAACTGGTTCATAATTGAAATCTATCTTATTTTTATGCGATGGTAACGTCATTCCTTTAATTAAGTCTGGTATTGTTTCATAGCAACCTGGGGGAACTCTTCTACCTAACAATTTTCCATCCCCCAAATCGAAACCAAATAAATTATTATCTTTTCGAACATTGAACCAAGTGTGTGGATAGATGAAATCGACCAAAGCCATTTCCCATTCTCCATTCAGGTTAATAGGGTTAGGCAGCTGAGTTGTAAATTGAGATATTTTATTCTGTGGGAAAAAGCTCAAAGAGCTGTCACTGATTAGTGTTATGTAGAACGACATCTTTTCAGAAATGAATGGAAAGAACGAAAGATGTTCCTTTTATATCAATTTTACATCTTCTACCCATGCATTAAATTTTTCTGGATAACCTTGAAATTTTACAAAATATTCGATTTTTCCCTTTCTTTTTCTCGTTTTTAATACTTTTTCCACAGGATAATAACCCGAATCGGAAATTTTTTGAATTTCTTCTTTGTAAAAAGTTTCTTTTATAACCTCACCTGCCAGATCTTTAAGTTTGTATACGACCGGAACGCGTGGTATAATTTTAAAAATAGTAAAAATCTCTCTAGTCCAATTTTGTTCATACCCTTTTTCAAAACGTAATTTTTCTTTACTTATGCGTATTGTATCACCTACTTTAAAATCAGGTTGCTTTGTAAAGATATTAGCATTTTCGTATAAAGTTTTCCACACTTGATTTTGGTTTTCTATATTCACTGCGCAGGCTCCATTTTAATACTACGATGCCATGTGTGATTGTAGCTATGTATCAATTGATTTATGACATCAATATAACGTTTTGTATTCATTTCTGTAAAATATTTCCACATTTTTGTCTTTAAAGTACGATTAAAACGCTCTACTATCGAAGCCTTTGTCGAATAATTCGTTGTGAAAAAATGCACCCCTTTATTTTGTAAATAATTTTGAAATTGTCGGTTCTTAAACTCAGTTCCAGCGTCTGATTGAAGTCTAACGGGGAGTCTATCCGAAAAGATTTTTTCAAATGCTTTCACAATTGTATAAGCTCTTTTATCTTTTAAAGGAATTGCCCAGGCATACTTTGATAAAACATCTATACATGTCAGTAAGTATCTAAAACCATCATTAAATTTTGATAAAGACTGCATGTCTACTAAATCGGTTTGAAATTGCTCGTTCAATCCCCCTACAATTACTCTATTTCTCGAAAATTTATGCCTTAAAGGTTTATGCAAAGTGTAGGAATCTTTCTTTTCTAACCATGTTTTAATAGATTTAGATTTAACTTTTCCTTTTAGCACACGTTGCAAAATATTAACTCCCCCAAAACTACCAGGTAAACCAGGATCACGATACAGCTGATTTAGTTCATTGGACATTTTCCCCAACAATAAAATTTGATGTTTATTTCACGGCGTTCAAACATAAAATGAACACATTATATCATTTCTTATATATATATATATATATTCTTTTTTTTCATTAGAATTTCCTAAAATTAAACACACATACAATGTTTTCTAAAATCAATAAATTGAACACAACTTAAAAATGAAAACATAACACAAAATAAGAGAACTAAACAAACATTTATTCAATAAAAAATACATATTAAAAATATTATAAAACAATTTCATTATCAATGTACAGTTTTTCAACATTTTTCAACAAAACACTAACATCAACATAACCAAAAAATTCCTCTTCATTGACAATTGTATCCAAATTTGCACTTAAATTTTTATGCACAAAATCTTTGGCAATATCATGCCAATTTAATTTGAAAAAGGCGATATTAAAATAGTCCGCAAAGTTCTCAGTATTAGTCCTTGTCTTACAATCATGCATAAAATCCACTGCGATTGTTTCACGACACCCAAAACAGTTCATCACTTCATTTATTTTAAAAGTTAGAGCACTTGTCAAACACTTTGTCAAAGACTCAAACAATTCTGGAAATCGTATGCTGTAATCAATAATTTGAGGATTTCGTTTCTGTTGTTGCCTTCTTCTTGTACAAAACTGAACAAGGTATATAATACAAGACTTTTTCTTACCTTATCCGTTACATCAGATCTGGAATCCATAAGTTTTTGAAATTCTGATGCAGTAAGCACCACACTCTTAGGCACAAATTCGAAAGACATATCCTTTCGTTGAAAAAGTTATTGAAAAATATACAAGTTCTCTCCCTCTTTGTATTGTTTCGCTACACAAATACGATTATCCACAATAATTGTTTTATCAGCTAAATCAGTTACACTGTTTATATTCGTGCACAATATTCGCCACATATCTGGAGTCAACGATAATCCATGTTTAGTAGGATGTATAAATCCTTCAACATCAAATATATGCTTTCTAATGTGTACACGTGTTTGTCCCAGAAACTCCTGCACGGATATAAAATTGACATTTCCAAGATGAATCGTATTATTAGGCAAACAATCCAGAGTATATCCTGTATCACCATTTCAATTAATTCTCACACCTGATTGAAACGCTGGTGTACGATCCTTTTCCTTAATATCCATCGCTGTTTTATCACGCTTTGTAGAAAACATATCTTCAAACTTGGGCCACGCTCTTTTCATTTTAATCCAAAAATAAAGTCTAAGTCCACAAACACTTTGAGGAAATCAAGAGCACAAAAATCGCCACGCGACACACACAAGAAAATATCATAAACTGACGAATATCAGTGTTGCCAAAACTTAGTTACCTAATTTTTTTATAAATTTGTGTTGCCATTCCGGCTAATTCTTCATAAAAACAACTCAACTTCACAAACAATATATGTTTCACTCAGTTTTCGAAAGTAAACAACTCAACACCATGACGTGTTCAACTATTGCAGCTTTCGAGTTCGGACATGACAAGGTGACGTCACGATGCCACACTTGTTTTTTCCTCTAGCGGTGAGATCAAAGCGAAATTAATTCATTCATTAAATCCTTCCTTTGAATATCCTTAATTGCACAACAAGACGTGCAGATCTCAAGTCGGAACATGAAAAAAAACAAGATGGCGACCCATGACGTCAAAGCACCGTCGAAACTTTACAGATGCAAATTCTTAAACCTGAAAATTTTATAAGTCCCGATTCCGAAACTGGCGTTTCGGTAAACAAAAAGAAGTCACGTGATTCATTTCCTCTTCATTAACTATTAATTACAGTCCTAATTAACATATTCTTAATTACAAATTAATCCGTCAAGCGGTTGCCGCTTTCAAGTTCGCACATGGAAGGTGACGTCACAGCTAGCATCAAAATTGACAGGTACAGATCTGAAAATTTTACAAGTCCCCATTCCGAAACTAAGTAGCGTTGCCATTCTTAAAAAAATAATTCAGTGTTGCCACCCTCCAAAATAAAAAAAAGTATGAACCAACCAACCACTAGAGATTCAGCCAAAAAAACAACTCAACAAAATACCCTCGTCATCTTTTACGATAAACCGAAACCGTAACCAACAACTCAACTCCACCAGCAGGAGGAAAACAACTCAACTCAACTCAACTCGTGACGTCACTTCCGGTCCCCCCCCTCGATGACGTCACTTCCGCCGCACCAAGTGGCCTGATTACTACCAGGCCACTTGGTGCGGCGGAAGTGACGTCATCGAGGGGGGGGAACCGGAAGTGACGTCACGAGTTGAGTTGAGTTGTTTTCCTCCTGCTGGTGGAGTTGAGTTGTTTCTTTCCTGTTGGTGGAGTTGAGTTGTTGGTTACGGTTTCGGTTTATCGTAAAAGATGACGAGGGTATTTTGTTGAGTTGTTTTTTTGGCTGAATCTCTAGTGGTTGGTTGGTTCATACTTTTTTTTATTTTGGAGGGTGGCAACACTGAATTATTTTTTTAAGAATGGCAACGCTACTTAGTTTCGGAATGGGGACTTGTAAAATTTTCAGATCTGTACCTGTAAATTTTGATGCTAGCTGTGACGTCACCTTCCATGTGCGAACTTGAAAGCGGCAACCGCTTGACGGATTAATTTGTAATTAAGAATATGTTAATTAGGACTGTAATTAATAGTTAATGAAGAGGAAATGAATCACGTGACTTCTTTTTGTTTACCGAAACGCCAGTTTCGGAATCGGGACTTATAAAATTTTCAGGTTTAAGAATTTGCATCTGTAAAGTTTCGACGGTGCTTTGACGTCATGGGTCGCCATCTTGTTTTTTTCATGTTCCGACTTGAGATCTGCACGTCTTGTTGTGCAATTAAGGATATTCAAAGGAAGGATTTAATGAATGAATTAATTTCGCTTTGATCTCACCGCTAGAGGAAAAAACAAGTGTGGCATCGTGACGTCACCTTGTCATGTCCCAACTGGAAAGCTGCAACCGCAATTACGAATATTCTGTAATTACGAATATTTTAATTACTGCAATAATTATTTTTAAAGTCGAAATGAATCACGTGACTTTTACCGAAAACCTCGTACTTGTGTCGGAACGGGGGACTTGTAAAATTTTTTTGAATGGGTTATAACTATGTTTTATTAAGAGTTTTACTAATAAAGAATTTATTTTTCTTAACAGTAAAAACGACTTTGATTTTTCCACTTTTAGAACCGGCTGCGGAGGGGGAAGTCGTTACTTTATCTCGGACATGACCATGACGTCACGCCCCTTCAATGACCAAGGTATCAGTTTAACGAAAAATATAAGCGAGTTTAATTTTTGCGAGAGTGGCAACGCAGATCTCTCAAATAATTTGCAAACGAATTTTGGCATCACCAGTATTATTTAGTTGCTTCGATTGTTTTGGAGAGTGTTGGTGCGTGTTATATTAGTTGTTATTTATTTTCTCTGCTTTTTATGTGTTGAAGATTATGGATCCCTCACGCAAGCGCTCGTTTGATGATTCTGAGTGGGTAAGTACTTATGTTATTAATTATACTTTAACTATCAGAAATTATTTATTTTTAAGATGTAAATTAAAGAATTGTCTTGTTTTATTATTACTATTTTTTAACTTTTCTTTGTTTTAGATTCCATTTTAAAAGAGCCTTTGTTTTTCAAAAATAACAATAATTTTCTTAAAAATGGCTTTTGATTAGTAATCATGAATACAGTACCCCACGTGCAAATTTTTTTATATAATTGCTTTATCATTTATTTTAATTAAAAAAATATGTATTGCTTTTTTATTATTTTAAAAATAATACTTTAAGAAAAAGTGACTTTTGTACATTTTTTAAAACATTAACATAAATTTTGGACACGTGCATATGCTGTCTTGAACTAATTATGATTTACTGGATAATCAAGATTATTTTCATTTCGATAATATGTTATATTAGTTTTAAATTCCTCCACGGGTTTTCTGTATTGTTTTATGAAAAAATATTTAAACTTAAAAAAAAGAAACTTCGTTAAAAAATTATTTATTTGGTTAAGAATGCTTCATTGTTAATTAGTTATATTTTTACTGTTGATCTATTTTTAGAATAAACCCGGTCCTTCTAGGATTGATGACGATCCTTTCATGTACAATGGAAATTTCGATGATGATTCTGTAAGAATACTTTTCTTCTTTCGCATGATTGTACAAGTTAAAAAATATTATTATTATTAATTTGTTTATTTTTATTATCCTTATTTAGTTTCCTAGGGTGTACTCACAAGTTTTTATGCAAGGACCGATTGATGAGGAACTTTTTGATGATGACGATACTGTAAGAAAATATTTTATACTTATTTATATTTTGTTAGTTATCGTATAGTTAAAAATTCTTTTTCCGTCTATAATATTCATATTCCTTTTTCTTTTGCATGATTGTACAATTTAAAAAAATTATTATTATTAATTCGTTTATTTTTATTATGATTATTTAGTTTCCTAGGGCGTACTCGCAAGTTTTTAAGCAAAGGCCAATTGATGAGGAACTTTTTGATGACGACGATTCTGTAAGAAAATATTTTATACTTGTTTATATTTTGTTAGTTATCGTATAGTTAAAAAATTATTTTTCTGTCTATAATATTCATATTTCTTTTTTTTCCCTACAGTTTCCTTTCGCTTATTCACAAGTTCGTGTATTAAGTCCAAATGTATGGGATTGCGATAGAAATAATCCCTATGACTTTGTTAATAGAGTATGTTTTATTCATTTAAACTTTATTTATTTATTCCTTTTTTTTTTTTCGATTGAATGATCTTAATTTTTTTTTTTTTTCTTTTTCCATTTAGCAAATGAGCGAGCCTTTCTCGGAACTCCCGCAAAACTTTCATGTTTATACTGGTTCTGGTATTGAAGTACGTGTTTAAATAATATTGTTAAAAATTGAAAACCCTAATTTGTTTTTTTTCTTTAATCTAATTTACAGTTTTTTTTTTTTATTTTATATATATATATTTTTTTTAGGATGCTATAGTGTCTTTACCTGGTGAACCTGAATCTGCAGCAGCGTACTCACAAGTACATGCTACTTCTGAGATAAATGTAGGTTTTTAATTTTTTTTTTAATTTCATGTGTAATTAATATAAATTTATATTTCTCTCTATTTCTTTTATAGTTAGAAGATGCTATAATATTGGAAGAAAGCCGCAGAAGAATAAATAAAAAATACCAAGGTGAAGAACTAATATTCAAGTGTAAAATTGATGAGGAAAGGCTACCTCAACATGTCAAAGAAAATCCCATTATATCTGCTGTAGAGGCCGTGCGTCAACTGTTTGATATTCTTCTAAGACGTTGCACACAGAATTTGTTACCCACGGATCTTATTCGGTTTTGTATTGATGCCACAGGACTGGACAAGGCAATTTCGACTACGGTCATGACGGTTGCAGATTTAACAGTAGAAAAAATCCTTTCTGTTGTAATGAAAGTTTTGCAATCAAAGGAGGAAATCAAGCTGGACTCTGGTTTCGTAGTAGATGTAATAACAATTAAACGAGATAGAGGGGCAGGTCGACGAAGAATCGTGAACGTAGAAGTCGATCGTTTAAAGAAGAAGGCTGTATTATCCATTCCAAGTGACGAAGAGGGGTTGTGCTGCGCTAAAGCCATAATATATGCTGAAGCCCATTTACGTGGAGATAAAAATAAAATCAGTGGATTGAGGGACAATCGACGTCCAACGCTCATAAACGCAGCCCGAAAATTGCATCAAGATGCGAATGTGCCTGTAGGACCCTGCACTTACAATGAAGTGAAAAAATTTGAAGAATATTTAAATATGCAAATTGTTGTCATTTCGACACAAAATTTAAACAAAGTAAGTTTATTTGTATATGTATTTGTATATTTTTATCTATTATTTTTTCGTGAAAAGAAAATATATGTACAAGCTTTTTTTTTTTTTCTAGGTATCTTATAAAGGGTGCCGACAGACCAAAAAGGATTAATCTATGGCTGCATGACGGGCATTATGATGTAATTAAATCTTTGCATCAATTTTATGGATCTCACTTTTACTGTGAATCTTGTGAGAAACCGTATCAAAATTTGGGAGAACATAACTGTCCTTCCAATTGTCCAATATGTCAGGAAAGCCAGTGCACACCCGGTGAAGCTTTTCGTTGTATGGATTGTGATAGGCTCTGTCGGTCAAGAGAATGTTTTGAAAAACACAAAGCCACGAGTCGAAATCAACAGCTGTCTTTATGTGATAAGGTAATTTTATTAAAAACAGTTATATATTACGTATAATTATAATTTTTAAATATTATGCCCAGATAAATTGTAAATAATATCTTTTTTTTTCTAGATTTATCAATGTAGGAACTGCAGCAAAGTAATTTTACGCAGACAGTGCCCAAAAGAATTGCACAAATGCTTCACGACAAGATGTCCGTCTTGCGAAAAATATGTGAAACAGAGTGAGCATCTGTGTTATCTTCGTCCGATTGCTGCCAAACCTGCCTTAGAAAAACTTATTTACTTTGATCTGGAGACCGACCAATCAACAGGGGAACATAGAGTGAATTTTGCCTTAGCCCAGTATTCAGACGGTACAGAATTCCATTTTAAAGGTTACACAGCCTGTTATGAATTTTGTAAGTGGTTGTTTTCGGAGCAGCACAAAGGATACACAGTTATCGCCCATAATATGAAGGGGTAAGAATAGCAATTTTTTAATATATTTTTAACTGAAAAATGTTTTGATTATTTATACGTCTGTGATTTTTTTTTTTTTCCAGTTTTGACGGCCAGTTCCTATTGGGCTATCTTTTAAATCAGGGTGTAACTCCAGAAATCATACCGTGTGGATCCAAAGTTATGTATATTCGTCATAAAACTTTCAACATTAGAATTATAGATTCATACAACTTCCTCCCCATGGCTTTGTCAAAACTTCCATCTTGTTTTGGTTTTTCTCTGCTAAAAAAAGGGTATTTTCCTCACCTATTTAACACCCCTGAGAACCAATCTTATGTAGGACCGATGCCTGATGTTAAATACTACAGTCCTGATACTATGTCCGCCTCAGCACGTTCTTCTTTCATGGAATGGTATAAGAATCATGAACACGAGATCTTCAACTTTCAAGAGCAAATGTTAGAGTATTGCCGGTTTGTATTATTATTATTATTATTATTATTTAATATAAAATACAGAAATTTATTTTAAGATAACATATATTTTTTTGTTGTTGTTGTTAGATCGGATGTTGATATTTTACGTAGGTGCTGCCAGGAATTTAAACACCAATTTTACGAAATTAGTGGCGTCGATCCTTTTTGGTAAATATTTATAAATATAATCGTTACTTTGAAAATGTATATTTATTTATGGTATGTGATATTTATTTTATTTTTGTTGTAGTTATATAACAATAGCAGCAGCTAGTATGTCAGTATACAGATCGAAACATATACAAGAAAACTCGATTGGGATGATCCCTGTACACGGATACATTAATTCGACCAACTACAGTGCTGACGCAATTCGATGGTTGGATTTTGTTGCTTATAATGAAAATCTAGTTATTAATCACGCCCTTAATGGATTGGGTGAAAATACAATAGACGGGGTATCAGTGGATGGCTTCTGTAACAGCAGTAATACGATTTATCAGTATCATGTAAGTTTATTTATTTATTTTTTCATTTCAATGTTATTAATAATTAGCTTAACAACAAAGTGGTTATTTATGGTCATATTTTTTTTTTTTTATTTTAGGGGTGTTTCTTTCACGGATGTCCAAAATGCTTTGACAAGGATGTAAAAAATCCTTTATACGGTATAACTATGAATTCTCTGTATGAAAGAACGTGTCAAAGAACAACCAAATTTCGAGTTTTGGGATACAACGTTATCGAAAAAATGGGAGCATGAGTTTTTGGAAGACAAAAATAAAGACGAATCTCTGAAGAATTTTCTGATTTCTCACGAAGTGGTGGATAGGTTAAACCCCAGAGATGCATTCTTCGGGGGTAGAACGAACGCAACGCGGCTTTTTTTTGAAGGAAATGCTAAATACGTGGATTTCACTTCTTTATATCCTTGGGTATTTATATCAGTTTCTTTATTTATAATATTTTCAAAGTTATAATTAAGTCTCATATTCTTCTATTATATTTTAGGTCAACAAATACTGTAAATACCCAGTCGGTCATCCGGAGATTATTACGAAGGATTTTAAAGACCTTGACACATATTTTGGAATTATCAAGTGTAAAATTTTGCCTCCAAAAGGTTTATTTTTACCTGTATTGCCTTACCGCTGTCAAAAGAAACTTATGTTCCCGTTGTGTGCTATGTGTGCAGAAACTATGTTTCAAGGAGAATGTAAACATAACGATGATGATCGTTCCTTAATTGGCACGTGGATCACAGAAGAGGTAAAGCAAGCCATTGATAAAGGATACAAGATAATGAAAGTAAGAAAATTTTCTTTTAACAAATACTTTTTCAATGATTAATTTTATTTTAGAATAATGCTTAATTTTTTGTATGTTTCAGATATACGAAGTGTATCATTTTGATACAACCTCAGATAAACTATTCAAGCCCTATATAGATATGTTCTTAAAAATCAAGCAAGAGAGCAGCGGTTTTCCTACAGCATGTGACACTGTTGAACAGCTTGAGAAATATATTGAGGAATATGAAAAACGGGAAGGTATCAAATTAGACATAAACAATATATCCAAAAACCCTGGAAGACGGCAAGTAGCTAAACTAGCCTTAAATAGCTTATGGGGACGGTATGTTTTGCTTCTTTTCTCATTTTTCTGTTCACATATATTATCAGTGTCAATTTTGAAAAAGTAATTTTTTTTTCTCTCTTACAGATTCGGAATGAATGTGAACAAACCACATATTACTTATGTGAATTCTGTTTAATAAACTTCTGTCAGATTCAACCAAAAATGTAAGACTTCATTTTAAATTTGTTATATACAATTTAATAAGTGTAAATATATTTTTATTTATAAATTTCTTTTTAACTTTAGGTAAAAGATGTGTACTTTCCTACTGATGAAACAGCTGCTGTGTGTTGGGACAGTTATAAAGATTTCATTCCACAAGACAGTTCAACAAACATTTTTATTGCTGCGTTCACTACTGCATGGGCTCGGCTTAAGCTATACTCAGAAATGGATAAACTCGGAACTGCAGTCCTTTATCACGATACGGACAGTATCGTTTATGCTTCTGAGGTAAATAATGATCCCCCACTAGGCAATTTCTTAGGGGATTTTACAGATGAGTTGGATGGAGATATTATAAAAACCTTTGTATCTGGTGAGTTTTTTAAAATTATTATTATGATTGTAAATTATTATTATTTTAAAAACGAATTAGGTTAAATTGATTTATTTTCTAATGCAATTTTTGTGATTTTTTTCTTTTTTTAAAACAGGAGGTCCAAAAAATTATACTTATCTGACAGCGTCTGGAAAAACCTGTTGCAAAATCCGAGGATTTTCTCTCAACTTTAAAAACGCCCAGTTATTGAATTTTGAAAGCTTAAAAGCCCTATTATGTTCTATGGACTTGACAAAGGCAATAGAAGTTTGTAATGACTCAAAAATTACCCGGGATGCAAAAAGACGGAAGGTTATTAACAAGAAGGAAAATAAACTCTATAGAATGATCTACAGCAAAAGAGTTATAAATTAGAATTTTTCAACTTTTCCATATGGATATTAAAGTAAGTTTTTATTTATCACTAAATTTTAATTCAAGAGATTTTTTTCTGAAGTAAATAATTTTAACTTAATATTTTCTTTCTTTGTTTATTTCAGAGATTTCTGAAAAATAACATGAACAACTGAAAGGTTTTCTTCAAAATGTTTTTAAAGGAAGTAGTGGTAAAAATATTTCAAGTGTAAAATATCTTTATTTCTGAAACAATTTTTTTGTATTTTTTGTAAACTGAAAATATGTAATGATTACTTAATTTTTTTATGAATAAAATGAGTTATGTTGATTTTACATTGTTGTTCTTTTTTAGTGCATATGATATTAATAAGTATGATTAATATTTAGCTGTGTGATAAGTATTCTCAGTAAAAATATAAAAATGTTTTTTAAAGATTGAAAAACACTTATAAAAATCTTTTTTTTTTTTTTTTTTGAAAAGTAATTTGTACAAAACAAAATTAATATATGTGGTAAAAAGTGTAAAAAATTCTTATGTTTATAATCAAGAGACAAACTTTAAAATTAATATAATTCTTTATTAATGGATTCTTATTCAATTACATCTATAGGTTTTTTCAAACTCATTTTTCCAATCCATGGGATCGTAGTATTTTTTCTTTTTTTAGGCAATGCATACATAGTTTTCATTTTCACATTAGGTGAACGATTGTTTTCTAAAGAAATTTTTGAATCAATTATATATTTATTTTTTATAAAATCTTGAGGAAAATAATGCTTGTCCAATATTTCTTTAAACTTTTCAAAACCAACGAGTTTCTTTGCTCTACTTCTTAATAAGAAATTAATAAGCTGAATTATATCTGAACCAGGAATAATATTATTGTTAAATAAAAGTTCCTTGTTTTCTGTCCAAATAACTTTCCTTTCCCTTAAAAAATTTATTATATGTTGAGCTGTACTTTTATGCTTTACTGGAACAGTTTGAAGAATTTTATTTTCTATATCAATAGAATTTTTAAGAGGTTCTTCATTTTCTTCTTGAGAAGGTCTCACACTATTAACATTTGGGAAAGTAACAAATTTTTGTAAAATTTGAACGTAGAGCTTGGCTTTTTCGTCATCACTAATTTTCTTCTTTAAAATATCTGTAATCTGTTTATCTAAATCAGATAAGTGTTCTTCCGTAAATAACTGATCCTGATCAAATGGGATTAATCTGAATTTACGAGCGAACTCCATTTATTAAAGAGCTCAATACTGATACTGCAGCTGGAATAAGAATAGAAAGAAAGCCGTCTCCTTTCTGTACTAAAAGTCGCCTTTTCTTGAATAAGGGAATTTTTTTATCTCCTAATCTACGCAAAGTTCTTTTATAAGCGATTAACTTGTTTTTCTGACGATTACTGACGGGAATGTTGCCTTTTAAAAGATTCAAAGCGCATTCACACACACCTTTTATAACGCTGTTAGGACACTTTCTAAGAAATGCTGATTTTTTTTTGGTCTTGTTCAACAGTTTTAGATGCTCTATGGTCGACATCGTGAGTACAAATGACATTTGCTAAATAAGATCTTTTCTTTATATACCCTGCATAAGAAGAAGCTTTCATCAATGCACAGTGTTTAAAATCTGGTTTATGGTTAGGGCATTTAATTACTGAACCTTCCAATAGGTTGATTTTGGGGCAATTAAAATCATTTAGATTAAAAATTTTTCTCCCTGATATCGTTTCTAAAAATTTTGTTTTTTCTAGACCTTTAGTAAAAATTGTTTTATAGGACAAAAATAAAGACTTGAGAATAAAATGTAAAGTTGAATAAGGTAGTTCTCCACTATCCCAATGTAAATTATGACAATAACGAGTGAGCCAAGTGAATGTCTTTTTATTTTTACTGGATAATTGTTCCCATGGGTGTGGAGGAAGGAAACTCCAACGCCCGTGATATCCAAATTCCACATCGAAAAAGGCTAATTCTTTGATAAAAAAATTATGTGTGTTTATCTGAAAACCTTCAAATTCCACTACTATAGAAGACATGTTAACTCAGTGGAATGGTGAGGGCAAATGGGTTTATCTAGGTTCATACACGTAATGAATATCAGTTGGAAATATTCCTGTGCGCTGGCGCATACGTTCACAGGTCTCAGGTCTTAAATCAATTAACAGATAACTGAATGGTAAAAAAGTAGCATCATTAAAAATTTCCTGAAAAGCCTTTGTTTTACCGGGAAACATTTGTCTGCCCAAATACATTATTTGGCTTTTATCTCTAGGGTTTTTATAAAGCACCATATAATGCGCGTTTAAATTGACATTTCGCATTTCCCTACCTTGATGAAACAAATTTTGCGTTATAAAGATAATTGAAAAAATTTCGATGATGACTTCCTTTTGTAAAAAGTTTGCTTAATCGGACATCATTTGATAGTTCTGACATCAAATCATCTATGATAATTAAAGCATTTCTTAGGGTGCCAATATTAGAAGGTAAGCCTTCTTCAAAATGTACTCCCTTCATTGAATCAAAAAGTGGCTGATAGCTTCCATAACTGTAAATAATAGACGGTGGCATAGGATGTAAAAATTCATGATCAATGAGTTTTTTAACAAAAAAAGTCTTTCCTGAACCTGTCGGTCCACTAATAACAGAGGTGGAAGGATGTACTAACTTCAGTTCTTCCATTTTTGTAAATGAAAGAAAACTCTGGAAAACTGTGAATTTATAGCTGATAATAAAATTATTATTAATAATTAATAGTAAATCAGTAATGTATGATTAATTTCCTCCATGAATTAGTAATAGAAATTAAACTAATTCAAATTTTTTAAATTTATTTTTTCTTTTTTTAAATTAAAAAACGCAGTGTAAAATGTAATGGTATTTTTTGTTTAAATTTTTTGTTTGATTAAAAAAAAGAAAAAAGAAACTTACAAAGAAACATACACAAATATATACTTTATGAATTAAACTTTATTTTTTAAAAATCATATTTACACCATATCTTCTTTTTACAAACTGGAACAATCGGAAATCATTTTTCTTTCTAGTTAATACAGATACAATAGATTTCATACAAAGTCCTTGACATCGTTTTACGATAAAATAAATACAATATTGTCCACAGACATTCGAAGTTAAACTTTGAAGAGTTGACTCGTTCCAACAAATTCGCTTATACTTTTTAACAAAACTTGATATGTCTTCTCCATAAGCTGTGGGGGGTAATCCAAAGGAATCAAAAAATTCTAGAGTCTTTTTATCTTGAATGTAGACAGCAAGCCAGTGTGATCCCTTTTCATTATGTTTATCCGTGTTGAGTACTAACGTTGAGGGAAATCTTTGAACAATAGGTATTTTATCGGAAGGGAAAACACCTATGAAATATTTCGAAGAAACGGGGTCACGAGATAAATTTTGTGTATTTGCGATGAATCCATCAGTTTCCAAAATCATAAAGAATATTTCGAGCTTTGTTGATTTCTATCAAATTTTCAAATTCTGCATACACTATCAAAGTGATTGTTTGTGCTAAAGCTAGACCAAACTTTATTTCTAATCTTAAATTACTATGATGGACCAGATTTAGATGTGAACCATCACATAAATCCGGCGACAGATCAAAATGGAATAAAGAATATCCCTTTGAGAATTCTGATCTTGAAAGGTACAAGCCTTTGTTTTCTGTGTTAGAAAATAAATTTTGATAAGCTCGAATAAACAAATTTTTTTCAAAATTAAGTTGAAGTGGATTGTGAGGAACAGGTTGACCATCAACATAAACCCCTATAAAACTAATATTGTAATGCTTAAACTCAAAGGGAGACTTTTTATAGTTACCGTTGAATGCATCATTGTCCACGCAAGCAATAACAATACGATTTGGCATTTGCCCTGTAAATATGTTATCTTGAACAAAACTCATATTCCCGGCAGGAATAGAATATGCTTTGCAGAGTACTCTGTTGATAGGATATTTGGCTGTTGTTTTTTCTAGACTTTTTGCGTGTCCCAAAACTACACCGGGACTTACACGTACTTTCCGAACAAACAAAGAGGCGTGTTCCAGGGAGACTTTAAATTCATTTTCATCTCCTAGCAGACAAAATTCTGGTTTACTACGAATGAGTTTAATTTTCACATCTACCATATTAAGGAGAAGTCTTTCTTGGTGAAACATATCCAGGTGCAATCGACCAATCATGTCAACCGTTGCACTAAATTTAAACATTTCCGCTCGTTTATTAAAGCCTTCATTAGGTTCTGCATCGGCCGTATCAAAAACATTCATGCGACCCGCAGTATCTTTAAAAAATAATTCTGAGGAAAGTTGAGAAGTTTTTGCATCATAACCATGATTAAGAAATTTCTCGATCATGGCTCTGTAAGGGTAAGTATTATTACTAGAGGAAATAAGTTTTTCGTTTAAGCTAATATCCACCTGAGAAAACATGGAATGTAAAAATAGATTCACGGGTCCCACTTTACTTTTAGCGTCGAGGGGTGCACCATCGTTCTGTAAAATTTTTGCTTTCACATACAACTGAGTTTGGGATAGATCAATATATTCTTCTCCACTTCCAGAAACATTAAACTCTACAGGACCTCCATCAAAAACATTGGCAAGCGGATGAAATTCGACCCATTGACCCCGTTCTATAACTGTCTGAGTTGGTGGTAAAGGAAATAATTCTAATTCTGATTTTGCACATTCTGGAGAATCTTGTAATAGAAAAGCCATGACTTTATGTGTATACAGTTAATCAAAAGTATCACGTCCTTGTGTCTTGCGTGCTTTCGATGAAATGAAGTGTTTACCGGGTTTTCGTTTTCTTTTAAGCTTTCCCTGACCAATCATTTCGTCTGCTTTTTGAACTGCTTTTCTGGCTAATTTCTTCCCGGTTTCTTTGGCTCGAGTTTTCAGGGACGATTTAAAATTTTCGCCGGATAACATATCATTTGCAACCATAGTGCCTGTTCGCAAAGCTTCTTTACCGACTGTTTTTGCACCCTTTATCAACAAAGGCATGGCACTGCGAAACAGCTTGGCAAAAAATCCACCTATACCATATCCTCTTTGCAAAATCGTTCCTCTGTAATATGGTAAACCCCTACCAGTTTGCGCTGCATAATAATCTTCAAACTTTTTCGTACAACACGTATAAGGTACTAACATTTTTTTTTTTTTTTTCTGATCCTTCTTTCTTGCAAACAAAAACAAAAATGAGAGTTATCATTGAAAGAAATGCTCTTTTATACGATTTGTCTCAAACGGAAATGTAAAGTAACAAAAACTTTACCCCTCTCAAAAGGCACTAAATCTCCAGAGTGAAGTCGTATATCAATTTGTACCGTTTGGAAATGTTGCCGGATAACAGGCAAGTAAAAGTGTCTTGAATAATGGGCATTAATAATTTCTCCATCATTTCCTTCGACAGTTACAATCTTTAGCAGAGGCGCTTGTACGTCACCTACGATTTGAGGTTCCACAAGATCACAGTACACATACATGACTGGAAAAGATGATTTTGGATCGGACACAAAAGGACTTTCCTGCAAACCGTTATATTCTCCCGCTTCAAATCCCAATAAATATGCCAAACCTTTATGCAGTATAACTTTTGATTTTTTATCCGTCTTGATTTTTACTCTCTTTGTAACTGGTTCATAATTGAAATCTATCTTATTTTTATGCGATGGTAACGTCATTCCTTTAATTAAGTCTGGTATTGTTTCATAGCAACCTGGGGGAACTCTTCTACCTAACAATTTTCCATCCCCCAAATCGAAACCAAATAAATTATTATCTTTTCGAACATTGAACCAAGTGTGTGGATAGATGAAATCGACCAAAGCCATTTCCCATTCTCCATTCAGGTTAATAGGGTTAGGCAGCTGAGTTGTAAATTGAGATATTTTATTCTGTGGGAAAAAGCTCAAAGAGCTGTCACTGATTAGTGTTATGTAGAACGACATCTTTTCAGAAATGAATGGAAAGAACGAAAGATGTTCCTTTTATATCAATTTTACATCTTCTACCCATGCATTAAATTTTTCTGGATAACCTTGAAATTTTACAAAATATTCGATTTTTCCCTTTCTTTTTCTCGTTTTTAATACTTTTTCCACAGGATAATAACCCGAATCGGAAATTTTTTGAATTTCTTCTTTGTAAAAAGTTTCTTTTATAACCTCACCTGCCAGATCTTTAAGTTTGTATACGACCGGAACGCGTGGTATAATTTTAAAAATAGTAAAAATCTCTCTAGTCCAATTTTGTTCATACCCTTTTTCAAAACGTAATTTTTCTTTACTTATGCGTATTGTATCACCTACTTTAAAATCAGGTTGCTTTGTAAAGATATTAGCATTTTCGTATAAAGTTTTCCACACTTGATTTTGGTTTTCTATATTCACTGCGCAGGCTCCATTTTAATACTACGATGCCATGTGTGATTGTAGCTATGTATCAATTGATTTATGACATCAATATAACGTTTTGTATTCATTTCTGTAAAATATTTCCACATTTTTGTCTTTAAAGTACGATTAAAACGCTCTACTATCGAAGCCTTTGTCGAATAATTCGTTGTGAAAAAATGCACCCCTTTATTTTGTAAATAATTTTGAAATTGTCGGTTCTTAAACTCAGTTCCAGCGTCTGATTGAAGTCTAACGGGGAGTCTATCCGAAAAGATTTTTTCAAATGCTTTCACAATTGTATAAGCTCTTTTATCTTTTAAAGGAATTGCCCAGGCATACTTTGATAAAACATCTATACATGTCAGTAAGTATCTAAAACCATCATTAAATTTTGATAAAGACTGCATGTCTACTAAATCGGTTTGAAATTGCTCGTTCAATCCCCCTACAATTACTCTATTTCTCGAAAATTTATGCCTTAAAGGTTTATGCAAAGTGTAGGAATCTTTCTTTTCTAACCATGTTTTAATAGATTTAGATTTAACTTTTCCTTTTAGCACACGTTGCAAAATATTAACTCCCCCAAAACTACCAGGTAAACCAGGATCACGATACAGCTGATTTAGTTCATTGGACATTTTCCCCAACAATAAAATTTGATGTTTATTTCACGGCGTTCAAACATAAAATGAACACATTATATCATTTCTTATATATATATATATATATATTTTTTTTTTCATTAGAATTTCCTAAAATTAAACACACATACAATGTTTTCTAAAATCAATAAATTGAACACAACTTAAAAATGAAAACATAACACAAAATAAGAGAACTAAACAAACATTTATTCAATAAAAAATACATATTAAAAATATTATAAAACAATTTCATTATCAATGTACAGTTTTTCAACATTTTTCAACAAAACACTAACATCAACATAACCAAAAAATTCCTCTTCATTGACAATTGTATCCAAATTTGCACTTAAATTTTTATGCACAAAATCTTTGGCAATATCATGCCAATTTAATTTGAAAAAGGCGATATTAAAATAGTCCGCAAAGTTCTCAGTATTAGTCCTTGTCTTACAATCATGCATAAAATCCACTGCGATTGTTTCACGACACCCAAAACAGTTCATCACTTCATTTATTTTAAAAGTTAGAGCACTTGTCAAACACTTTGTCAAAGACTCAAACAATTCTGGAAATCGTATGCTGTAATCAATAATTTGAGGATTTCGTTTCTGTTGTTGCCTTCTTCTTGTACAAAACTGAACAAGGTATATAATACAAGACTTTTTCTTACCTTATCCGTTACATCAGATCTGGAATCCATAAGTTTTTGAAATTCTGATGCAGTAAGCACCACACTCTTAGGCACAAATTCGAAAGACATATCCTTTCGTTGAAAAAGTTATTGAAAAATATACAAGTTCTCTCCCTCTTTGTATTGTTTCGCTACACAAATACGATTATCCACAATAATTGTTTTATCAGCTAAATCAGTTACACTGTTTATATTCGTGCACAATATTCGCCACATATCTGGAGTCAACGATAATCCATGTTTAGTAGGATGTATAAATCCTTCAACATCAAATATATGCTTTCTAATGTGTACACGTGTTTGTCCCAGAAACTCCTGCACGGATATAAAATTGACATTTCCAAGATGAATCGTATTATTAGGCAAACAATCCAGAGTATATCCTGTATCACCATTTCAATTAATTCTCACACCTGATTGAAACGCTGGTGTACGATCCTTTTCCTTAATATCCATCGCTGTTTTATCACGCTTTGTAGAAAACATATCTTCAAACTTGGGCCACGCTCTTTTCATTTTAATCCAAAAATAAAGTCTAAGTCCACAAACACTTTGAGGAAATCAAGAGCACAAAAATCGCCACGCGACACACACAAGAAAATATCATAAACTGACGAATATCAGTGTTGCCAAAACTTAGTTACCTAATTTTTTTATAAATTTGTGTTGCCATTCCGGCTAATTCTTCATAAAAACAACTCAACTTCACAAACAATATATGTTTCACTCAGTTTTCGAAAGTAAACAACTCAACACCATGACGTGTTCAACTATTGCAGCTTTCGAGTTCGGACATGACAAGGTGACGTCACGATGCCACACTTGTTTTTTCCTCTAGCGGTGAGATCAAAGCGAAATTAATTCATTCATTAAATCCTTCCTTTGAATATCCTTAATTACACAACAAGACGTGCAGATCTCAAGTCGGAACATGAAAAAAACAAGATGGCGACCCATGACGTCAAAGCACCGTCGAAACTTTACAGATGCAAATTCTTAAACCTGAAAATTTTATAAGTCCCGATTCCGAAACTGGCGTTTCGGTAAACAAAAAGAAGTCACGTGATTCATTTCCTCTTCATTAACTATTAATTACAGTCCTAATTAACATATTCTTAATTACAAATTAATCCGTCAAGCGGTTGCCGCTTTCAAGTTCGCACATGGAAGGTGACGTCACAGCTAGCCTCAAAACTCACAGGTACAGATCTGAAAATTTTACAAGTCCCCATTCCGAAACTAAGTAGCGTTGCCATTCTTAAAAAAATAATTCAGTGTTGCCACCCTCCAAAATAAAAAAAAGTATGAACCAACCAACCACTAGAGATTCAGCCAAAAAAACAACTCAACAAAATACCCTCGTCATCTTTTACGATAAACCGAAACCGAAACCAACAACTCAACTCCACCAGCAGGAGGAAAACAACTCAACTCAACTCAACTCGTGACGTCACTTCCGGTCCCCCCCCTCGATGACGTCACTTCCGCCGCACCAAGTGGCCTGATTACTACTCAAGTGGTAGTAATCAGGCCACTTGGTGCGGCGGAAGTGACGTCATCGAGGGGGGGGAACCGGAAGTGACGTCACGAGTTGAGTTGAGTTGTTTTCCTCCTGCTGGTGGAGTTGAGTTGTTTCTTTCCTGTTGGTGGAGTTGAGTTGTTGGTTACGGTTTCGGTTTATCGTAAAAGATGACGAGGGTATTTTGTTGAGTTGTTTTTTTGGCTGAATCTCTAGTGGTTGGTTGGTTCATACTTTTTTTTATTTTGGAGGGTGGCAACACTGAATTATTTTTTTAAGAATGGCAACGCTACTTAGTTTCGGAATGGGGACTTGTAAAATTTTCAGATCTGTACCTGTAAATTTTGATGCTAGCTGTGACGTCACCTTCCATGTGCGAACTTGAAAGCGGCAACCGCTTGACGGATTAATTTGTAATTAAGAATATGTTAATTAGGACTGTAATTAATAGTTAATGAAGAGGAAATGAATCACGTGACTTCTTTTTGTTTACCGAAACGCCAGTTTCGGAATCGGGACTTATAAAATTTTCAGGTTTAAGAATTTGCATCTGTAAAGTTTCGACGGTGCTTTGACGTCATGGGTCGCCATCTTGTTTTTTTCATGTTCCGACTTGAGATCTGCACGTCTTGTTGTGCAATTAAGGATATTCAAAGGAAGGATTTAATGAATGAATTAATTTCGCTTTGATCTCACCGCTAGAGGAAAAAACAAGTGTGGCATCGTGACGTCACCTTGTCATGTCCCAACTGGAAAGCTGCAACCGCAATTACGAATATTCTGTAATTACGAATATTTTAATTACTGCAATAATTATTTTTAAAGTCGAAATGAATCACGTGACTTTTACCGAAAACCTCGTACTTGTGTCGGAACGGGGGACTTGTAAAATTTTTTTGAATGGGTTATAACTATGTTTTATTAAGAGTTTTACTAATAAAGAATTTATTTTTCTTAACAGTAAAAACGACTTTGATTTTTCCACTTTTAGAACCGGCTGCGGAGGGGGAAGTCGTTACTTTATCTCGGACATGACCATGACGTCACGCCCCTTCAATGACCAAGGTATCAGTTTAACGAAAAATATAAGCGAGTTTAATTTTTGCGAGAGTGGCAACGCAGATCTCTCAAATAATTTGCAAACGAATTTTGGCATCACCAGTATTATTTAGTTGCTTCGATTGTTTTGGAGAGTGTTGGTGCGTGTTATATTAGTTGTTATTTATTTTCTCTGCTTTTTATGTGTTGAAGATTATGGATCCCTCACGCAAGCGCTCGTTTGATGATTCTGAGTGGGTAAGTACTTATGTTATTAATTATACTTTAACTATCAGAAATTATTTATTTTTAAGATGTAAATTAAAGAATTGTCTTGTTTTATTATTACTATTTTTTAACTTTTCTTTGTTTTAGATTCCATTTTAAAAGAGCCTTTGTTTTTCAAAAATAACAATAATTTTCTTAAAAATGGCTTTTGATTAGTAATCATGAATACAGTACCCCACGTGCAAATTTTTTTATATAATTGCTTTATCATTTATTTTAATTAAAAAAATATGTATTGCTTTTTTATTATTTTAAAAATAATACTTTAAGAAAAAGTGACTTTTGTACATTTTTTAAAACATTAACATAAATTTTGGACACGTGCATATGCTGTCTTGAACTAATTATGATTTACTGGATAATCAAGATTATTTTCATTTCGATAATATGTTATATTAGTTTTAAATTCCTCCACGGGTTTTCTGTATTGTTTTATGAAAAAATATTTAAACTTAAAAAAAAGAAACTTCGTTAAAAAATTATTTATTTGGTTAAGAATGCTTCATTGTTAATTAGTTATATTTTTACTGTTGATCTATTTTTAGAATAAACCCGGTCCTTCTAGGATTGATGACGATCCTTTCATGTACAATGGAAATTTCGATGATGATTCTGTAAGAATACTTTTCTTCTTTCGCATGATTGTACAAGTTAAAAAATATTATTATTATTAATTTGTTTATTTTTATTATCCTTATTTAGTTTCCTAGGGTGTACTCACAAGTTTTTATGCAAGGACCGATTGATGAGGAACTTTTTGATGATGACGATACTGTAAGAAAATATTTTATACTTATTTATATTTTGTTAGTTATCGTATAGTTAAAAATTCTTTTTCCGTCTATAATATTCATATTCCTTTTTCTTTTGCATGATTGTACAATTTAAAAAAATTATTATTATTAATTCGTTTATTTTTATTATGATTATTTAGTTTCCTAGGGCGTACTCGCAAGTTTTTAAGCAAAGGCCAATTGATGAGGAACTTTTTGATGACGACGATTCTGTAAGAAAATATTTTATACTTGTTTATATTTTGTTAGTTATCGTATAGTTAAAAAATTATTTTTCTGTCTATAATATTCATATTTCTTTTTTTTCCCTACAGTTTCCTTTCGCTTATTCACAAGTTCGTGTATTAAGTCCAAATGTATGGGATTGCGATAGAAATAATCCCTATGACTTTGTTAATAGAGTATGTTTTATTCATTTAAACTTTATTTATTTATTCCTTTTTTTTTTTTCGATTGAATGATCTTAATTTTTTTTTTTTTTTCTTTTTCCATTTAGCAAATGAGCGAGCCTTTCTCGGAACTCCCGCAAAACTTTCATGTTTATACTGGTTCTGGTATTGAAGTACGTGTTTAAATAATATTTTTAAAAATTGAAAACCCTAATTTGTTTTTTTTCTTTAATCTAATTTACAGTTTTTTTTTTTATTTTATATATATATATTTTTTTTAGGATGCTATAGTGTCTTTACCTGGTGAACCTGAATCTGCAGCAGCGTACTCACAAGTACATGCTACTTCTGAGATAAATGTAGGTTTTTAATTTTTTTTTTAATTTCATGTGTAATTAATATAAATTTATATTTCTCTCTATTTCTTTTATAGTTAGAAGATGCTATAATATTGGAAGAAAGCCGCAGAAGAATAAATAAAAAATACCAAGGTGAAGAACTAATATTCAAGTGTAAAATTGATGAGGAAAGGCTACCTCAACATGTCAAAGAAAATCCCATTATATCTGCTGTAGAGGCCGTGCGTCAACTGTTTGATATTCTTCTAAGACGTTGCACACAGAATTTGTTACCCACGGATCTTATTCGGTTTTGTATTGATGCCACAGGACTGGACAAGGCAATTTCGACTACGGTCATGACGGTTGCAGATTTAACAGTAGAAAAAATCCTTTCTGTTGTAATGAAAGTTTTGCAATCAAAGGAGGAAATCAAGCTGGACTCTGGTTTCGTAGTAGATGTAATAACAATTAAACGAGATAGAGGGGCAGGTCGACGAAGAATCGTGAACGTAGAAGTCGATCGTTTAAAGAAGAAGGCTGTATTATCCATTCCAAGTGACGAAGAGGGGTTGTGCTGCGCTAAAGCCATAATATATGCTGAAGCCCATTTACGTGGAGATAAAAATAAAATCAGTGGATTGAGGGACAATCGACGTCCAACGCTCATAAACGCAGCCCGAAAATTGCATCAAGATGCGAATGTGCCTGTAGGACCCTGCACTTACAATGAAGTGAAAAAATTTGAAGAATATTTAAATATGCAAATTGTTGTCATTTCGACACAAAATTTAAACAAAGTAAGTTTATTTGTATATGTATTTGTATATTTTTATCTATTATTTTTTCGTGAAAAGAAAATATATGTACAAGCTTTTTTTTTTTTTCTAGGTATCTTATAAAGGGTGCCGACAGACCAAAAAGGATTAATCTATGGCTGCATGACGGGCATTATGATGTAATTAAATCTTTGCATCAATTTTATGGATCTCACTTTTACTGTGAATCTTGTGAGAAACCGTATCAAAATTTGGGAGAACATAACTGTCCTTCCAATTGTCCAATATGTCAGGAAAGCCAGTGCACACCCGGTGAAGCTTTTCGTTGTATGGATTGTGATAGGCTCTGTCGGTCAAGAGAATGTTTTGAAAAACACAAAGCCACGAGTCGAAATCAACAGCTGTCTTTATGTGATAAGGTAATTTTATTAAAAACAGTTATATATTACGTATAATTATAATTTTTAAATATTATGCCCAGATAAATTGTAAATAATATCTTTTTTTTTCTAGATTTATCAATGTAGGAACTGCAGCAAAGTAATTTTACGCAGACAGTGCCCAAAAGAATTGCACAAATGCTTCACGACAAGATGTCCGTCTTGCGAAAAATATGTGAAACAGAGTGAGCATCTGTGTTATCTTCGTCCGATTGCTGCCAAACCTGCCTTAGAAAAACTTATTTACTTTGATCTGGAGACCGACCAATCAACAGGGGAACATAGAGTGAATTTTGCCTTAGCCCAGTATTCAGACGGTACAGAATTCCATTTTAAAGGTTACACAGCCTGTTATGAATTTTGTAAGTGGTTGTTTTCGGAGCAGCACAAAGGATACACAGTTATCGCCCATAATATGAAGGGGTAAGAATAGCAATTTTTTAATATATTTTTAACTGAAAAATGTTTTGATTATTTATACGTCTGTGATTTTTTTTTTTTTCCAGTTTTGACGGCCAGTTCCTATTGGGCTATCTTTTAAATCAGGGTGTAACTCCAGAAATCATACCGTGTGGATCCAAAGTTATGTATATTCGTCATAAAACTTTCAACATTAGAATTATAGATTCATACAACTTCCTCCCCATGGCTTTGTCAAAACTTCCATCTTGTTTTGGTTTTTCTCTGCTAAAAAAAGGGTATTTTCCTCACCTATTTAACACCCCTGAGAACCAATCTTATGTAGGACCGATGCCTGATGTTAAATACTACAGTCCTGATACTATGTCCGCCTCAGCACGTTCTTCTTTCATGGAATGGTATAAGAATCATGAACACGAGATCTTCAACTTTCAAGAGCAAATGTTAGAGTATTGCCGGTTTGTATTATTATTATTATTATTATTATTTAATATAAAATACAGAAATTTATTTTAAGATAACATATATTTTTTTGTTGTTGTTGTTAGATCGGATGTTGATATTTTACGTAGGTGCTGCCAGGAATTTAAACACCAATTTTACGAAATTAGTGGCGTCGATCCTTTTTGGTAAATATTTATAAATATAATCGTTACTTTGAAAATGTATATTTATTTATGGTATGTGATATTTATTTTATTTTTGTTGTAGTTATATAACAATAGCAGCAGCTAGTATGTCAGTATACAGATCGAAACATATACAAGAAAACTCGATTGGGATGATCCCTGTACACGGATACATTAATTCGACCAACTACAGTGCTGACGCAATTCGATGGTTGGATTTTGTTGCTTATAATGAAAATCTAGTTATTAATCACGCCCTTAATGGATTGGGTGAAAATACAATAGACGGGGTATCAGTGGATGGCTTCTGTAACAGCAGTAATACGATTTATCAGTATCATGTAAGTTTATTTATTTATTTTTTCATTTCAATGTTATTAATAATTAGCTTAACAACAAAGTGGTTATTTATGGTCATATTTTTTTTTTTTTATTTTAGGGGTGTTTCTTTCACGGATGTCCAAAATGCTTTGACAAGGATGTAAAAAATCCTTTATACGGTATAACTATGAATTCTCTGTATGAAAGAACGTGTCAAAGAACAACCAAATTTCGAGTTTTGGGATACAACGTTATCGAAAAAATGGGAGCATGAGTTTTTGGAAGACAAAAATAAAGACGAATCTCTGAAGAATTTTCTGATTTCTCACGAAGTGGTGGATAGGTTAAACCCCAGAGATGCATTCTTCGGGGGTAGAACGAACGCAACGCGGCTTTTTTTTGAAGGAAATGCTAAATACGTGGATTTCACTTCTTTATATCCTTGGGTATTTATATCAGTTTCTTTATTTATAATATTTTCAAAGTTATAATTAAGTCTCATATTCTTCTATTATATTTTAGGTCAACAAATACTGTAAATACCCAGTCGGTCATCCGGAGATTATTACGAAGGATTTTAAAGACCTTGACACATATTTTGGAATTATCAAGTGTAAAATTTTGCCTCCAAAAGGTTTATTTTTACCTGTATTGCCTTACCGCTGTCAAAAGAAACTTATGTTCCCGTTGTGTGCTATGTGTGCAGAAACTATGTTTCAAGGAGAATGTAAACATAACGATGATGATCGTTCCTTAATTGGCACGTGGATCACAGAAGAGGTAAAGCAAGCCATTGATAAAGGATACAAGATAATGAAAGTAAGAAAATTTTCTTTTAACAAATACTTTTTCAATGATTAATTTTATTTTAGAATAATGCTTAATTTTTTGTATGTTTCAGATATACGAAGTGTATCATTTTGATACAACCTCAGATAAACTATTCAAGCCCTATATAGATATGTTCTTAAAAATCAAGCAAGAGAGCAGCGGTTTTCCTACAGCATGTGACACTGTTGAACAGCGTGAGAAATATATTGAGGAATATGAAAAACGGGAAGGTATCAAATTAGACATAAACAATATATCCAAAAACCCTGGAAGACGGCAAGTAGCTAAACTAGCCTTAAATAGCTTATGGGGACGGTATGTTTTGCTTCTTTTCTCATTTTTCTGTTCACATATATTATCAGTGTCAATTTTGAAAAAGTAATTTTTTTTTCTCTCTTACAGATTCGGAATGAATGTGAACAAACCACATATTACTTATGTGAATTCTGTTTAATAAACTTCTGTCAGATTCAACCAAAAATGTAAGACTTCATTTTAAATTTGTTATATACAATTTAATAAGTGTAAATATATTTTTATTTATAAATTTCTTTTTAACTTTAGGTAAAAGATGTGTACTTTCCTACTGATGAAACAGCTGCTGTGTGTTGGGACAGTTATAAAGATTTCATTCCACAAGACAGTTCAACAAACATTTTTATTGCTGCGTTCACTACTGCATGGGCTCGGCTTAAGCTATACTCAGAAATGGATAAACTCGGAACTGCAGTCCTTTATCACGATACGGACAGTATCGTTTATGCTTCTGAGGTAAATAATGATCCCCCACTAGGCAATTTCTTAGGGGATTTTACAGATGAGTTGGATGGAGATATTATAAAAACCTTTGTATCTGGTGAGTTTTTTAAAATTATTATTATGATTGTAAATTATTATTATTTTAAAAACGAATTAGGTTAAATTGATTTATTTTCTAATGCAATTTTTGTGATTTTTTTCTTTTTTTAAAACAGGAGGTCCAAAAAATTATACTTATCTGACAGCGTCTGGAAAAACCTGTTGCAAAATCCGAGGATTTTCTCTCAACTTTAAAAACGCCCAGTTATTGAATTTTGAAAGCTTAAAAGCCCTATTATGTTCTATGGACTTGACAAAGGCAATAGAAGTTTGTAATGACTCAAAAATTACCCGGGATGCAAAAAGACGGAAGGTTATTAACAAGAAGGAAAATAAACTCTATAGAATGATCTACAGCAAAAGAGTTATAAATTAGAATTTTTCAACTTTTCCATATGGATATTAAAGTAAGTTTTTATTTATCACTAAATTTTAATTCAAGAGATTTTTTTCTGAAGTAAATAATTTTAACTTAATATTTTCTTTCTTTGTTTATTTCAGAGATTTCTGAAAAATAACATGAACAACTGAAAGGTTTTCTTCAAAATGTTTTTAAAGGAAGTAGTGGTAAAAATATTTCAAGTGTAAAATATCTTTATTTCTGAAACAATTTTTTTGTATTTTTTGTAAACTGAAAATATGTAATGATTACTTAATTTTTTTATGAATAAAATGAGTTATGTTGATTTTACATTGTTGTTCTTTTTTAGTGCATATGATATTAATAAGTATGATTAATATTTAGCTGTGTGATAAGTATTCTCAGTAAAAATATAAAAATGTTTTTTAAAGATTGAAAAACACTTATAAAAATCTTTTTTTTTTTTTTTTTTGAAAAGTAATTTGTACAAAACAAAATTAATATATGTGGTAAAAAGTGTAAAAAATTCTTATGTTTATAATCAAGAGACAAACTTTAAAATTAATATAATTCCTTATTAATGGATTCTTATTCAATTACATCTATAGGTTTTTTCAAACTCATTTTTCCAATCCATGGGATCGTAGTATTTTTTCTTTTTTTAGGCAATGCATACATAGTTTTCATTTTCACATTAGGTGAACGATTGTTTTCTAAAGAAATTTTTGAATCAATTATATATTTATTTTTTATAAAATCTTGAGGAAAATAATGCTTGTCCAATATTTCTTTAAACTTTTCAAAACCAACGAGTTTCTTTGCTCTACTTCTTAATAAGAAATTAATAAGCTGAATTATATCTGAACCAGGAATAATATTATTGTTAAATAAAAGTTCCTTGTTTTCTGTCCAAATAACTTTCCTTTCCCTTAAAAAATTTATTATATGTTGAGCTGTACTTTTATGCTTTACTGGAACAGTTTGAAGAATTTTATTTTCTATATCAATAGAATTTTTAAGAGGTTCTTCATTTTCTTCTTGAGAAGGTCTCACACTATTAACATTTGGGAAAGTAACAAATTTTTGTAAAATTTGAACGTAGAGCTTGGCTTTTTCGTCATCACTAATTTTCTTCTTTAAAATATCTGTAATCTGTTTATCTAAATCAGATAAGTGTTCTTCCGTAAATAACTGATCCTGATCAAATGGGATTAATCTGAATTTACGAGCGAACTCCATTTATTAAAGAGCTCAATACTGATACTGCAGCTGGAATAAGAATAGAAAGAAAGCCGTCTCCTTTCTGTACTAAAAGTCGCCTTTTCTTGAATAAGGGAATTTTTTTATCTCCTAATCTACGCAAAGTTCTTTTATAAGCGATTAACTTGTTTTTCTGACGATTACTGACGGGAATGTTGCCTTTTAAAAGATTCAAAGCGCATTCACACACACCTTTTATAACGCTGTTAGGACACTTTCTAAGAAATGCTGATTTTTTTTTGGTCTTGTTCAACAGTTTTAGATGCTCTATGGTCGACATCGTGAGTACAAATGACATTTGCTAAATAAGATCTTTTCTTTATATACCCTGCATAAGAAGAAGCTTTCATCAATGCACAGTGTTTAAAATCTGGTTTATGGTTAGGGCATTTAATTACTGAACCTTCCAATAGGTTGATTTTGGGGCAATTAAAATCATTTAGATTAAAAATTTTTCTCCCTGATATCGTTTCTAAAAATTTTGTTTTTTCTAGACCTTTAGTAAAAATTGTTTTATAGGACAAAAATAAAGACTTGAGAATAAAATGTAAAGTTGAATAAGGTAGTTCTCCACTATCCCAATGTAAATTATGACAATAACGAGTGAGCCAAGTGAATGTCTTTTTATTTTTACTGGATAATTGTTCCCATGGGTGTGGAGGAAGGAAACTCCAACGCCCGTGATATCCAAATTCCACATCGAAAAAGGCTAATTCTTTGATAAAAAAATTATGTGTGTTTATCTGAAAACCTTCAAATTCCACTACTATAGAAGACATGTTAACTCAGTGGAATGGTGAGGGCAAATGGGTTTATCTAGGTTCATACACGTAATGAATATCAGTTGGAAATATTCCTGTGCGCTGGCGCATACGTTCACAGGTCTCAGGTCTTAAATCAATTAACAGATAACTGAATGGTAAAAAAGTAGCATCATTAAAAATTTCCTGAAAAGCCTTTGTTTTACCGGGAAACATTTGTCTGCCCAAATACATTATTTGGCTTTTATCTCTAGGGTTTTTATAAAGCACCATATAATGCGCGTTTAAATTGACATTTCGCATTTCCCTACCTTGATGAAACAAATTTTGCGTTATAAAGATAATTGAAAAAATTTCGATGATGACTTCCTTTTGTAAAAAGTTTGCTTAATCGGACATCATTTGATAGTTCTGACATCAAATCATCTATGATAATTAAAGCATTTCTTAGGGTGCCAATATTAGAAGGTAAGCCTTCTTCAAAATGTACTCCCTTCATTGAATCAAAAAGTGGCTGATAGCTTCCATAACTGTAAATAATAGACGGTGGCATAGGATGTAAAAATTCATGATCAATGAGTTTTTTAACAAAAAAAGTCTTTCCTGAACCTGTCGGTCCACTAATAACAGAGGTGGAAGGATGTACTAACTTCAGTTCTTCCATTTTTGTAAATGAAAGAAAACTCTGGAAAACTGTGAATTTATAGCTGATAATAAAATTATTATTAATAATTAATAGTAAATCAGTAATGTATGATTAATTTCCTCCATGAATTAGTAATAGAAATTAAACTAATTCAAATTTTTTAAATTTATTTTTTCTTTTTTTAAATTAAAAAACGCAGTGTAAAATGTAATGGTATTTTTTGTTTAAATTTTTTGTTTGATTAAAAAAAAGAAAAAAGAAACTTACAAAGAAACATACACAAATATATACTTTATGAATTAAACTTTATTTTTTAAAAATCATATTTACACCATATCTTCTTTTTACAAACTGGAACAATCGGAAATCATTTTTCTTTCTAGTTAATACAGATACAATAGATTTCATACAAAGTCCTTGACATCGTTTTACGATAAAATAAATACAATATTGTCCACAGACATTCGAAGTTAAACTTTGAAGAGTTGACTCGTTCCAACAAATTCGCTTATACTTTTTAACAAAACTTGATATGTCTTCTCCATAAGCTGTGGGGGGTAATCCAAAGGAATCAAAAAATTCTAGAGTCTTTTTATCTTGAATGTAGACAGCAAGCCAGTGTGATCCCTTTTCATTATGTTTATCCGTGTTGAGTACTAACGTTGAGGGAAATCTTTGAACAATAGGTATTTTATCGGAAGGGAAAACACCTATGAAATATTTCGAAGAAACGGGGTCACGAGATAAATTTTGTGTATTTGCGATGAATCCATCAGTTTCCAAAATCATAAAGAATATTTCGAGCTTTGTTGATTTCTATCAAATTTTCAAATTCTGCATACACTATCAAAGTGATTGTTTGTGCTAAAGCTAGACCAAACTTTATTTCTAATCTTAAATTACTATGATGGACCAGATTTAGATGTGAACCATCACATAAATCCGGCGACAGATCAAAATGGAATAAAGAATATCCCTTTGAGAATTCTGATCTTGAAAGGTACAAGCCTTTGTTTTCTGTGTTAGAAAATAAATTTTGATAAGCTCGAATAAACAAATTTTTTTCAAAATTAAGTTGAAGTGGATTGTGAGGAACAGGTTGACCATCAACATAAACCCCTATAAAACTAATATTGTAATGCTTAAACTCAAAGGGAGACTTTTTATAGTTACCGTTGAATGCATCATTGTCCACGCAAGCAATAACAATACGATTTGGCATTTGCCCTGTAAATATGTTATCTTGAACAAAACTCATATTCCCGGCAGGAATAGAATATGCTTTGCAGAGTACTCTGTTGATAGGATATTTGGCTGTTGTTTTTTCTAGACTTTTTGCGTGTCCCAAAACTACACCGGGACTTACACGTACTTTCCGAACAAACAAAGAGGCGTGTTCCAGGGAGACTTTAAATTCATTTTCATCTCCTAGCAGACAAAATTCTGGTTTACTACGAATGAGTTTAATTTTCACATCTACCATATTAAGGAGAAGTCTTTCTTGGTGAAACATATCCAGGTGCAATCGACCAATCATGTCAACCGTTGCACTAAATTTAAACATTTCCGCTCGTTTATTAAAGCCTTCATTAGGTTCTGCATCGGCCGTATCAAAAACATTCATGCGACCCGCAGTATCTTTAAAAAATAATTCTGAGGAAAGTTGAGAAGTTTTTGCATCATAACCATGATTAAGAAATTTCTCGATCATGGCTCTGTAAGGGTAAGTATTATTACTAGAGGAAATAAGTTTTTCGTTTAAGCTAATATCCTCCTGAGAAAACATGGAATGTAAAAATAGATTCACGGGTCCCACTTTACTTTTAGCGTCGAGGGGTGCACCATCGTTCTGTAAAATTTTTGCTTTCACATACAACTGAGTTTGGGATAGATCAATATATTCTTCTCCACTTCCAGAAACATTAAACTCTACAGGACCTCCATCAAAAACATTGGCAAGCGGATGAAATTCGACCCATTGACCCCGTTCTATAACTGTCTGAGTTGGTGGTAAAGGAAATAATTCTAATTCTGATTTTGCACATTCTGGAGAATCTTGTAATAGAAAAGCCATGACTTTATGTGTATACAGTTAATCAAAAGTATCACGTCCTTGTGTCTTGCGTGCTTTCGATGAAATGAAGTGTTTACCGGGTTTTCGTTTTCTTTTAAGCTTTCCCTGACCAATCATTTCGTCTGCTTTTTGAACTGCTTTTCTGGCTAATTTCTTCCCGGTTTCTTTGGCTCGAGTTTTCAGGGACGATTTAAAATTTTCGCCGGATAACATATCATTTGCAACCATAGTGCCTGTTCGCAAAGCTTCTTTACCGACTGTTTTTGCACCCTTTATCAACAAAGGCATGGCACTGCGAAACAGCTTGGCAAAAAATCCACCTATACCATATCCTCTTTGCAAAATCGTTCCTCTGTAATATGGTAAACCCCTACCAGTTTGCGCTGCATAATAATCTTCAAACTTTTTCGTACAACACGTATAAGGTACTAACATTTTTTTTTTTTTTTTCTGATCCTTCTTTCTTGCAAACAAAAACAAAAATGAGAGTTATCATTGAAAGAAATGCTCTTTTATACGATTTGTCTCAAACGGAAATGTAAAGTAACAAAAACTTTACCCCTCTCAAAAGGCACTAAATCTCCAGAGTGAAGTCGTATATCAATTTGTACCGTTTGGAAATGTTGCCGGATAACAGGCAAGTAAAAGTGTCTTGAATAATGGGCATTAATAATTTCTCCATCATTTCCTTCGACAGTTACAATCTTTAGCAGAGGCGCTTGTACGTCACCTACGATTTGAGGTTCCACAAGATCACAGTACACATACATGACTGGAAAAGATGATTTTGGATCGGACACAAAAGGACTTTCCTGCAAACCGTTATATTCTCCCGCTTCAAATCCCAATAAATATGCCAAACCTTTATGCAGTATAACTTTTGATTTTTTATCCGTCTTGATTTTTACTCTCTTTGTAACTGGTTCATAATTGAAATCTATCTTATTTTTATGCGATGGTAACGTCATTCCTTTAATTAAGTCTGGTATTGTTTCATAGCAACCTGGGGGAACTCTTCTACCTAACAATTTTCCATCCCCCAAATCGAAACCAAATAAATTATTATCTTTTCGAACATTGAACCAAGTGTGTGGATAGATGAAATCGACCAAAGCCATTTCCCATTCTCCATTCAGGTTAATAGGGTTAGGCAGCTGAGTTGTAAATTGAGATATTTTATTCTGTGGGAAAAAGCTCAAAGAGCTGTCACTGATTAGTGTTATGTAGAACGACATCTTTTCAGAAATGAATGGAAAGAACGAAAGATGTTCCTTTTATATCAATTTTACATCTTCTACCCATGCATTAAATTTTTCTGGATAACCTTGAAATTTTACAAAATATTCGATTTTTCCCTTTCTTTTTCTCGTTTTTAATACTTTTTCCACAGGATAATAACCCGAATCGGAAATTTTTTGAATTTCTTCTTTGTAAAAAGTTTCTTTTATAACCTCACCTGCCAGATCTTTAAGTTTGTATACGACCGGAACGCGTGGTATAATTTTAAAAATAGTAAAAATCTCTCTAGTCCAATTTTGTTCATACCCTTTTTCAAAACGTAATTTTTCTTTACTTATGCGTATTGTATCACCTACTTTAAAATCAGGTTGCTTTGTAAAGATATTAGCATTTTCGTATAAAGTTTTCCACACTTGATTTTGGTTTTCTATATTCACTGCGCAGGCTCCATTTTAATACTACGATGCCATGTGTGATTGTAGCTATGTATCAATTGATTTATGACATCAATATAACGTTTTGTATTCATTTCTGTAAAATATTTCCACATTTTTGTCTTTAAAGTACGATTAAAACGCTCTACTATCGAAGCCTTTGTCGAATAATTCGTTGTGAAAAAATGCACCCCTTTATTTTGTAAATAATTTTGAAATTGTCGGTTCTTAAACTCAGTTCCAGCGTCTGATTGAAGTCTAACGGGGAGTCTATCCGAAAAGATTTTTTCAAATGCTTTCACAATTGTATAAGCTCTTTTATCTTTTAAAGGAATTTCCCAGGCATACTTTGATAAAACATCTATACATGTCAGTAAGTATCTAAAACCATCATTAAATTTTGATAAAGACTGCATGTCTACTAAATCGGTTTGAAATTGCTCGTTCAATCCCCCTACAATTACTCTATTTCTCGAAAATTTATGCCTTAAAGGTTTATGCAAAGTGTAGGAATCTTTCTTTTCTAACCATGTTTTAATAGATTTAGATTTAACTTTTCCTTTTAGCACACGTTGCAAAATATTAACTCCCCCAAAACTACCAGGTAAACCAGGATCACGATACAGCTGATTTAGTTCATTGGACATTTTCCCCAACAATAAAATTTGATGTTTATTTCACGGCGTTCAAACATAAAATGAACACATTATATCATTTCTTATATATATATATATATATATTTTTTTTTTCATTAGAATTTCCTAAAATTAAACACACATACAATGTTTTCTAAAATCAATAAATTGAACACAACTTAAAAATGAAAACATAACACAAAATAAGAGAACTAAACAAACATTTATTCAATAAAAAATACATATTAAAAATATTATAAAACAATTTCATTATCAATGTACAGTTTTTCAACATTTTTCAACAAAACACTAACATCAACATAACCAAAAAATTCCTCTTCATTGACAATTGTATCCAAATTTGCACTTAAATTTTTATGCACAAAATCTTTGGCAATATCATGCCAATTTAATTTGAAAAAGGCGATATTAAAATAGTCCGCAAAGTTCTCAGTATTAGTCCTTGTCTTACAATCATGCATAAAATCCACTGCGATTGTTTCACGACACCCAAAACAGTTCATCACTTCATTTATTTTAAAAGTTAGAGCACTTGTCAAACACTTTGTCAAAGACTCAAACAATTCTGGAAATCGTATGCTGTAATCAATAATTTGAGGATTTCGTTTCTGTTGTTGCCTTCTTCTTGTACAAAACTGAACAAGGTATATAATACAAGACTTTTTCTTACCTTATCCGTTACATCAGATCTGGAATCCATAAGTTTTTGAAATTCTGATGCAGTAAGCACCACACTCTTAGGCACAAATTCGAAAGACATATCCTTTCGTTGAAAAAGTTATTGAAAAATATACAAGTTCTCTCCCTCTTTGTATTGTTTCGCTACACAAATACGATTATCCACAATAATTGTTTTATCAGCTAAATCAGTTACACTGTTTATATTCGTGCACAATATTCGCCACATATCTGGAGTCAACGATAATCCATGTTTAGTAGGATGTATAAATCCTTCAACATCAAATATATGCTTTCTAATGTGTACACGTGTTTGTCCCAGAAACTCCTGCACGGATATAAAATTGACATTTCCAAGATGAATCGTATTATTAGGCAAACAATCCAGAGTATATCCTGTATCACCATTTCAATTAATTCTCACACCTGATTGAAACGCTGGTGTACGATCCTTTTCCTTAATATCCATCGCTGTTTTATCACGCTTTGTAGAAAACATATCTTCAAACTTGGGCCACGCTCTTTTCATTTTAATCCAAAAATAAAGTCTAAGTCCACAAACACTTTGAGGAAATCAAGAGCACAAAAATCGCCACGCGACACACACAAGAAAATATCATAAACTGACGAATATCAGTGTTGCCAAAACTTAGTTACCTAATTTTTTTATAAATTTGTGTTGCCATTCCGGCTAATTCTTCATAAAAACAACTCAACTTCACAAACAATATATGTTTCACTCAGTTTTCGAAAGTAAACAACTCAACACCATGACGTGTTCAACTATTGCAGCTTTCGAGTTCGGACATGACAAGGTGACGTCACGATGCCACACTTGTTTTTTCCTCTAGCGGTGAGATCAAAGCGAAATTAATTCATTCATTAAATCCTTCCTTTGAATATCCTTAATTACACAACAAGACGTGCAGATCTCAAGTCGGAACATGAAAAAAACAAGATGGCGACCCATGACGTCAAAGCACCGTCGAAACTTTACAGATGCAAATTCTTAAACCTGAAAATTTTATAAGTCCCGATTCCGAAACTGGCGTTTCGGTAAACAAAAAGAAGTCACGTGATTCATTTCCTCTTCATTAACTATTAATTACAGTCCTAATTAACATATTCTTAATTACAAATTAATCCGTCAAGCGGTTGCCGCTTTCAAGTTCGCACATGGAAGGTGACGTCACAGCTAGCCTCAAAACTCACAGGTACAGATCTGAAAATTTTACAAGTCCCCATTCCGAAACTAAGTAGCGTTGCCATTCTTAAAAAAATAATTCAGTGTTGCCACCCTCCAAAATAAAAAAAAGTATGAACCAACCAACCACTAGAGATTCAGCCAAAAAAACAACTCAACAAAATACCCTCGTCATCTTTTACGATAAACCGAAACCGAAACCAACAACTCAACTCCACCAGCAGGAGGAAAACAACTCAACTCAACTCAACTCGTGACGTCACTTCCGGTCCCCCCCTCGATGACGTCACTTCCGCCGCACCAAGTGGCCTGATTACTACTCAAGTGGTAGTAATCAGGCCACTTGGTGCGGCGGAAGTGACGTCATCGAGGGGGGGGAACCGGAAGTGACGTCACGAGTTGAGTTGAGTTGTTTTCCTCCTGCTGGTGGAGTTGAGTTGTTTCTTTCCTGTTGGTGGAGTTGAGTTGTTGGTTACGGTTTCGGTTTATCGTAAAAGATGACGAGGGTATTTTGTTGAGTTGTTTTTTTGGCTGAATCTCTAGTGGTTGGTTGGTTCATACTTTTTTTTATTTTGGAGGGTGGCAACACTGAATTATTTTTTTAAGAATGGCAACGCTACTTAGTTTCGGAATGGGGACTTGTAAAATTTTCAGATCTGTACCTGTAAATTTTGATGCTAGCTGTGACGTCACCTTCCATGTGCGAACTTGAAAGCGGCAACCGCTTGACGGATTAATTTGTAATTAAGAATATGTTAATTAGGACTGTAATTAATAGTTAATGAAGAGGAAATGAATCACGTGACTTCTTTTTGTTTACCGAAACGCCAGTTTCGGAATCGGGACTTATAAAATTTTCAGGTTTAAGAATTTGCATCTGTAAAGTTTCGACGGTGCTTTGACGTCATGGGTCGCCATCTTGTTTTTTTCATGTTCCGACTTGAGATCTGCACGTCTTGTTGTGCAATTAAGGATATTCAAAGGAAGGATTTAATGAATGAATTAATTTCGCTTTGATCTCACCGCTAGAGGAAAAAACAAGTGTGGCATCGTGACGTCACCTTGTCATGTCCCAACTGGAAAGCTGCAACCGCAATTACGAATATTCTGTAATTACGAATATTTTAATTACTGCAATAATTATTTTTAAAGTCGAAATGAATCACGTGACTTTTACCGAAAACCTCGTACTTGTGTCGGAACGGGGGACTTGTAAAATTTTTTTGAATGGGTTATAACTATGTTTTATTAAGAGTTTTACTAATAAAGAATTTATTTTTCTTAACAGTAAAAACGACTTTGATTTTTCCACTTTTAGAACCGGCTGCGGAGGGGGAAGTCGTTACTTTATCTCGGACATGACCATGACGTCACGCCCCTTCAATGACCAAGGTATCAGTTTAACGAAAAATATAAGCGAGTTTAATTTTTGCGAGAGTGGCAACGCAGATCTCTCAAATAATTTGCAAACGAATTTTGGCATCACCAGTATTATTTAGTTGCTTCGATTGTTTTGGAGAGTGTTGGTGCGTGTTATATTAGTTGTTATTTATTTTCTCTGCTTTTTATGTGTTGAAGATTATGGATCCCTCACGCAAGCGCTCGTTTGATGATTCTGAGTGGGTAAGTACTTATGTTATTAATTATACTTTAACTATCAGAAATTATTTATTTTTAAGATGTAAATTAAAGAATTGTCTTGTTTTATTATTACTATTTTTTAACTTTTCTTTGTTTTAGATTCCATTTTAAAAGAGCCTTTGTTTTTCAAAAATAACAATAATTTTCTTAAAAATGGCTTTTGATTAGTAATCATGAATACAGTACCCCACGTGCAAATTTTTTTATATAATTGCTTTATCATTTATTTTAATTAAAAAAATATGTATTGCTTTTTTATTATTTTAAAAATAATACTTTAAGAAAAAGTGACTTTTGTACATTTTTTAAAACATTAACATAAATTTTGGACACGTGCATATGCTGTCTTGAACTAATTATGATTTACTGGATAATCAAGATTATTTTCATTTCGATAATATGTTATATTAGTTTTAAATTCCTCCACGGGTTTTCTGTATTGTTTTATGAAAAAATATTTAAACTTAAAAAAAAGAAACTTCGTTAAAAAATTATTTATTTGGTTAAGAATGCTTCATTGTTAATTAGTTATATTTTTACTGTTGATCTATTTTTAGAATAAACCCGGTCCTTCTAGGATTGATGACGATCCTTTCATGTACAATGGAAATTTCGATGATGATTCTGTAAGAATACTTTTCTTCTTTCGCATGATTGTACAAGTTAAAAAATATTATTATTATTAATTTGTTTATTTTTATTATCCTTATTTAGTTTCCTAGGGTGTACTCACAAGTTTTTATGCAAGGACCGATTGATGAGGAACTTTTTGATGATGACGATACTGTAAGAAAATATTTTATACTTATTTATATTTTGTTAGTTATCGTATAGTTAAAAATTCTTTTTCCGTCTATAATATTCATATTCCTTTTTCTTTTGCATGATTGTACAATTTAAAAAAATTATTATTATTAATTCGTTTATTTTTATTATGATTATTTAGTTTCCTAGGGCGTACTCGCAAGTTTTTAAGCAAAGGCCAATTGATGAGGAACTTTTTGATGACGACGATTCTGTAAGAAAATATTTTATACTTGTTTATATTTTGTTAGTTATCGTATAGTTAAAAAATTATTTTTCTGTCTATAATATTCATATTTCTTTTTTTTCCCTACAGTTTCCTTTCGCTTATTCACAAGTTCGTGTATTAAGTCCAAATGTATGGGATTGCGATAGAAATAATCCCTATGACTTTGTTAATAGAGTATGTTTTATTCATTAAAACTTTATTTATTTATTCCTTTTTTTTTTTTCGATTGAATGATCTTAATTTTTTTTTTTTTTTCTTTTTCCATTTAGCAAATGAGCGAGCCTTTCTCGGAACTCCCGCAAAACTTTCATGTTTATACTGGTTCTGGTATTGAAGTACGTGTTTAAATAATATTTTTAAAAATTGAAAACCCTAATTTGTTTTTTTTCTTTAATCTAATTTACAGTTTTTTTTTTTATTTTATATATATATATTTTTTTTAGGATGCTATAGTGTCTTTACCTGGTGAACCTGAATCTGCAGCAGCGTACTCACAAGTACATGCTACTTCTGAGATAAATGTAGGTTTTTAATTTTTTTTTTAATTTCATGTGTAATTAATATAAATTTATATTTCTCTCTATTTCTTTTATAGTTAGAAGATGCTATAATATTGGAAGAAAGCCGCAGAAGAATAAATAAAAAATACCAAGGTGAAGAACTAATATTCAAGTGTAAAATTGATGAGGAAAGGCTACCTCAACATGTCAAAGAAAATCCCATTATATCTGCTGTAGAGGCCGTGCGTCAACTGTTTGATATTCTTCTAAGACGTTGCACACAGAATTTGTTACCCACGGATCTTATTCGGTTTTGTATTGATGCCACAGGACTGGACAAGGCAATTTCGACTACGGTCATGACGGTTGCAGATTTAACAGTAGAAAAAATCCTTTCTGTTGTAATGAAAGTTTTGCAATCAAAGGAGGAAATCAAGCTGGACTCTGGTTTCGTAGTAGATGTAATAACAATTAAACGAGATAGAGGGGCAGGTCGACGAAGAATCGTGAACGTAGAAGTCGATCGTTTAAAGAAGAAGGCTGTATTATCCATTCCAAGTGACGAAGAGGGGTTGTGCTGCGCTAAAGCCATAATATATGCTGAAGCCCATTTACGTGGAGATAAAAATAAAATCAGTGGATTGAGGGACAATCGACGTCCAACGCTCATAAACGCAGCCCGAAAATTGCATCAAGATGCGAATGTGCCTGTAGGACCCTGCACTTACAATGAAGTGAAAAAATTTGAAGAATATTTAAATATGCAAATTGTTGTCATTTCGACACAAAATTTAAACAAAGTAAGTTTATTTGTATATGTATTTGTATATTTTTATCTATTATTTTTTCGTGAAAAGAAAATATATGTACAAGCTTTTTTTTTTTTTCTAGGTATCTTATAAAGGGTGCCGACAGACCAAAAAGGATTAATCTATGGCTGCATGACGGGCATTATGATGTAATTAAATCTTTGCATCAATTTTATGGATCTCACTTTTACTGTGAATCTTGTGAGAAACCGTATCAAAATTTGGGAGAACATAACTGTCCTTCCAATTGTCCAATATGTCAGGAAAGCCAGTGCACACCCGGTGAAGCTTTTCGTTGTATGGATTGTGATAGGCTCTGTCGGTCAAGAGAATGTTTTGAAAAACACAAAGCCACGAGTCGAAATCAACAGCTGTCTTTATGTGATAAGGTAATTTTATTAAAAACAGTTATATATTACGTATAATTATAATTTTTAAATATTATGCCCAGATAAATTGTAAATAATATCTTTTTTTTTCTAGATTTATCAATGTAGGAACTGCAGCAAAGTAATTTTACGCAGACAGTGCCCAAAAGAATTGCACAAATGCTTCACGACAAGATGTCCGTCTTGCGAAAAATATGTGAAACAGAGTGAGCATCTGTGTTATCTTCGTCCGATTGCTGCCAAACCTGCCTTAGAAAAACTTATTTACTTTGATCTGGAGACCGACCAATCAACAGGGGAACATAGAGTGAATTTTGCCTTAGCCCAGTATTCAGACGGTACAGAATTCCATTTTAAAGGTTACACAGCCTGTTATGAATTTTGTAAGTGGTTGTTTTCGGAGCAGCACAAAGGATACACAGTTATCGCCCATAATATGAAGGGGTAAGAATAGCAATTTTTTAATATATTTTTAACTGAAAAATGTTTTGATTATTTATACGTCTGTGATTTTTTTTTTTTTCCAGTTTTGACGGCCAGTTCCTATTGGGCTATCTTTTAAATCAGGGTGTAACTCCAGAAATCATACCGTGTGGATCCAAAGTTATGTATATTCGTCATAAAACTTTCAACATTAGAATTATAGATTCATACAACTTCCTCCCCATGGCTTTGTCAAAACTTCCATCTTGTTTTGGTTTTTCTCTGCTAAAAAAAGGGTATTTTCCTCACCTATTTAACACCCCTGAGAACCAATCTTATGTAGGACCGATGCCTGATGTTAAATACTACAGTCCTGATACTATGTCCGCCTCAGCACGTTCTTCTTTCATGGAATGGTATAAGAATCATGAACACGAGATCTTCAACTTTCAAGAGCAAATGTTAGAGTATTGCCGGTTTGTATTATTATTATTATTATTATTATTTAATATAAAATACAGAAATTTATTTTAAGATAACATATATTTTTTTGTTGTTGTTGTTAGATCGGATGTTGATATTTTACGTAGGTGCTGCCAGGAATTTAAACACCAATTTTACGAAATTAGTGGCGTCGATCCTTTTTGGTAAATATTTATAAATATAATCGTTACTTTGAAAATGTATATTTATTTATGGTATGTGATATTTATTTTATTTTTGTTGTAGTTATATAACAATAGCAGCAGCTAGTATGTCAGTATACAGATCGAAACATATACAAGAAAACTCGATTGGGATGATCCCTGTACACGGATACATTAATTCGACCAACTACAGTGCTGACGCAATTCGATGGTTGGATTTTGTTGCTTATAATGAAAATCTAGTTATTAATCACGCCCTTAATGGATTGGGTGAAAATACAATAGACGGGGTATCAGTGGATGGCTTCTGTAACAGCAGTAATACGATTTATCAGTATCATGTAAGTTTATTTATTTATTTTTTCATTTCAATGTTATTAATAATTAGCTTAACAACAAAGTGGTTATTTATGGTCATATTTTTTTTTTTTTATTTTAGGGGTGTTTCTTTCACGGATGTCCAAAATGCTTTGACAAGGATGTAAAAAATCCTTTATACGGTATAACTATGAATTCTCTGTATGAAAGAACGTGTCAAAGAACAACCAAATTTCGAGTTTTGGGATACAACGTTATCGAAAAAATGGGAGCATGAGTTTTTGGAAGACAAAAATAAAGACGAATCTCTGAAGAATTTTCTGATTTCTCACGAAGTGGTGGATAGGTTAAACCCCAGAGATGCATTCTTCGGGGGTAGAACGAACGCAACGCGGCTTTTTTTTGAAGGAAATGCTAAATACGTGGATTTCACTTCTTTATATCCTTGGGTATTTATATCAGTTTCTTTATTTATAATATTTTCAAAGTTATAATTAAGTCTCATATTCTTCTATTATATTTTAGGTCAACAAATACTGTAAATACCCAGTCGGTCATCCGGAGATTATTACGAAGGATTTTAAAGACCTTGACACATATTTTGGAATTATCAAGTGTAAAATTTTGCCTCCAAAAGGTTTATTTTTACCTGTATTGCCTTACCGCTGTCAAAAGAAACTTATGTTCCCGTTGTGTGCTATGTGTGCAGAAACTATGTTTCAAGGAGAATGTAAACATAACGATGATGATCGTTCCTTAATTGGCACGTGGATCACAGAAGAGGTAAAGCAAGCCATTGATAAAGGATACAAGATAATGAAAGTAAGAAAATTTTCTTTTAACAAATACTTTTTCAATGATTAATTTTATTTTAGAATAATGCTTAATTTTTTGTATGTTTCAGATATACGAAGTGTATCATTTTGATACAACCTCAGATAAACTATTCAAGCCCTATATAGATATGTTCTTAAAAATCAAGCAAGAGAGCAGCGGTTTTCCTACAGCATGTGACACTGTTGAACAGCGTGAGAAATATATTGAGGAATATGAAAAACGGGAAGGTATCAAATTAGACATAAACAATATATCCAAAAACCCTGGAAGACGGCAAGTAGCTAAACTAGCCTTAAATAGCTTATGGGGACGGTATGTTTTGCTTCTTTTCTCATTTTTCTGTTCACATATATTATCAGTGTCAATTTTGAAAAAGTAATTTTTTTTTCTCTCTTACAGATTCGGAATGAATGTGAACAAACCACATATTACTTATGTGAATTCTGTTTAATAAACTTCTGTCAGATTCAACCAAAAATGTAAGACTTCATTTTAAATTTGTTATATACAATTTAATAAGTGTAAATATATTTTTATTTATAAATTTCTTTTTAACTTTAGGTAAAAGATGTGTACTTTCCTACTGATGAAACAGCTGCTGTGTGTTGGGACAGTTATAAAGATTTCATTCCACAAGACAGTTCAACAAACATTTTTATTGCTGCGTTCACTACTGCATGGGCTCGGCTTAAGCTATACTCAGAAATGGATAAACTCGGAACTGCAGTCCTTTATCACGATACGGACAGTATCGTTTATGCTTCTGAGGTAAATAATGATCCCCCACTAGGCAATTTCTTAGGGGATTTTACAGATGAGTTGGATGGAGATATTATAAAAACCTTTGTATCTGGTGAGTTTTTTAAAATTATTATTATGATTGTAAATTATTATTATTTTAAAAACGAATTAGGTTAAATTGATTTATTTTCTAATGCAATTTTTGTGATTTTTTTCTTTTTTTAAAACAGGAGGTCCAAAAAATTATACTTATCTGACAGCGTCTGGAAAAACCTGTTGCAAAATCCGAGGATTTTCTCTCAACTTTAAAAACGCCCAGTTATTGAATTTTGAAAGCTTAAAAGCCCTATTATGTTCTATGGACTTGACAAAGGCAATAGAAGTTTGTAATGACTCAAAAATTACCCGGGATGCAAAAAGACGGAAGGTTATTAACAAGAAGGAAAATAAACTCTATAGAATGATCTACAGCAAAAGAGTTATAAATTAGAATTTTTCAACTTTTCCATATGGATATTAAAGTAAGTTTTTATTTATCACTAAATTTTAATTCAAGAGATTTTTTTCTGAAGTAAATAATTTTAACTTAATATTTTCTTTCTTTGTTTATTTCAGAGATTTCTGAAAAATAACATGAACAACTGAAAGGTTTTCTTCAAAATGTTTTTAAAGGAAGTAGTGGTAAAAATATTTCAAGTGTAAAATATCTTTATTTCTGAAACAATTTTTTTGTATTTTTTGTAAACTGAAAATATGTAATGATTACTTAATTTTTTTATGAATAAAATGAGTTATGTTGATTTTACATTGTTGTTCTTTTTTAGTGCATATGATATTAATAAGTATGATTAATATTTAGCTGTGTGATAAGTATTCTCAGTAAAAATATAAAAATGTTTTTTAAAGATTGAAAAACACTTATAAAAATCTTTTTTTTTTTTTTTTTTGAAAAGTAATTTGTACAAAACAAAATTAATATATGTGGTAAAAAGTGTAAAAAATTCTTATGTTTATAATCAAGAGACAAACTTTAAAATTAATATAATTCCTTATTAATGGATTCTTATTCAATTACATCTATAGGTTTTTTCAAACTCATTTTTCCAATCCATGGGATCGTAGTATTTTTTCTTTTTTTAGGCAATGCATACATAGTTTTCATTTTCACATTAGGTGAACGATTGTTTTCTAAAGAAATTTTTGAATCAATTATATATTTATTTTTTATAAAATCTTGAGGAAAATAATGCTTGTCCAATATTTCTTTAAACTTTTCAAAACCAACGAGTTTCTTTGCTCTACTTCTTAATAAGAAATTAATAAGCTGAATTATATCTGAACCAGGAATAATATTATTGTTAAATAAAAGTTCCTTGTTTTCTGTCCAAATAACTTTCCTTTCCCTTAAAAAATTTATTATATGTTGAGCTGTACTTTTATGCTTTACTGGAACAGTTTGAAGAATTTTATTTTCTATATCAATAGAATTTTTAAGAGGTTCTTCATTTTCTTCTTGAGAAGGTCTCACACTATTAACATTTGGGAAAGTAACAAATTTTTGTAAAATTTGAACGTAGAGCTTGGCTTTTTCGTCATCACTAATTTTCTTCTTTAAAATATCTGTAATCTGTTTATCTAAATCAGATAAGTGTTCTTCCGTAAATAACTGATCCTGATCAAATGGGATTAATCTGAATTTACGAGCGAACTCCATTTATTAAAGAGCTCAATACTGATACTGCAGCTGGAATAAGAATAGAAAGAAAGCCGTCTCCTTTCTGTACTAAAAGTCGCCTTTTCTTGAATAAGGGAATTTTTTTATCTCCTAATCTACGCAAAGTTCTTTTATAAGCGATTAACTTGTTTTTCTGACGATTACTGACGGGAATGTTGCCTTTTAAAAGATTCAAAGCGCATTCACACACACCTTTTATAACGCTGTTAGGACACTTTCTAAGAAATGCTGATTTTTTTTTGGTCTTGTTCAACAGTTTTAGATGCTCTATGGTCGACATCGTGAGTACAAATGACATTTGCTAAATAAGATCTTTTCTTTATATACCCTGCATAAGAAGAAGCTTTCATCAATGCACAGTGTTTAAAATCTGGTTTATGGTTAGGGCATTTAATTACTGAACCTTCCAATAGGTTGATTTTGGGGCAATTAAAATCATTTAGATTAAAAATTTTTCTCCCTGATATCGTTTCTAAAAATTTTGTTTTTTCTAGACCTTTAGTAAAAATTGTTTTATAGGACAAAAATAAAGACTTGAGAATAAAATGTAAAGTTGAATAAGGTAGTTCTCCACTATCCCAATGTAAATTATGACAATAACGAGTGAGCCAAGTGAATGTCTTTTTATTTTTACTGGATAATTGTTCCCATGGGTGTGGAGGAAGGAAACTCCAACGCCCGTGATATCCAAATTCCACATCGAAAAAGGCTAATTCTTTGATAAAAAAATTATGTGTGTTTATCTGAAAACCTTCAAATTCCACTACTATAGAAGACATGTTAACTCAGTGGAATGGTGAGGGCAAATGGGTTTATCTAGGTTCATACACGTAATGAATATCAGTTGGAAATATTCCTGTGCGCTGGCGCATACGTTCACAGGTCTCAGGTCTTAAATCAATTAACAGATAACTGAATGGTAAAAAAGTAGCATCATTAAAAATTTCCTGAAAAGCCTTTGTTTTACCGGGAAACATTTGTCTGCCCAAATACATTATTTGGCTTTTATCTCTAGGGTTTTTATAAAGCACCATATAATGCGCGTTTAAATTGACATTTCGCATTTCCCTACCTTGATGAAACAAATTTTGCGTTATAAAGATAATTGAAAAAATTTCGATGATGACTTCCTTTTGTAAAAAGTTTGCTTAATCGGACATCATTTGATAGTTCTGACATCAAATCATCTATGATAATTAAAGCATTTCTTAGGGTGCCAATATTAGAAGGTAAGCCTTCTTCAAAATGTACTCCCTTCATTGAATCAAAAAGTGGCTGATAGCTTCCATAACTGTAAATAATAGACGGTGGCATAGGATGTAAAAATTCATGATCAATGAGTTTTTTAACAAAAAAAGTCTTTCCTGAACCTGTCGGTCCACTAATAACAGAGGTGGAAGGATGTACTAACTTCAGTTCTTCCATTTTTGTAAATGAAAGAAAACTCTGGAAAACTGTGAATTTATAGCTGATAATAAAATTATTATTAATAATTAATAGTAAATCAGTAATGTATGATTAATTTCCTCCATGAATTAGTAATAGAAATTAAACTAATTCAAATTTTTTAAATTTATTTTTTCTTTTTTTAAATTAAAAAACGCAGTGTAAAATGTAATGGTATTTTTTGTTTAAATTTTTTGTTTGATTAAAAAAAAGAAAAAAGAAACTTACAAAGAAACATACACAAATATATACTTTATGAATTAAACTTTATTTTTTAAAAATCATATTTACACCATATCTTCTTTTTACAAACTGGAACAATCGGAAATCATTTTTCTTTCTAGTTAATACAGATACAATAGATTTCATACAAAGTCCTTGACATCGTTTTACGATAAAATAAATACAATATTGTCCACAGACATTCGAAGTTAAACTTTGAAGAGTTGACTCGTTCCAACAAATTCGCTTATACTTTTTAACAAAACTTGATATGTCTTCTCCATAAGCTGTGGGGGGTAATCCAAAGGAATCAAAAAATTCTAGAGTCTTTTTATCTTGAATGTAGACAGCAAGCCAGTGTGATCCCTTTTCATTATGTTTATCCGTGTTGAGTACTAACGTTGAGGGAAATCTTTGAACAATAGGTATTTTATCGGAAGGGAAAACACCTATGAAATATTTCGAAGAAACGGGGTCACGAGATAAATTTTGTGTATTTGCGATGAATCCATCAGTTTCCAAAATCATAAAGAATATTTCGAGCTTTGTTGATTTCTATCAAATTTTCAAATTCTGCATACACTATCAAAGTGATTGTTTGTGCTAAAGCTAGACCAAACTTTATTTCTAATCTTAAATTACTATGATGGACCAGATTTAGATGTGAACCATCACATAAATCCGGCGACAGATCAAAATGGAATAAAGAATATCCCTTTGAGAATTCTGATCTTGAAAGGTACAAGCCTTTGTTTTCTGTGTTAGAAAATAAATTTTGATAAGCTCGAATAAACAAATTTTTTTCAAAATTAAGTTGAAGTGGATTGTGAGGAACAGGTTGACCATCAACATAAACCCCTATAAAACTAATATTGTAATGCTTAAACTCAAAGGGAGACTTTTTATAGTTACCGTTGAATGCATCATTGTCCACGCAAGCAATAACAATACGATTTGGCATTTGCCCTGTAAATATGTTATCTTGAACAAAACTCATATTCCCGGCAGGAATAGAATATGCTTTGCAGAGTACTCTGTTGATAGGATATTTGGCTGTTGTTTTTTCTAGACTTTTTGCGTGTCCCAAAACTACACCGGGACTTACACGTACTTTCCGAACAAACAAAGAGGCGTGTTCCAGGGAGACTTTAAATTCATTTTCATCTCCTAGCAGACAAAATTCTGGTTTACTACGAATGAGTTTAATTTTCACATCTACCATATTAAGGAGAAGTCTTTCTTGGTGAAACATATCCAGGTGCAATCGACCAATCATGTCAACCGTTGCACTAAATTTAAACATTTCCGCTCGTTTATTAAAGCCTTCATTAGGTTCTGCATCGGCCGTATCAAAAACATTCATGCGACCCGCAGTATCTTTAAAAAATAATTCTGAGGAAAGTTGAGAAGTTTTTGCATCATAACCATGATTAAGAAATTTCTCGATCATGGCTCTGTAAGGGTAAGTATTATTACTAGAGGAAATAAGTTTTTCGTTTAAGCTAATATCCTCCTGAGAAAACATGGAATGTAAAAATAGATTCACGGGTCCCACTTTACTTTTAGCGTCGAGGGGTGCACCATCGTTCTGTAAAATTTTTGCTTTCACATACAACTGAGTTTGGGATAGATCAATATATTCTTCTCCACTTCCAGAAACATTAAACTCTACAGGACCTCCATCAAAAACATTGGCAAGCGGATGAAATTCGACCCATTGACCCCGTTCTATAACTGTCTGAGTTGGTGGTAAAGGAAATAATTCTAATTCTGATTTTGCACATTCTGGAGAATCTTGTAATAGAAAAGCCATGACTTTATGTGTATACAGTTAATCAAAAGTATCACGTCCTTGTGTCTTGCGTGCTTTCGATGAAATGAAGTGTTTACCGGGTTTTCGTTTTCTTTTAAGCTTTCCCTGACCAATCATTTCGTCTGCTTTTTGAACTGCTTTTCTGGCTAATTTCTTCCCGGTTTCTTTGGCTCGAGTTTTCAGGGACGATTTAAAATTTTCGCCGGATAACATATCATTTGCAACCATAGTGCCTGTTCGCAAAGCTTCTTTACCGACTGTTTTTGCACCCTTTATCAACAAAGGCATGGCACTGCGAAACAGCTTGGCAAAAAATCCACCTATACCATATCCTCTTTGCAAAATCGTTCCTCTGTAATATGGTAAACCCCTACCAGTTTGCGCTGCATAATAATCTTCAAACTTTTTCGTACAACACGTATAAGGTACTAACATTTTTTTTTTTTTTTTCTGATCCTTCTTTCTTGCAAACAAAAACAAAAATGAGAGTTATCATTGAAAGAAATGCTCTTTTATACGATTTGTCTCAAACGGAAATGTAAAGTAACAAAAACTTTACCCCTCTCAAAAGGCACTAAATCTCCAGAGTGAAGTCGTATATCAATTTGTACCGTTTGGAAATGTTGCCGGATAACAGGCAAGTAAAAGTGTCTTGAATAATGGGCATTAATAATTTCTCCATCATTTCCTTCGACAGTTACAATCTTTAGCAGAGGCGCTTGTACGTCACCTACGATTTGAGGTTCCACAAGATCACAGTACACATACATGACTGGAAAAGATGATTTTGGATCGGACACAAAAGGACTTTCCTGCAAACCGTTATATTCTCCCGCTTCAAATCCCAATAAATATGCCAAACCTTTATGCAGTATAACTTTTGATTTTTTATCCGTCTTGATTTTTACTCTCTTTGTAACTGGTTCATAATTGAAATCTATCTTATTTTTATGCGATGGTAACGTCATTCCTTTAATTAAGTCTGGTATTGTTTCATAGCAACCTGGGGGAACTCTTCTACCTAACAATTTTCCATCCCCCAAATCGAAACCAAATAAATTATTATCTTTTCGAACATTGAACCAAGTGTGTGGATAGATGAAATCGACCAAAGCCATTTCCCATTCTCCATTCAGGTTAATAGGGTTAGGCAGCTGAGTTGTAAATTGAGATATTTTATTCTGTGGGAAAAAGCTCAAAGAGCTGTCACTGATTAGTGTTATGTAGAACGACATCTTTTCAGAAATGAATGGAAAGAACGAAAGATGTTCCTTTTATATCAATTTTACATCTTCTACCCATGCATTAAATTTTTCTGGATAACCTTGAAATTTTACAAAATATTCGATTTTTCCCTTTCTTTTTCTCGTTTTTAATACTTTTTCCACAGGATAATAACCCGAATCGGAAATTTTTTGAATTTCTTCTTTGTAAAAAGTTTCTTTTATAACCTCACCTGCCAGATCTTTAAGTTTGTATACGACCGGAACGCGTGGTATAATTTTAAAAATAGTAAAAATCTCTCTAGTCCAATTTTGTTCATACCCTTTTTCAAAACGTAATTTTTCTTTACTTATGCGTATTGTATCACCTACTTTAAAATCAGGTTGCTTTGTAAAGATATTAGCATTTTCGTATAAAGTTTTCCACACTTGATTTTGGTTTTCTATATTCACTGCGCAGGCTCCATTTTAATACTACGATGCCATGTGTGATTGTAGCTATGTATCAATTGATTTATGACATCAATATAACGTTTTGTATTCATTTCTGTAAAATATTTCCACATTTTTGTCTTTAAAGTACGATTAAAACGCTCTACTATCGAAGCCTTTGTCGAATAATTCGTTGTGAAAAAATGCACCCCTTTATTTTGTAAATAATTTTGAAATTGTCGGTTCTTAAACTCAGTTCCAGCGTCTGATTGAAGTCTAACGGGGAGTCTATCCGAAAAGATTTTTTCAAATGCTTTCACAATTGTATAAGCTCTTTTATCTTTTAAAGGAATTGCCCAGGCATACTTTGATAAAACATCTATACATGTCAGTAAGTATCTAAAACCATCATTAAATTTTGATAAAGACTGCATGTCTACTAAATCGGTTTGAAATTGCTCGTTCAATCCCCCTACAATTACTCTATTTCTCGAAAATTTATGCCTTAAAGGTTTATGCAAAGTGTAGGAATCTTTCTTTTCTAACCATGTTTTAATAGATTTAGATTTAACTTTTCCTTTTAGCACACGTTGCAAAATATTAACTCCCCCAAAACTACCAGGTAAACCAGGATCACGATACAGCTGATTTAGTTCATTGGACATTTTCCCCAACAATAAAATTTGATGTTTATTTCACGGCGTTCAAACATAAAATGAACACATTATATCATTTCTTATATATATATATATATATATTTTTTTTTCATTAGAATTTCCTAAAATTAAACACACATACAATGTTTTCTAAAATCAATAAATTGAACACAACTTAAAAATGAAAACATAACACAAAATAAGAGAACTAAACAAACATTTATTCAATAAAAAATACATATTAAAAATATTATAAAACAATTTCATTATCAATGTACAGTTTTTCAACATTTTTCAACAAAACACTAACATCAACATAACCAAAAAATTCCTCTTCATTGACAATTGTATCCAAATTTGCACTTAAATTTTTATGCACAAAATCTTTGGCAATATCATGCCAATTTAATTTGAAAAAGGCGATATTAAAATAGTCCGCAAAGTTCTCAGTATTAGTCCTTGTCTTACAATCATGCATAAAATCCACTGCGATTGTTTCACGACACCCAAAACAGTTCATCACTTCATTTATTTTAAAAGTTAGAGCACTTGTCAAACACTTTGTCAAAGACTCAAACAATTCTGGAAATCGTATGCTGTAATCAATAATTTGAGGATTTCGTTTCTGTTGTTGCCTTCTTCTTGTACAAAACTGAACAAGGTATATAATACAAGACTTTTTCTTACCTTATCCGTTACATCAGATCTGGAATCCATAAGTTTTTGAAATTCTGATGCAGTAAGCACCACACTCTTAGGCACAAATTCGAAAGACATATCCTTTCGTTGAAAAAGTTATTGAAAAATATACAAGTTCTCTCCCTCTTTGTATTGTTTCGCTACACAAATACGATTATCCACAATAATTGTTTTATCAGCTAAATCAGTTACACTGTTTATATTCGTGCACAATATTCGCCACATATCTGGAGTCAACGATAATCCATGTTTAGTAGGATGTATAAATCCTTCAACATCAAATATATGCTTTCTAATGTGTACACGTGTTTGTCCCAGAAACTCCTGCACGGATATAAAATTGACATTTCCAAGATGAATCGTATTATTAGGCAAACAATCCAGAGTATATCCTGTATCACCATTTCAATTAATTCTCACACCTGATTGAAACGCTGGTGTACGATCCTTTTCCTTAATATCCATCGCTGTTTTATCACGCTTTGTAGAAAACATATCTTTAAACTTGGGCCACGCTCTTTTCATTTTAATCCAAAAATAAAGTCTAAGTCCACAAACACTTTGAGGAAATCAAGAGCACAAAAATCGCCACGCGACACACACAAGAAAATATCATAAACTGACGAATATCAGTGTTGCCAAAACTTAGTTACCTAATTTTTTTATAAATTTGTGTTGCCATTCCGGCTAATTCTTCATAAAAACAACTCAACTTCACAAACAATATATGTTTCACTCAGTTTTCGAAAGTAAACAACTCAACACCATGACGTGTTCAACTATTGCAGCTTTCGAGTTCGGACATGACAAGGTGACGTCACGATGCCACACTTGTTTTTTCCTCTAGCGGTGAGATCAAAGCGAAATTAATTCATTCATTAAATCCTTCCTTTGAATATCCTTAATTACACAACAAGACGTGCAGATCTCAAGTCGGAACATGAAAAAAACAAGATGGCGACCCATGACGTCAAAGCACCGTCGAAACTTTACAGATGCAAATTCTTAAACCTGAAAATTTTATAAGTCCCGATTCCGAAACTGGCGTTTCGGTAAACAAAAAGAAGTCACGTGATTCATTTCCTCTTCATTAACTATTAATTACAGTCCTAATTAACATATTCTTAATTACAAATTAATCCGTCAAGCGGTTGCCGCTTTCAAGTTCGCACATGGAAGGTGACGTCACAGCTAGCCTCAAAACTCACAGGTACAGATCTGAAAATTTTACAAGTCCCCATTCCGAAACTAAGTAGCGTTGCCATTCTTAAAAAAATAATTCAGTGTTGCCACCCTCCAAAATAAAAAAAAGTATGAACCAACCAACCACTAGAGATTCAGCCAAAAAAACAACTCAACAAAATACCCTCGTCATCTTTTACGATAAACCGAAACCGAAACCAACAACTCAACTCCACCAGCAGGAGGAAAACAACTCAACTCAACTCGTGACGTCACTTCCGGTCCCCCCCCTCGATGACGTCACTTCCGCCGCACCAAGTGGCCTGATTACTACTCAGGATGCTATCCAAAGTGGCCACTGGAAGGAAGAGCTGGTGACAATTCATCTTTTTCTACCATATGTAAAGGACACTATAAAGGATAAGCTGATGTCTATTCCTATGTGTGTAATCAGTGACCATTTGGTCCATGATACAACAACATTTTGGACTTCCCAAAAAGTTATTGTTCAAAATTTATTTAAAGAAGTGCCACAAATTAAATACATAAAATATTTCAGTGATGCATCATCTGTGCGCAATATAAAAATTTTAAATACTTTAATAATCTCTGTTATCATGAAAAAAGTTCAGGTGTGAAAGATGAATGGCATTTTTTTACATCTTCCCTAGGAAAATGAGTTTGTGATGGCATAGGTGGTACCATCAAACGTATGGCAACCAAAGCCAGCCTTCAGCGACCATTTAAAGACCAAATATTAAATGCATCTGATTTATATAAGTAAATGCATCTGATTTATGTTAGTAAAATTTATGGAAATATTTATTTTGTGCCATCGTATCCAAATTAATCCAAAACGCATGCAAATAGATAGTGTGCTGCCAAAAAACCTTTGTGAAATTCTTAGTTGTAGATTTGGATGGCGGGACGCAAAATATAAAATAATTCATTGAAATAAATACATTTCAGTACATAATATAAACTTAATGAAAGTGATATATTTGACTGCGTACTTGAAAATTAAAAGCAATATTTCAATGTGCAAATATACTTTAATATGCAAAACAAAGTAATTGCAGTGGAATTTAAAAACAAGTCATTTAGTGTAATATCACTGCCTTGCTGGAATTTCATATCATTTCTTTGAAAACACATATTTTGATATTATAAGCGATGTGAATGAAAAGGTATCGGTGGGTAAATGTTATATGTTATTTTATGTTGAAAATAACGTTTACACTGTAAAAATAAATAGAATAAAAAAGCAAATTCAAATAAGAAAATCTATGTATTTTTTAATTAATAGCAAAGCGTCAATGAAAATTTGATATCATTATTTTTAAGACCCGTATTTCTAATTGTTATAGCCGTAAAGTACAGTGCTGCGTCACAAACTTTTAACCCGTTAAAGCTATTTTCTATTGATTAATATATAATCTTAAATAATATCAAACTTAAAAAAAAAAAGCATTTCATTAAAAATCAAAACAGTTTTTATTTCATAATAAGAACAAAGCAACTGATTATAAAACTATAGTCTTCATAATTTAGTCAAATGCAATTTACTTTTATTTCAATACCAGTTAATAACTGATGCCAAAAATGTTTTCGGCTTGAAAAATCTTTGAATAATAACATGGGGATGATAGATATATATAAATAACTATATCCATGGTTTAAACCAACACGTTGAATCGTTTTCCTGGAGTCGGTTGGTAGCCTCCATCGTGGTAAGACGTACGTTTTGCATCTTGGAGCTTTGTTCCGCCTACTTTCTTTAACATGGTTACATTCCGTGGCATCTGATTCGCCGATGATGTAACTTCCTCACACGTCTGCCCATCGTCTCTTCTGCTGTATCTAACTTTCATTTTCTCTTTTCTGGCTGATGATGTAGTTTTCTCACACGTCCGCCTTTTAGTTTTCTAAGTGTGGTACTCGCTCGTGTTTTACAGCGGAGTGTAACCCCGCCCACTTTTGAAAACTGCTGCTTCTATTGGTCAAAGACTGTTTTGTGACCAACTTGATTTTTTCACAGTGTTTTAAGGTTGGTCATCAGTAACCAAAAATTTCGTGTTCGCTCTTCCAGGGAAAAAGTCCCGTTTAGCCTTGAACTGTCATAGGTGCTAGAAAACGATTAGCGCTAACCCCCAAGACATCTGGTAGTGGCTATGAGTGACCAGTATTCATTATTTTACCTACTAGGAAGTCTGAACTGAATTATCTTGTAATCTCTCACCTTCATTCTTCCACTGAGTTTTTCTGAAACATTTTGGAACTTTCGGATATCTAAATTTGTATCCAAAGCCATGAAATTTTCTCTTTTCACTTACGAAAGATTAAATATAGTTAGATCGACAGCTTCGTCTCTTCTTATAAAGCGATTAAAATATTTAAACTGAAACGATATTTTACTGTAGTTGAAACAGTACGTACAATTTATGTAAAAACAGTTATTTTATTCATTATAGAATCGTAATACGTAAATCTTGCACCTTTTATTATTATTATTATTATTATTTTTTTTTTCACGAAATTGAAAATAGTTACAGTTTATGTATACAGCACCCGCTGCTTATCAAAGTCACATTCGTACTGAGCAAAAGTGATTTTATTAAATGGGTATTTTCTTTCTTTTTTTTTTTTACGGAGACCGTTCATGCACTCAAGAAAAAGGTATTATTTACCTGAATTTGGGAAAAATTTTCAAAAGGCATCAAATAAATAAAACTATTAAACGATATTAATTAACTTTTAACTGATAATTATTTGATTGTTTCTTCAAAGTAGGTGAGTTGAACACATCCGAAATTCAGAGGCGTTTTTCTTAGAGAAATATCGTCAATACTTTGCTAAACATTCAAGCTTTCCTTTAAATTTAAAACCTTTTCGTTTGAGCTTTTTTCTTATTAATGTTATTAGAATAAGAACTGGAAATTGATCTTTTATTAATTAAACATTATAAAAAAACATCACTTGATAATCAAATTAAATTTGTAATTTATTACTGCGCTTTGAAGAATACATTCATGAAGAATAAATTGTCACTAAGACAAGTGATGGGCGTGCGTAAATGCTATGTGAAATTTTCGACAAAGAGAGATAACGGAGGGATTGCTGTATTTTATCTTCTATTTTATTCAAAAATAAAGAATCGCATTGTAAATAAAAATTTATTTAGCGTGCATAAATAAGATTTTTGTTGCTGAATAGATTTTTTTTTTTTTTTAATTTATTAACCAGTGGCTTTATAAAGGCTGACACACAGCTTTTCAAAATATTTTTTACAATTATAAATATAAATTTATAGGCATGTTTACAACTATGTAACTAATTTAAACATTCTGTACATACTAGACATGTATCGATTGGTTGTTTGGTTGGAGGATTTAAAGCCGATTGACTCCAGATGTGTCCTAGGCCTATAGGGGGAATGCCCTCCTTTTGGGTCTTTCTAAGGGGTCCTAGCCCGTATTTACGCGTGTTTCAGAGGAAGCCACGGAAAACTCCGAACGGCTAGGTCGATGAGCGCGACCTGGGATCGAACCCGACACCTCCCATCTACCAGCTTCAAGCGCAGATCCGCTCGGCCGCTGGTGGGCAAACATGTACCGGAGCTCCCTATTCGTATCCGCGGATATCTGCCAGAAAAACAGATCCGTATTTCTATCTGGATCTGTTTTCTTTTCTTCAACGGAACTAATATGTATATTTTGTAGAAATTGCATGAAAATTAGAAAAGTATTATAAATCTTTCTCGACTGTTGTTAATATATAAATTAAAGAAATACAAATACAGTATAACCTCACATTTACATTCTGGAAATTGAAAAGATTTCGCAGTTTACAAGGTTACAACTTTCTTCTATATTCAGTAGTAGAAAGTATTAGATTCGTAAAATTTTTCAACTTCCGGTTTTTGATGAATTTGCACGTTTTGAGAGTCCAGAACACGATTTGACTATTTCTAGAAAATATCGTCTGTGTCTCTATATGTGTGTGACAAAAATTTTGTGGCGACTGTATCTTATTAACTACTGCATAAATTTATAAATAAATGCATCTTGACATAAGTTAGTGCCTATCAACTTTTGGTGCCCATCGCTCAACAGATAGCGCTACTATACAGTGATTTCCACAATTTAAGGCAATGCTATATCTCAGGAACTACTGCAGAGAATTGCATATAAATTTATATGTAGATGCACCTTGACATAGCCTAGTCCCTATCAACTTTTTATGTCAATTTCTCAACAGGTGGCGCTGCTACACAGCGATTTCCACAATTACAAGGAAAGCTATATCTCAGGTTCTATTGTGTACCATCAAACAAAACTTTATTTGTGAGAAGGCGATTATGAGACATTATGCTGACTCAGTTTGAATGCTTGTCGGCCAATCGGTGGCGCTGCTATACTGCAAATTTCATCGATAACAGGATGGCTATATCTCAACTTCTATGCCATATAGCTGTACGAACCATGATATGTGAGATAACCATTATAAAAACGCATTGTTTAAGAAGTTATTTATAGGCGATAATGGATATTTAGTGTTAGATTTCCCTAAGATGAAAATTATTTGCATTCATCACGTTAAACTTTTTAATAATAGTTTTAATAAATTATTCGCACTTAGTGAATTTGACAGAAAAATATAGAAGAATGTCTTGTGGTGGCCACAACATACTAGTTTTTTTCTTATAATTTACCAACTGTGTGACAATGAAAATTTACTTTATTTTATATCATGTTATTGCTATATCATTTTACCTAGTTTTGCATGATTTTTAGATGAATAAGTATTGTTGATTTGTTTTTCGGGTTTCGGGTCGGGTTCTGGTTAGATAAGTCGGGTTTCGGGTCGCAAAAAATTCTCTGTTGCGGGTTTGGGTCGGTTTTCGGGTTGATGAAATTTTTTTTGTTGGGTTCGGGTGGGGTTTCGGGTTGATTTAAAATTCATCTGTCGGGTTCGGGTCGGGTTGCAGGACTCTACCCACAGACATATATATATATATATATATATATATATATATATATATATATGCATACACACGCACACACACACATGTATATATATATATATAATAGCCATTGAAATTGCCCAAAGCCTTGTTTTGGTGTAACATTCCAGTAGTGTCTTTCCCGAATCTATTATGTAACGTTCGAGTTCGCATTGCCATCAGCAGTTAGAAATCTCGCTTCCAGCATCTCGTCCCTCTGCTTCTTTCCCGGATACATTTTGTCTCGTATATTTCCTTCCAAGTGCAGTAAAAAATAAACAGTTAAATAATGTATTAAATAAATTTATGATAATGCATACAGTATTTTCTTGAAAGAATTATTATTATTATTATTATTATTATTTTGTCCCTGAAATAGAAGTATAAGTTAAACACTCATCAAATTATATTTGAATTTTGCGACGATGACCTATAACATACCTATAAAGTTTTAGCTCAATCGAATAAGGTGTTTAGACGGTGTTGCACTTTAAACAATTTGACTTCATAGGCTATAGTTATAAAGAATTTTTATGTGTGTGTAAAATAAAAATTTTAGGCTATTGTTAAATTAAAAAAATATATATATTCACTCGCATTACTCCTTGAAAGTTATCAAGCAGCTTTTGGAGTAGCAACCTGATATGAACATCAAAATATACATTAGAATTATCTGCAATTATTTTGTTTCTAATTTACGCTGACAAGAAGCATTACGCAAAAATCGATCGTTAAAATCTTGACTATAATGTGGAACCTCAAAAAGTGTAATAATACCAAAATCCCAACAATAAAAATTTAATTTAAATGCATTTCCTTTATGGTATGAGTATGATAAATTAATTTTCATTCCTGATAAATTTTTCTGGAGATGGTAAAATATTATATTAAAGCATTTCCATCAATTACATTCAATAAAAAACAATGTTTTTGCTCATTTATTAGTATCCCTGTATATTTACTAAAAGATATGTATACACCGTATTGTGTATTGAAGTATAGTCTTACTTTAATAATACACAGCGCTACCTGAAATACACTTCCATCAGTTTTCTCAAGTAAAAACTGTTTCTTTCGGATAGCCCTGTAAACGAATGGTGAATGGTTTTCACATTCACACCAAATTCTATACGAAATACATTTTTATGTATATAAAAATATTCATTTCATTTGGTTTAGTGATGACTATAAATCTTATACTGTACTAACTTGCAATTTTGCCCATAATGTATATGAATTCTCTTGGATGTCCCTGTACACGAAGCATTTGCTTGATACCAACAAAAGGTTTAGTATAGCATCCTTATATGATGCAGATTTAGAATACTAAACTTGGACTTCCTGTATGCAACTATTTGTTCTTGAGATATGCACATAACAGACAGAGAAGCAGACACACAACCACTAGGAACATGTTTTAGGATTCAGGTCATCTCACAATATGTAAATATAACAAAAAATTAGTATCAAAAAATTGCACTTTCGGTCTTTTCGGTGAAAGTGAAAAATGCTACCAGTTGTACACTCATCGAAATCTATGTAACTCCTGTGCCCCGATGTTCTATTATTGTAGCTTACCTACCGTCTTTCAGCTCAAGCTTTATACTAAGCTTTCAACTAAGCTTTAGACATTATAAAGCTTTAAAATGCTTTAGACATTATAGTGTTCAGACACAGACACATGCACATGAATCACAGTGAAAAAAAAAAAGGAGAAGAAGAAGAAAAATTAACTCAATCATTATTATTATATGTTTTTTTTTTTCCCCATAATTACAATACTTATAGCTTACTATAATCTAGAACTGTTTGTTGCGGGCACTTGTACCTCTCCTCTTATGTTAGACTAGCAAGCCCGTGCGACTTTTTCGCACTTTATTTCTTTGTAACCTTTAAAATTTAAAATTATTATTATTATTTTATTTTAACGCCATAAAAACGTTATGTTTACATATGCATAAGCAAATTTATTATTTAACGTTTTTTTTTTTTTTTTTTTTTTTTTTTTTTCACGTGAAAGCATATTTCATTTTTTCATAGATATAGTAATAAGACATAGATTGATCATTGAGGGTAAAAAAGTGATTCCTTTTCATTTGGGAAAAGTCGGACATCTTACTTTCTTATGGATATTTTCCCTCGAATTAATATACACGGGAATACACACAGATAATTTAGCTAATAAAAATTATGAAAAAATTATGTACTAAAAGAGAATAAAAAACTCTAGATACCCATTTTTCATTATAATTATTATTATCAACTCTACTCTAGTACACTCATATCTGCACAAAACAGACTTTCTTTCGGAATTTATTATTATACTTCTTTGAGATAAAAATCGTCTGCATTCATCATGGAAAATAATTTTAATAAATTACAATTAATAAATAATTTGTATTGCGTAAATTTGTATAAGATTATATATAGAAGAAAGTCTTGTGATGGCCACAACATATTAGTTATGTATTAAAACTTCCGCGGCTGCTAACTACATATTTAAAAGAATTTTGAAAATTTCATATTACCCACTAATGTAAAATCTTAAAATTTAAAGAGAGTATTTCATCAAATATAAGGACAGTAATTGTTTCATAATAATAACAAAGAACTGATTATAAAAATGATATTTTTCGTAAATTACTTGAATATAACTTATTTATGAAAACTTATCCCGTTTCTTTTCATATATTTATTACAACACTTAAAAGCCGTGCAATATTTCGGTATTTTAAAAATTCATTAACATTCTACTCTATTACTATTTCCGAGTTTTATACTCCCTATTGTCTGATGCCAAATTTTTTTTCGGCATCAAAAATCTTTGCACGATAACATGAGGATGATCGATGTATATAAAATACTATATTTATGCATTTTATGCTGGGGGGGGGGGAATAATAATTCGTAATTTTATTTTATTTTATATTATTTATTATTATTATTATTATTGGCAATAATTAAAAATTTATATGTCCATTTTTTAAAGTTTTTACCAAGTTATTATTTTCATATTTTAATTAATTAAAAAAAATCTAATAAAAATTTCGTTACAAATAAGGTACCAAATGAAAGGGGAATTTTTTCAGAATCCGTCGGTTTAATCAAATTATCGATCGGACAATTAGATTTTTTAAAATTAACTAAAGTATGAAAAGCTGGTGGCAACTTGCGTAAACACACAGACAAACAGACACAAAAATCTCTTAGCCATTTATATATAGAGAGATAATAAGCCAAGTGGTTTTTGGAATATAGTATTAAAAAAAAAAAAAAATGCTCCCCCCCCCAACAAATTTTGATAAAAGTTAAGATTTGGGTATAAATACTAATTATGGGTTACAGTCCAAAAATCTATAAATTCGGTTGAAAGTTAGAAATTAAAATATATAAATATATTAAAATGAGATTTACAAAAAAAAAATGTATTCTTATTTTAAAATTTGCGAATTTACAATGATCAAAATTTCAATTTGTGTTACATAAATCACGTAGCTTTTGGATTGAAAAACATATTAGCTTTTCTTAGAAAAAAGAAAGAAATGAAATGAAATGGGAAAAAGATAAAATAAAGAAATAAAATGGGAAAAATAAAATGCAAGAAGAAATAAAATGGGGAAAAAAAAAAAAGATGTTTTTGCACAAATGAAAAAATTGGCTAAAGACGGTAATCGCAGTCCAAAAATGTCTAGATTCAGTTGAAAATTAAAGATTTTTATAGAAAAGTAATATTTTGCTGAGTTCAAGGCCACCCGTGCGCTGATATTTATAGCTTCTCAATTAGCGTTAAATTTAAATAACATGCAATTACACAGAAAAAGGAAAAAAAATGGCAAAAAAAAGGGGGGGGGGGGAAGAGGAAAAAAAAGATTAAAAGAATCAATAATAACTTGAAATATTGAAAAACAAAAAATAATACACACGTTCCTTGTACCTTTACATCGGTAGTTTTCAAAACAGATAACTATTACACATCTATTTATAGATCCCTTCCCTCCACGTAGAAAAGGGGAGGTCGAAAAACTCACACTAAAGTGGGGAGCGACCACCTGTGAAGTGAAAGATTACTGATCTTGGAGTACGACGATTCAACTTCAAAATAAAAATGTCTGTTTTCTTATTAAAATATCTCTTTTTCATTTTAATAAAAATTCAATATTTTTAAATCAATGCACAGATAAAAAATTGAAGTTATTAGCCGCGTGATTAAAATTTCAAATATCTCAAACAGAACTGAGTAAATTCCAGTTTTTTGATGCCTTGTCTAATTTTCATGATAATGTCTGAGTTTTGAAATTAAATTAAATATTATTATTAACTTTTTTTTTAAAAAATGCCCACTAGTCTAAAATCTAAAGACCTTCAAGAATTGCATGCAAAATTCCAAATTCGAAAATCACAATTTCCTTTTGAGATATTTTTAGAAAACTGAAGGTCCTTAATTCCCATAGGATTAACATGGAGAAAGGGTTTTGGAGATTTCACTGATGTACAGCCTTAACACTGTTGCCAGACTCTTTGAAGTTTCTTTTCGCTTCATTTTTTAACTTTTTGCATCTACAATGGCAAACGAAATGCAGTGCCTTTCTTCATCAAATTATGATATGACTTTGCCTGGCAAGCCTATTTTTCAACCGGAACTGAAAAGAATTCATGAATTTCTGCAATTTTATGCGTCTGTTCCCCCGGGACAAAGTTCACCAGTGATAGATTATTTCGTCACCATTATGCAAGAGACTGGATTCTTACTAAGTACCTGACCTCTCGTCATAGAGATCATCTTGAAAATCACCTAAAAGGTATGTGGGCAGAAAATTTTGACCCTCTAACTGAAGACCGGCACAACATTCAAATTATTGCAAGCTCAACCAAATATGTCGTAGATTTTGTTTATGAAGATATGAAATTGAATTATCTTAATGTAATTGATATTAATACAAGTAACTCAAATAACGCTCATAATGCTGCTAAAAAAACGTAACAGACCAAATTCCCCCATCTGTGATGATGGATTTAAATTCCCGTCTAAATCCGTTAAGATTGCCCAAATTGATCTAAACCAATCAGTTCCTATCTCAAAAAAATTTCAACCTCTTAATCATGAGGAAATGGCTAATTCTTCACTTTACAGTCAAACTGCCATTAAAAAAACCCCTAAACCCGAGCCTATATATCTAAAAGCCATGGCTAATTGGAGAGAAATCGCCAAAACACTGGATGAACTAGCTAATACTGTCATAGAGAAACAATTTAAAGGGGATATTATTATGTTTCGTCCTAAAAACAATTGAAGAATATAGGATCATCAAAAATTACTTATCTTCAAATAAATACGAATTCTTCGGAATGCAACTCCGCACAGAACGGCCAAGAAAGGTGTTGCTTAAGGGAATTCCCTCCGATACTTCTATCGATGAGGTCAAAAGCGAACTCCTGAAACTTAATTTCAAAGTTCACAGAGTATCACAACTTAAAAACTTAAAAACTAAGCAGCCAATGACCCTATATTTAGTTGATATCTTCCCAGATGATCAGTTTAAACAGATCTATGATATTCGTGTTTTTCTAGGTTTTAGGATTACCCCTGTTCCATATAAATTTAAAGGCACGAGGCAGTGCTACAACTGTCAACGTTTTAATCATAGCTCTGAAAATTGTTCTTTCAAACCAGTTTGCGTTAAATGCTCTGGTGATCATGTACAAACACTGAGCGTAAAAACATTAACCGCCCAATTCACCGTCAACCTCCACCGCTGGTTTATCAGTAAACCACAGGTTCAGAAGGAAATTCTATTCACCGTTAACTCGCCTCTGTGGTAGCACCGCTTAAAACGTAACCCAGGTGCATAAACTCAACCTACCTCAAACGGCAGGTTAGACGTAGGTAGAGATGCGAGTTTCAGCTTCGAATACTATCTGACCAATCACAGTGCGTGAATGGTCGAAAGTGAATACGCTCAGATATTGTCAGCCATTTTTTAATAAAAACTGGTGATTTAAAAAATAAAAATGATGCGTATAAGTTATACTTTTTTGAAAAGAACTTTCAAAATTATAAATTTTTTGTGTGAACACTATATACGTTTAATAAATTGTTTTAAAGATATTTGATTAGGAAGTTTACCAGTGACGATTGGTCTGTTGCTTTTACCTTAAAATAATAAAACAAAAATAACCCTAAAATTAAAGACTAAAGAATAACTTTCTGAAAATAATCGATTTTGACATCCTCAGAGCTATAAATTCTTAGTTAAATCATGTGAATTCATCATTCATAATAAAATAATTGTAAAAATGCTCATTTAAGGACTCTGTTATAAATAACATAAGGACACCGCTATTCGTCTCCTAGTGGCTTGGACGCAGAGTATTCATTTTAGATCAACAGTACCCGGGTTCAAACCCCGTTACGTCCTATTTAGTTTTTTTTTTATTTATTTTTTTATTTTTTTTACTTATAAGTCTGGAAAAAAGAAGTTTAAAATAAACAATTTGCCAGTTGTAAGTTTTAATTCAGCAATTAATTTCTACTTCAATATTAGTTGAATTTAACTTTTATGTCAGTATAAATTCAAGTAAATATTTCAAAAGTAAGCATTTTAGTTTTAAAATTTAATTGCTGTTTTTTTTAAAAAAAATTTAATTTAATTAAAACAAAAAAGTTAAATTTAATGAATAATGAAGAAGGAAAAAATTAGTAAGTTAAATAATACATATATACACAATAGCAAGAGATTAAATTAAGAATAAAGAAATAAATAATAAAGAAAAAATATTTCAGTTTAAAGTTTAATTTCTGTTTAATAACTTTTCAAAAGCAGAAAAATGATCAAACATTTTACTTTTAAATTATTTTATTTAAACTAACAGAAAGAAGAGGGGGAAAAAAAAAAAGAGAGAGAGAGAGAGAGAGAGAGAGAAAAATAGAAGAAAGTTCCATTTTTGTTAAATTAAATTAATAATAATAATAATAATACTAATAATAATAATAATAAATTATACATTATCAAATTAACTTAAACATTTTTATTTATTTATTTTATTATTAGTGTACGTGCTCTTACTCTAGCGAAATATTTGAAGCGATAATAATAATTTATGGGCGGAAAATTAAATTAGTTACAAATTGTAGCTTCTGGTATATAATAACTATAATTAAATTTTAATGTAATATATATATATATATATATATATACATATACATATACATATCAAAATATAAGCATTTTATTATGATTATGATTATTATTTTATTTCATTCAGAAAAGGGGGGGGGGGTTCAACATTTAAATTAAATATTCATATTTTCCTTGTTAGTAATAAGAGATATTAGGGAATTGCTAATACATGCAACATTGCGTATTATATATATATATATATATTTATCACAAAAACCAAGAGCATTAATTAACAAAAAATAGTCTATTAAAGACTGAAGAATAAATTTCTAAAAATAATCACTTTTGTGTTCACAAAAGCCGAGTGCACATACGCAAATTGTTTTATTTCGTTTGCGTTGTGTTTTTGTTATTGTTTTCTGTTTACGATAGAAAGTGATATTGCATGTATTCAGTAATTTGTATGTACTATATATACGTATACAATATAAGAAATATTGAAATTTTTTCAAAAATATTTAAATAAAAAATATTTTTTTAATTTTTAAACAGGTTTTAACACCACTGATCTGGAATAAAATTTATAAAAATAATAATGACATCTTGTTGACACACCCGCGTATCTATCATAGTTTTTGTTTTGATTTAGACTTAAAACCTAATTAAAAATATTTTAAAAACCTGGAACTCTTATGAAATTTCACTATTTAAACATAAAATATTTCTTTTTAATGGATCCATAAAGCAATATCTAAATACGTTTGGGATATATATTTGAACAATAGCGATATAAAATTAAGGAAGCACACATTTACACTTTTTTTTTTCTTTCTTTCTTTCTTTTTTAAGTTTGATTACTAATTTTTATCATCAACTTACTTTTTTATAAACAGCAAAGGACTAAGATTATGACTCGAGAAATATTTACTTAACAAAACAGATTTAGATATTTATCTTTTAATTACGAATTATTGTTAACGCTTCGATGATTTTGATGCCGAATGTAACTGCTCTAGGTTCCTAAGCCAGCAGGTGGAGTGTCTTTCGTAGGAATCTTTCTAAGGGGTCCTGGCCTGTATTCATACTAGTTTCGGAGAAAACCACGGAAATTTTAGAATAACGAGGTTGACGAGCAGTACCTGGGATCGAACCTGGCACTTCCCATCTACCAGTTCCGAATGCAGAACCACTCGGTTACTACTGGGGCTTTAATTTAAAATTAAAGGGAATTTTTTTTAAACTGAGCAAGGCATTGAACGATTACACACACACACACACACACGCACGCACACGCACACACACACACACACACACACACACACACACACACACATATATATATATATATATATATATATAAGTTTTACTTTCTAATTTAAATAGTTTTAAAGAAGATACAATTAACACTTATATTTTAATAGATATGTATGCAAATTTTCTTAATTTGACAACTGTAATAATAATAATAATAATAATAATAATAATAATAATAATAATAATAAAAAGCTTCGTAACGTCCCCCTTCCCTTTAAAAAATTAAACATGCTAGCTAAACGCGAATATTTCAATAATTTGAATGTATGTATCTTTTTATCGTTTATAGTATGAATAGAAAATAGAAAATCTACAATATTTTTTATTTATTTTTTTTAAATGCAATTCTAATATTAAAAAAAAAAAAAAAATATTTTAAATTTAAAACATCATGATGGGAGAATAAAAAATTCCCATTAAATATGTAAGATTCACATTTTTTTTTTATAGAAAAATAAATTATTTCTCACAACCCATTAAATTATAAGATATTGTCTAATGTTTGTTCAATTAACAGTTTATATCCTTTGTCATTTAAACATTAAAAGATAAACTTATTTATTGACAAGACATTTTTCTGTGTTTTCCAATATAATTTTATTCCGTGCAATTTTTTTTTATTAAAATTGTAATCAATAAAATTATTTTCCATGGTGAGTACACATGATTTCATATCTTGTAACTTAATTTTGAAGAAAAAGAAAATCGCTAAAATGGTTCCTACAGACATCCTAAAAGCGCATTTGATCTGAATTATTTATTTATTTTTTTTATTAAAAAAAAAAAAAAAAAAAAAAAAAAAAATCGATAGCATTGTTTTAAATATATCAAAATATACGTTTCAAAAATTCGTTAAAAATATTTTTATGATTTCTTTTAAAAAATACTCATTAATTTCCCACTTATTCACAACAAAAGCAATGTTCTTAAATATACAAAATTTTCATTTTGGTTCCCCATTACTATTACAAATTGTTTTATTTCTTATGAAATAATAAATAGCTTTTTTTTTTTTTTTTTTTTTACAATATCTATATATATAAACGTTTCGGATCCATGAAATAAAGAAAAACAAATCTTAAACACGCGCGAAGTGTCTTCTTATGGGTATTAAATCATGAGCTTTCATTCGACCAATCAACTTTCAGCAGTTCAATCTATGCTGAAAACCTTCAGGTTCAGTAACCAGCTTTGCAAGTTAACGGTGAATAACAAATATTCAACCCAGGTTTTGAGTCGCAAGCCTAGAGTTTTTGCACCTGGGGTTGAATTAGTAGTTGAAGGTTATCGGTGAATTAGCCGGTAAATGTACTAACTGTGGTGAAAACCACACTGCCAACTTCAGTGGATGTCCAATGAATCCAAAAAACCTAAAATCTTCCAGGGTTGTTACTATCAGAAATTCTCAGAATTCATTTCACTAGCAAAAAATCATCGACTAGTGAAACTTTTGCTAATATTCTTAAAGAAAATTCTCTTAACTCAAACACTAATACCAATACCATACACACATACCAATGGCCCCTCTACTAGTAAAAACTTCGCCCAGTCTGCTCTAACTACTCATAATGAACGGAAAACCACGGAAAATAAATCTAAACACGGGAATCCTAACAATAACTCACTTGACGCTGCCTCTATTTTGACATGTTAAATAAAAATATTAATATTGACGATATGATAAATAAAATTCATGCTCTTATCACTCACCTCTCTAAACTGGCCCAACTGCTAAATAATAACCAAACAGAAAATCAGCTTCTCCAAATCATATGTTCTGATGGCGCCTCTTGCCCCCCAGCTAGCAACTCAGCCAAATAATGGGTTGCCTTAAAGTTCTTTTTTGGAACGCCAATGGTCTCCGATCGAAGCTTGACGAGCTTAGAAATTTTGTTATTCATCACCCTGTTGATCTTATTCTTATACAGGAAATCAAATGCAAATTCGCACAGAATTTTAAACGCCAGAATTTTAATACTTATTTCACTCCTTGCATGGAAAACATTGAAATTTCGCCTTATAGCGGGACGGCTATTTTCGTTAATCGCAGAATACTCCCTTCTCTCGCACCTCTCCTCCCTCTTCACCTACTTGAAAATACAAACGTCAAATTAAACTGGATAACAGGAATTCCATTACAATCGCCTCCATTTATCTTAGAGTCAAGCATTATTGTTTTCTGAGCTCTGATCTTGACCAGCTGTTCCAGTTAGATGAAAAAGTTATTTTGGCTGGCCGCTGGCGACTTTAATTCCCATCATACCAGTTGATGCACTTCCCTCCATACCGATAACTTAGGGGAAAATCTTCATCAGTATTGTATCAACAATGGTATTGAAATTGCTGCACAATCCTCTCCTACCAGGTATAGCCCTCAGGGAATTGGCACGACTATTGATCTGGCTTTGTTGAACAACATTCCTTATCCCTTCACTATTACTCCTATTTCAAAATTAACTTCTGATCACCTCCCTGTCTTTCATCAAATTGATTGCAGTCCTTCTCTTCCCTCTCTTGCTACTCCGTCCGTTACCGACTGGAATACCTTTTCAAAATTGATGAATGATTCTCCCCCACTTTTTAATGAGCTTAATTCGACTACTGATATTGATAAGGCTATAATCAATCTCCAATAGCTAATCAAAAATTCTCTTGATTCTTCTAAATTCCACCAAGCTCCCCATCATTTCCATACCCTCCCTCACGATATTACATTAAAATTTAATTCCAGGAATAGATTACGGAGGCTTTGGCAAAGTACCAGATGTCCAACCATCAGGAGTGAGATGAATAGACTAACAGCTATTATCAAACGTGAGATTAAAAGATAAAAAGATAGGAAATGGAACGATTTCATTACTTCTCTTGCTCCTTCTGATAACTCCTTATGGAATTACCTTAAAAAAATAAGAAAACCTTTCAGTCCAATTCCCCCACTTCTAACTGATTCTGGTATTAAGTGCGATGATGAAGATACACTGGAAGTGATCGCCGATCAATATGAATCAAATTTTCTCCACACCCAGATATTTTTTACCCTTCCTATATTGTAAATGTTGATCATGTTCTTAACAAATTTTCTGCCAGACATGCTGCCAGATCTATTGAACCGACATCTCCGGAAGAAATAATATCTGTTGTCAAAAAACACCCCAGTAGGAAAGCTCCTGGTTATGATGGCATTTCTTATTCAGCTATCAAAAGTTTCCCCATTCAATATGCATCTTACCTTGCAACCCTAATTAATGCTATCTTCGAACTTAATTATTTCCCCCCCAATGCCTGGAAACAGGCTACTGTCGTCCCCATTTAAAAAAACAGGTGAAAATCCTGCGATTACCAAGAGCTATAGACCCATTAGCTTGTTTCCCGTTCTGGGGAAACTCACGGAACATATCTTCATTACTCGCATCCAGAAATTCTACAGTGACCCTCCTGAACAATTCGGTTTTCGGCCCAAGCATTCTTACTGCTCATCAGTTCCTTCTGGTTGTTGCATTTATCCATGATGGTTTTGAAAATTCTGAACACGCAGGAGCATTTTTCCTTGATGTGGCAAAGGCAAAAGCTTTTGACAGTGTTTGGTGCAATGGTCTTATTTACAAACTTCTCAGACTTAGGGAGGCATACTATTGTAACAATCGCAGCTATCGTAGGTCACAAGTCGGTTTGTACACTCCGCAGCAAAAGTATCCGAGCACTAGAAATAATCCCTGTCTATAAAAAGTGCACTTAATACTGCCTTGTTAAACAAATCCTTGTCGAATCATGTTCTTAGACAGACTAAGAACATGAATCAACAAGGATTTATTTAACAAAGCAGTATTAAGTGTACTTTTTTAAGACGGGGATTATTGCTAGTGCTCGGATACTTTTGCTGCGGAGTGTACGAACCGATTTGTGACCTACGATAGCTGCGATTGTTACAATAGTATGCCTCCCTTAAAATTCCTACAGCCTACATTCGGTTTATCCAATCTTATCTTTGCGACCGAAACTTCACTGTTCGCTATGCAAATAAATGCTCTACTGTACGACCTGTTAATGCTGGGATTCCTCAAGACTCCAAATTGGGCCCTTGGCTTTATAAAATTTATATTAACGATATTCCAAGATCACCTCACACATTATTGGTTTTATATGCGGACGATACTACAATCATGGCCCGTAGTACTAATGTAAATTTAATGCATACTCACTTACAAAATGATATTCATCAGTTTTGTTGTATACACTAACAGGTGACACGTGTGCCGTAACAAGTCGTGTCCCGGCATCCTTTGGGAACAGCTGTGCTCAGTTGCAACAGACCGTACAGTCTGTTCTGTGTCTTTTAAATGTTCAAGATTATCGAATCGCCTGCCCCGTGCGTGGTTCGGTCAGTGATACATCTGTCGGCAAGAAACCTGTCTACTGCAGACATTCACCAGCAGATTTGTGTAATTTATGGAGCTACTGCCATGAGTGAAGGCAAAGTGCGTAAGTGGGTCAAATACTTCAAAGCTGGCTGCAACAACAATAACGAAGATGTGAAAATGACCGTCAATGGTTATCAGAGCAGGTGGCAAGTTTCTATGAAGAGGGTATTCAAGATTTAGTTGTAAGATATGATAAGTGTTTAAACAAACTTGGCAATTATGTTGAAAAATAGAGAAAACGTATGTAGAATCAGAAAATAAATTTGGTTTTAGATTTTTTTTTTTTTTTTCGTTTGGTTTTTATTTTCAAACGGCCCTTACTTAAAAATACACGCCTCGTTTTAGAGAATTATTTCGCCAATGTTTGCATGTTGTGAGTACAATGCTTCTACAATTTTACTTCCTTCAGGCGTAGTTTATTGAGAATCTCGTTACGTAATTTGTTCATCAACGTACATAATGTTGGTTTGAGCATTGTTAGAGTGCATGTATTTTGTTTTTGGAGTGAAAGGTTTAATTTGAAATAATGCAATGTTGCTGGTTTTAACAGAGTGAGATTTTCAAACTATTGTCTTCAAATATATTTATTTAAACAATGTACGTGACTGTCGATGATATTTTTCCAAGTCTGAATGGATATTTCAGCAAATATAATGAATCTGCGGAAAGGTTATTTGACTGCTTGTGAAAAGAAAGCTTTTTCACATAAAAGAGGTATTTATGAACAGATTTGCTTAAAACTCCATATGTACATAACACTTGCCAATATTTCCACCAAGTCCATTAACAGCCACCATTTTGTTTCAAAATGGCGGCTACTTCATAAAAAAAAAGTCCACCAACCCTTTCAAATGAGCCAAAAGGACTTTTTTTTTTAATATACATAGGGTAGGTTGGGGTAATTGTAAACACTTTTGATCACTTCTGAATATGATCATTCATACAAACTAAACAAATAACTTTTAGTTTAAAAAAATTACAGAAACTTAATTTTTGAACATTTACCTAAGTTTTAAGCATTTTACTTTGCATTAAAGTTTTTATTTAAATTTATAAGGGCCTGTTTACTATTGCCCCATAGTGTTTACATTTCCCCCATATATTATGGGGTAATTGTAAACAGATATATTTCCATAATGTAATGCATAATAACATGAAATACAATACTTTAAAAAAGTTTTTTAATGTTTATATATGTAATAACTATATTTTTTCATTAATACATCATCTCTTAAATAAATAATAAAATAAATTTTGGATGATAATAAACCTAAAGCATCTTATTTAACATTTGTTGAAATACAAACATATTGTTTTACTAGATTTTCATTTTTCTTTTACACTCACAAAACCGGGAAATGTATGCACCAGTTTCCTTTCATTGTACTTAATAGAGGGTGCTGACAAAATAGCTTTTATGGATGATAAATTTATGGGTGGAAAATGCCATTTTCTACAACGTGACTGTTTATTCATCTTGTGCTATGGAATTTATAACACAGACATACTTGTATTTAACCTTATTTTTATGTATTAATATATAACTTCTAGGAATTAAATACTGCAATTTGTGTTTTGCATATTGGACTTCCGTAGAATTTTCTTTTATTTCTTCAACACTATCAATCTTTTTTTGTTGTATCATCATTAATTTTCTTTCTTTTTGATTTTCTATCATTTACATTCATTTTCTTTCTTTCTGAAATTTTCTTTTTTCACATTCCTTTAGACGTTCTAAGACATTTGTAGAATTCAGTACTTAACCATAATTCATTTGCTTAATTCTGCACGTTGCTGTCTTCTCTGTTACTGCTACTGCGTATTCAACAATGGTTTTGGGGGATAAAATACTTTTTGTGGAGAAGGATTGTCCTCTCACATCATTCACTGCTTTGATTAAATAATCAGAGCTGTTGCTAATAGTTTTTTTCTTAATTTCTGTTATATTTATATATATATCTGAATTAGAGGTAAAAAAAAAATAGAATAGTAGAAAAAAAAGCCTACTTATAACATAGAATAGATTAGACCTAATTACTAAAGTAAATTATAAAATGGAATGAAATATAACATTCATATTAAAATTATAATACAATTTAGTATTAAAATAAAAACATAAGATGCATTCTTACTAAGTCGTGTTACTAAGGAATTGATGTTTACAATTACCCCAATGCAAGATTTTTCTGGGGGTAATTGTAAACAAGCAATAACTAAAAATTAGTCATGAATTTCAAAGAAAAATCATTATAATAAACTAAATTAAAATGTTTAAAACTATTTTTAAAGAAAATAAATTAATATTTCAACTTTTTGTATGATTTAGAGTATTTTTAATCAATCCTTGCAATTCTGTATTTCACCTTGTCACAGACCAAAACAAAACTGCATAAACAAAATGGTGCTTAACAAAAAAAGTGATTTATTAGCAATGAACATCTATTGGTCCTTGAAGGTATGAAGATTTGCTGGCATCTGCATTCTGAAATTTGAACTAATGAAAAAAATAAGGGGTGTGTTTACAATTACCCCATGTTTACAATTACCCCAACCTACCCTAATACTTATTGCTGCAATTCAAAATTTCATGCAGTTTAAATTTACAGTCGGCAACATAATTATCGAAACGCTGGCTATTATTCCTATTTAAAAGATGGGCACCTAATACTGTTTTGTTAAGAAAATATTTGTTAAGTCATGATCTTAGTCTTATGCTGTTTACAAAAAAGTAAGTTGATGGTAAAAATTAGCGATCAATTAAAAAAAAAAAATACATGAGATATCTTAATGAATTCATAATTTTGTTGTTGAATGTAATGCATTGCTTAAGTTAGAGCAGTGGTATGGAAACTATGACTCATGAGCCATATGCGACTCTTTGTCCCCTTGAGTTTTTAAAGAAGGCTGGTTTAAGAATATCCTAATTATGCTAATAACCTATGAACCAGCCAATATAAAAAAAAATTTGTCTTTCAAAAGAAATTTTAATCTAATTTAGATAAAATGGAGAGTAAGTTTTAACCCGAACAGGTTATCGTGGGTCATTGGAGACCCGAGCCATTTTTCTTTTGTTTCATCCCTCGGAATTCACATATTGAAGAAATACCTATCCATCATGACCACGATTTTTCTCGTAAAAATAACATTCTGAAATTTTATTACGCTATTTGAATTTTTCAGATTTCTCAATTTGTACAAAAGTTATGAATTTTTATAGCAAATTCCTGCATCTTATGGAAATAGGTGTATTTCCGATGAAAAATAAAAAAAATTTTAAATTTTTTTTTGCAAAATTAATTGTTTATTTTTAAAGTAGAAGCATTCAAGAAATTTATCAGATTTTTTCATTAAAAATAACGTGTTCTAACATTGTCTTCAGCAACCCATGAAAAACTGACAAGGTGCCAAAAAAAGCGATAACCTGATCGGGTTAATTTTTACGCCAACTAAGTGAAAAGTGTTAGAAACGAGAATCGAATCATGTCATGGTGTGCCCAGGTTCAATTCCCGGCTTAGCATTTTTCACATCGTTGGTATAAAACTCAACCTTAAACACCACTTTATCTAAATTCAATTTTTATCGTTTATAAATTAATGAATTAAATTTCTAAAGTAAAATTTTAATCCTTGTACTGTTGACATTTGGTTCTGTTCAATAATGAGTTTGCCGACCACTGTGTTATGGTATCCAGCGGTGTTTTTTTTTTATTATTATTATTTATTTTTATTTATTTATTTATTTATTTCTATTGTTTATATGCTTGATAATGGCTGCTGAGATACAAAATTTTATGCATTGCTAGGTTGGGATATTCAATGATGTTTCTTTTTTTGGTTTTGTTGTAATAATGAATGCTACAAAACAAAATTTCATCTTTTTATTTCCTATAATTAAATATTTGATTAAATCTTTTTATTTGTGATAGGTTATAATTTTGCAATTTTTAAATTAATTTTTCATTGAAAAATTTTATAATGATATAATTAGTTTTCGATGTATTGTCTTGAATTTAATTGTTTATTTCTGATGTATTTAGATCACGAATTGCCCATAGTGTAGCGCTAGTACAATGTAAAACACATTTAACCTTAATCTCGTATATTTATTAAATTTCGTATTTTAAATGTAGGTACTATTATTTTTAAATTGAATTTTGTGTTAATTTTGTCCTCTAAAATTTTTTATTTGGCCGTAAATAGTAAATTGTTTGGTTCACTGAGAAATATTTGCCCTTTTATGTAGACAATCAATGGTTTCAATTGAAATACAATGGGAAATATCGCTATTATGGCAAATTTTGAAAAATTAAACTAGACTCCTAAACTAGATTCTCCCCAAAATTATTTTTCTTTCATAAACAAAATTAGATCTGCATTGCACATGCATGTTGTGTTCATAACAAAATATAAATTATTATATTGTTTACTATTTTTAAGAAAACATTTGTTGAAATGTTTATAACTTTCCGTGTTTGATTCGATATCTCTTGAATGAACAAAGTGCACTTACAAGTTCATGACTTCCAAAAAAAAAGTTATACTGTCATCAACACTCTTATGTTAATCAAGTGATTAAAGTGCAATATATTATTACATAAGGACAGTTTTTATCAGTTTCATTATAAGTTGTTAAAATTTCTTGTATTCCCATTAATTTATGTACTTAAGTCTATACCATGTGTTTAATTTTTATCAATAACACCCTTACATAATTATTAATTTTCTTTTATTAAAGAGATGCTTCAAGAATGTACTTTAAAAAAAAATACGTTGATATGAAGATATTTTTTTACTTTGTATTTTACGTTTTAAAAAGTAAAAGAATTCTACACTTGCCTTTTACTTTTATATATATTCTATTCTTACAAAACAATGACATAATCACAAAATTCTTTTAAAACATATATTTATTTTAGATAATATGTTGGAACTTGAAAGTATATTAAGTTTTGGCTCACTGATGGTAATTCGTTGTGATAGTTTTTATTAACATTTAAGGTTGGTTAGTTGGGTTTTACGTCGCGCTAGTGCTGCGCAGATGGGCAATTATTAACATTTAAGGAAAATATGTAAACAAATGCTATTGCTCTGAGTTATAAAATTTTACCCAAGTTATTATTATAACGTTATAAAATTCCTCTTTATACAGATTGTCTCTCTCTATACATATATTTAAAGAATATATTAAAGTAATGTAAGTAAAAAAAAAAAAAAAAAAAAGTAGCCCTTAAATTTATACAAAAAAGTTTAAAACTGGAAAGTGAGATAAACAAACAAGCAGAAAAATCTTAACCTGAAATAGTGCTATGTGCAATATCGCAATCGGTATTTAAGGCGCTGATGGAGTAATATTTTTAAATAAGTGGAATTGAAAGATTGATAGTATTTAATTGACTCAGCTGTTAACAGATTTCTAAAGTAATAGTTAGTAAATCTAACAACAAATACATTTTACAGCTTCTTATCGACAGTCAAATCAAATGCTTTCTTTCTTTTAGATTGATTTCTTTAGAAATCGACCTATTGCAATCACTTCGTTTATCTATATATATATATATATCTATCTATAATGAAAATATTGTGATCACGATAACTCCCGAAATAATACTCCAAATCGAACCAAATTTGGACAGTGAACCAATCTTATAAATATCTTAGATGAGTTCGTTAACCAAGTTGCTCCGACTTTTTGTTTTCAAGTGGCAGCCACTTGAAAATTTCAAACCGACATAGTAAAAAGCATATTTAAAGCGAGATTTATTTGAATTTTGTTGTAAATACAGGCCACATAAGGGTCTCAATGAAGTTTATTAATGAAGTTTATCCGCCATTTTTAATAAAGTGGCAGATATTTTAAGTTAAGCGGGACCACTTGAAATCAGGCTACCACTTGAGAATTTAAAATCACTATAACCTCCGAAATAATACTCCAAATCGAACCAAATTTAGACAGTGTCTTAACTTATCTTACAAATTCTTAGATGAGTTTATTAACGAAGTTGCTCCGCCATTTTGTTTTCAAGTAGAGACCACTTGAAAATTTCAAATTCACATTGTAAAAAGCGTATTCCGAATTTGTTTGAAATTTGATGTAAATATGGACCACATAAGGGTCTCAATGAAGTTTATTAATGAAATTTATCCGTCATTTTTAATAAAGTGGTAGATATCTAAGTCAAGCGGGGCCACTTGAAATCACGCTACCACATGAAAATTTAAAATCACAATAACTTCTGAAATAATACTTCAAATCGAACCAAATTTGTACAGTGTCTTAACTTATCTTATAAATAACTTAGATGAGTTTGTTAATTTAAGTTGCTTTGCCATTTAGTTTTCAAGTGGAGAACACTTGAAAATTTCAAATTCAAATTGCAAAAAGCGTATTCCGATATTTTTTTAATTCTGATGTATACATAGATTATACAAGTGTCTCAAATAACTTTATGAATGAACTTTATCCGCCATTTTTAATAAAGTGGCGGATATCTTAATTTAAGCGGGACCACTTGAAATCAGGTTACCACTTGAAAATTAAAAACCATGATAACTTCCGAAATAATACTCCAAATGGAACCAAATTTAAAGACTGTCTTAACTTATCTTATAAAAAACTTAGATGAGTTTGTTAATTTAAGTTGCTTTGCCATTTAGTTTTCAAGTGGAGACCACTTGAAAATTTCAAGTTTAAATTGTAAAAAGCGTATTCCGAAATTGTTTGAATTTTGATGTAAATACAGACCACATAAGGATCTCAATGAAGTTTAATAATAATCTATATCCGCCATTTTTAATAAAGTGGCAGATATCTTAACCCTCTGTACCATACTGTAGACTGTAGGCAACATACCGTTCGATCGTGGTTCAAATTCAAAGAATCGGTTCTACAACGTAATCACGCCCTGTAGCCTGTCGTATACACTCACAGTTAGAGAATCTAGTATCTAGAAACACAACTAGATGGCGCCGTATGTCGTAAGTTGAAGTTCATTACTCGACAGTGGGTAACTAACGACAAGTGCGGACCGGCTCTGATTCAAAAAATAATAAAAAATAGTTTTTCGTGTGTTTTGTGTTTTATATTGAAACAGTGAAGAGGTAAGTGTTTCAAATTCATTGTATAATATTGATTCTGACCCAATTTCACGTATTTTATAGGATTTTATGCTAAAAAGTGTTTGTTGCCTGTAGGTGTTTTTGTTTGTTTTTTCGAAATTTATGAGAAAAAAAAAAAAAAAAACCTGAAACACGTGTATTTTATTTTTTTCCAATTATTACGAAACAAATAAACACAAAAATATTAAAGGTCATGAGTTACAGAGGGTTAAGTTAAGCGGGGCCACTTGAAATCAGTCTCTCACTTGAAAATTTAAAATAAGGATAACTTCTGAAATAATACTTCAAATCGAATCAAATTTGGACAGTGATGTTATCATATAATTATCTTCAAGTGGCTTATCTTCAAGTGGTTATCATCAATCTTTCACTGGGCAAAGTGTCCCGACATCTTGTTTCTAAGTTCCAGTCACTGGAAATCACACTGCCACTTGAAAATATGCCATCACGATAACTTTTAAAATACTAAACTGATTCAAATAAAAGTTGGATAGTGAACTTATGTTTCAAATATCTAAGATAAGTTCACTTGGTGGCTTGACCCGCAATTTTATTTCCAAGTGGCGGCCACTTGAAAATTTGTCATTATGGTAACTTTAGTAATACAGAATCAATTCGCATCAAATTTTGGTAGTGGATTTATCATTCAAATATCTCAAATAAGTTCACTGAGCAACTCACTCCGCTTTTTCTTCTAAGTGGTGCCACCTGAAAATTTCTTATGACGATAATTTTTGAAATACTGATTTAATTTAAACTAGAACTGGACAATGAACTTATCATACAAATATACTGGATGATTTCGTTGGGCAAGTTGTTTTGCCATTTTGTTTCCAAGTCGAAGCAACTTAGACTGCCACTTGAAAATTAGCCATAATAATAACTTTTGAAACACGGCAGTGATTTAAACCACATTTGGACAGTGAACCTGAACCTATGCTTCAAATATCTTGTATGTGTTTGCTGGGCAACATGTTCCACCGTATTGTTTCCAACTGGCGGCCACTTGAAAATTTTTTATCACGGTAACTTTAGAAAAACTTAATTCAAATCAAAGTTCAAAAATAGATTTATCATTCAAACAAAAAAATCTAGAAAATTTACGTAACTCGTGAACTAATCGTGTTATTGCGTCCATCTTTGGTATATCGATAATAAGTATTTTCTCGCCATAAGTCGCCAAAAAAGTCGTCATAGCGGAAAAGTCGCCAAATTTGGCGCCAAATCCATTACCTGCGTTACTAGATCATTTAATGCGTTTTTAAGGAAAACTTAGGCTATTTTAATGCTAAAACAAACTAGAAATGCAGAAAACTAACATTTTATGATCGTACTAAGCTTCTTTGAAAGAATTTGTACAAAAAATTATTTTCAAATTTGCAACGATATTTTAGATGAGCAACTTTCTCTGCCATTTTGATCGAAGAGGCAGGCACTTAATTTTTCACGACGAGGACTTTTGAGATTTTGAATTAATTCGAACTATATGTGTATAGTAGACTTATCTCACAAATACATTTCATATATTTGTCAACTTAACTCACCATTTTGTTTCCAAGTGCCGGCCACTTGAAAAATTTAAATTTTCATAAAAAGATATTTATGAACCGATTTGCTTATAAAACTCCATATGTGCATAGCCTACATCAATATTTCTACCAAACGCATTATTAATTTGTAGCCGCCATTTTAAAACAAAATGACGGCTTCTTGATATGGAAAAAGAAATCAATCTACCCTTCCGAATAAGCCGGAAGGACTTGTTTTCATTTAGTGTGTATATTCTCACAATCTTACTTAAATATTATACATATACATACATTGAAAACTGACTGAATTGTATTATTATGTTATCTAAAGAAAGCTTACAGGAAATGTAACGAAAAAAATGTCAACAAAACATTACTGAAAACATCGTACGCGAGAGAAAAATGTAAACATGATGCTGTGATGCCACACGCTTGTTTTATAAGGAAAAATTTGCTTTTCTGTGATTGGTCAATTCAATCCGATTCCGATAGCATTCAAATCACTCTATGAGAAATCCGATGGACATTTCCGATGCCATGGTGGTAGCGCTTAAAATGCATATCGGACTGTTTTTAGTGGAAACTCGCATTTCCGATGTAGGAATTCATTCCGATTAGTTCGTGCTTGACCCCTGATGACGATACTTGTGCTTCAGAGGAAGCTGGACTTCTTATCCTAGTTAATATTCTTTGCCTAAAATACATAATTAAAAGAGAAAGAAATTCACACTCCGACATAAGTACAGCTGAAATTCCCCGCATATGACAAGCTTTTCACATCAAAACGCAAGTACCTGCAGATCCTGCCAACCGACGGACCTACGATCTATCTATAACTCACATCTCAAACAGACAAACGAGATTTTCTTATAATTATAGATTGCACTGAAAAAAAAGAGAGAGAGAGAGAGAAAGGAAAATAAAATGCTATACTGGAATTATTCCTATGATCCGAATTTTCTTAGATAACTTTTCGAACTAAGCTTTCAGTATATAATTAAAAAGCTTTTACACATTCTGAGCGTATATTGCTAAGAATTACCACTTTAATTTGAACACCGATTAAAATATTAACCATCTTTAGTAAGAAAAAATAGAGCATGCGTTTATTAACATTGTTTTATTTTAGAATACATTTATATAGGTAAACTCAAGTTCTTTTTTTTTTTTCTTAACCTGATCAAAGGAGCCCCTGTTTAGCTGCTCTCGAAACTACAGTAATAATCCTTTTAGTAATTTGTTCTGAAGCATCAAGAACTTTTTCTTTTTTACTTTATAGTTTGTGACATCTTTAGGTTTTTTTTTTTTTTTTTTTTTTTTTTTCCTTTTAATCTGATAGAGGCTTGTATAGATTGTGGCGACTCGAGAAATTCATGATGCTACAATTTGAATTGTTCATAAAGAGGAAGGGGGATCAAAGAAAGGTTGAAAAAGAAAGAAAGAAATTGAAGTAATAAAATAAAATAATAATAATAGCAGGCAATTAAAATATGTATATGTATATATTTACAAAAATATTTAAAACCTATAAAATTTGAAAGAAAAAATTTCTATTGTATACTATATATTAAATTGTAAAAATGAACCCGCCTTTATTTTAGTATCGATTTTCAAACATCTGTTTACTACATCCATATTTAAACTTAATTGATATTTGATATTACAGCAGAAATATTAATTAAAATTCTTCGAATTTCAACTACCTTGCTTTTTTGCCCCCAAAGTTTTGCGTATGTCTATTGCATCTGAAGAATAAAAGCAACGTCCTTTCTAAATCGGAAGTGCTTGCATATATTTTATGGTACGTGAAGAAGTTTGTTTTGATAAAATATAAGATAAATAAAAGGTTAGATTATATACATTTATGATTAAAAATATTTAGATCTGACAACATATTTAAATAAAAATAATTTTATTATGAAACTTATAACATTTTTGTTCTAAAACGTATAACATTTTAAAGAAAAATTTCCCATTATATGAGAATATTAATATAAGAAATTAAAAAAAAAAAGAATTCGCCCTTATTTTAGTATCGATTTTCAAATTTTTACTTAGGAACAACACTATGTCCATATTTCAACTTAATTAATATCCGATATCATATCAAATATTATTTAAAACTTTTAATTTGTTTTTATTAGCTGATACATATTTTAGAAGGTAGTTTTAGAACTAACAAAATATTTAAATATTAATTAATTTTGTTACATTCTTTGTCTCATATTTTTAACAGTAAATTGTTATTGGTGTATTATTTTTATGGCTTCCTAAAAACAACCATATTAATAAATAAATAAATAAATATAATATAATATAAATAAATAAATAAGTAAACTTTAGGAAGTTTACTATCAAAGGCACCTTGAAAATATACTGATATTTCCTTTATAAGGTTTATTTATTCAAATAAATAAATTCATATTTGAATTTATTTACATTAAATGTAAAGTAAAAATATTTAATTTGTAAGATTTTATAATTGTAGATTACTATAAAAAAAAAAAAAAAATAATAATAATAATAATAATAATAATAATAATAATTAATTTTGCTACATTCTTTGGTATCGGTAAAACAATCTGGGAATCTGCTTTTTTATTTATTTACTTATTTTATTTTTTATTTGATAATTATATTTTTATAATCTTTTAAAATCATTTCCTTTAAAAAAATTTTCTATCTAAATCATCTTACAAAAAAAAGTTATCTCTTTTAACTTTGATTTAACAATAATAATAGTAAAATGAATCAATATGGCAATTTAACTGCATCTAAAATTGTATTAAAAATTTCTGCTATGTTAGAAGAATTTACAGCTATTATATATTTCATTATTCATGGGATGAATCAATATGAATCAATCTTATTGTATTGAATTAACACCATGGATTGCAATTCTGTTTTATGGAGCAATTTTTCTATATAATAGTTCAGATTTACTGTTTTAACTTTTATAAGATCAACTCGTAAATCTACGTTTTCTTCTTTTTATCTTCATTTTAAAAGGATTTACTATGTTTAAATGTACAAGAACAGAATATGAGCTCTTCAAAAAAGCAGTATAGGTTTTAAGATTAGGGGACGTCAATCACGAGAAAAATACCCACAATGGACTTCAATTGGCTTTTGTTTGCAAAGAAGCTGCCACAGAGTAGGGAAAAAAAATTCATAGAGTTACTGCTAAACTTTTAACATTGAAAGAGCTTGACCCTTTACAAAGGTAGATAGCACGTGCTAGTGAAACATTTTCGAAGAAAAAATTTGAAATCGCGTGACCACGAATGGGTTAAAAACAGGGAAAACTCAGGGATTTTTCAAAATTTATTGCAAAAACAGGGAAAATTCAGGAAATTTTGAAATTTTTTGGAAAAACATTGGAAAATTTTTTCATCATAAAATATTTTCAAAATTCTTAGTGCTTTATAATGAATCAATTATGTTTTTCCCCAAACTATAGTAAGTTAATAAAATTAATATACCCTAAATATGTTCATTTGACTTGTAAAATGTTGGATTCTAATGCTGCATGATTGCGTGTCATCTTGTTAACTTCTAAAAGGGACAGGGAAAACTCAGGGAATTTTTCTTTTCCTGATTTGTGTAACAACCCTGAACTCTGATAATGCCCAACTTCTCAGACATAAACAATGAATTTTGCAGTTAAGGGGACTTAGTACCTTTGATTTAGCACCACTGAAGGTTTCATATAAAAACTTATATTTCCATTTAATATTTATAAGTTGAACTTATATTAAGTTCGTTCAAAAAAAACATATATTCAGACAACAATGTGTGTGGTTTTTGAAATATTTTTACAAATTTGAAATCTTTAAATTGAATTTTTCCGGTTTGTATTTTTTCATGAAATTATGATCTTCAAGATGCTTAAACTTCTGCAGAAATTTATGGAAAGACATTTATTTATTTATTTTTGTATGTTTAATAGAATTTATTTGAAGGAATTAGGGATTTTTATATATATATTTTTTAAATTTATTAATTGGTTTAAAAAAAAAAAAAAGAAAAGAAAAGAAAAGAAAAAAAAAAGGAAAAAAAAAAAAATCTGGTGTGATTCCACTTGACTTTCCGAATTTAAGTATTTATCAGTTGTATAATTAAAGTAAGACAAGTCGTTATATAAACAAAAGTAAAAAATATAATAATGATATTTTGATCCTTTGCGGGATGGGGGGGGATTATTATAATTGGAAAAACATGTGCAAAACTACTTTATTGTTTCTTATACACTTCTGGCAGTTTATTTTATGTAAGTTTACGAATTATAATATAAACAAACAATGTAAAAATATGTATTAGAATTTCATACGGAATTTTATAGAATTATTAACTGCGAAATCTTGTTGATATAAAAATAATAGTTAAGCTGAATGCAGTTCCCCCGTTGTCGAGTGGGTATGTCACTCCCGCTTATCGCCTTCGAGTGTAGAAGAATGAGTTCGATTCTCCCTCTTGCCTTGAAAGGTTTTAATTTTTTTTTTTTTTTTTTTTTTTTTTTATTGCTTTCCTTTTATAAGATATTAGTTCTCATCTCAACAAATTTAAAGGGGGGGGGGGTGTCAAGTCAAGTATACAAATCAGCCCAGACAGCACATCGCCTCCTCAGGATATCTTCAAGATGTCTTCTGGATGAAAAGGCATCCCAGAAACGTCCTTAAGATGTACTGTGGATAAGTTAAGCCTAACTGTGCTGTTAGGGAGGTGTATACATTAAAAATAAAGAACATATGCAGAATGCAACCAAATATCACCTGCAGATATATTCGGACCACCCTTAAGAGTGCATCCCAAACCGTCGCCAACAACCCACAGTGCAGTGCTAGGACGACGTTAAAGTCAACAAAAAAACAGGATAAAATTTAGTGTTGAATTTTATATCGTCTCCAATTGTCTATTGCGTAGCTCTGAAGAGATATTGAACCACTAAACTCATATTCTATGTTCGACATACGATTCTTTTCTAAATTTCGTCCTGTTTGTTGGTTGGATTTAACGTCGCACTAGTACTGCACTATGGACAATTGGCGATGGATCAGGATGCACTCTTGAATATTTTCCGGATATATCTACAGGTGATAAAGGGTTACATTCTGCATATGTTATTTATTTTTAATATATACATTCGATTTGTATACATGACTCCATATCTCCCCCTGTAAATTTCCTCGAGATGAAGATAGATATCACATAACAGGTTTAAAATTCAAAAAAAATAAAAAAATAAAAAAACATCCTGGGCCAGAAGCAAAATTGAACCCATTCTTCTAAACTCGAAGCCGATTAGCCAGGGTGACATACCCCCTCGGCCACTGAGGGCTTGCATTCAGCATAACAATTATTTTCAAAACAAGATTTCTCAGTTAATATTTCTATAAAATTCTAATGCATATTTTTAGAAAATTGTTTGTATTATTATTCACGAACTTATATAAAATAAACTGCCAGAAATGTAAGAAACCGTAAAGTAGTAATTATGCACATGTTTCTCCAATTTTAAATAATCCCCTGCGCAAAGTATCAAAATTGTAATAGCACGTCAACGGACCATCCCCAGGAATGTATCCCAGACTGCCGCCAACAGCTCATTGCATAGTGCGAAGTAAAACTCAAAACCTACTCAACCTCAAAAATCTTAAATATTTTAATTTTGATTTATTTATTTAAGTATTAATTTCAATCTACTAATCCAATAATGAAATGTTCAGTCAAATATTATAATTCATATTGGTTGCCAATCGCCCATTACACAGCACTAGTGCGACGTAAAACCCAGCCACTCAGCCTATAGTTCAGATTAATTTTTAAATCGTCTACAAATGTATATAAATGCACATGCGAGAGCTTCAGTCATTAAATTACTCCAGATTACATATAATCTGAAGTAATGTAAATCTGAAATTGAAATTGCATGATTTTAAATATAAGCAATATTGAAACATTACATAAAATAATTGAAAATATTGCATCTAACATAAAACGTAACGTCACTTTTTTCTATATAGAAACTTCGATTACGGAAAATATGTTGAGTACTGAGTGAGTTTTAAAGTCGCACTATAGCTACGCAGTGAGAAATTGAAGACGGCCTTATATCCACACTAACGGATGTTCTGGAGACATGCCAACTTAATTTTGATCCTCCACGGAGGGGTTGCCTTCCTTGCTTCAGTATGCCCTAGAGCAATAGAAAATACTACCCTCCTATACTTAAGATCCTTGGCATCATTGAAGGATGGTTAATGAGATTTGGCGATGACTTTTTCGTATTTGTCGTTCAAAACGCAAAGTTTAATAATTTTTAGTGGCTTTTCTGTTGCGCTTCAACACCTAATCTTTTACCAGTGAATTAAGTGCAATGCAAACTATTTTCAGTAATTTTTTGAAGAAAATTGGTGTTTTATACATTAATTATATCAAATGTATTTTTTTTAATAATTAAATTAGATCAACTACGTAATATTACTGTTCGTGTTTTTTATTGAAAAACTTTTCAAAATGCTTTGTAATATAAAAAGATATCTTCTGTCAATGATTATAGAAAAAAGGATTAATTAAAATTTTAATATTTAAATAATCTTATCGATAAAATTTTATATTATATACAATTTTACTAATTAAATTAAACGAGCGTTCTAAATACTTACCGAAAAATGAAAAAAGCCAAAAGAAAAAATTTCAAAATACCTTTAAAATATTTTTTTTTCTTTAGGAAATCAAATTTAAAAAGACTGTTTAAAAAAGTTATTTTTTTTTTTTAAGTCTAATTAAAAAAGTAATTTAATTATTCAAAATACAGACTTTTTATAATTAAAGTAGTAGAAACCCCTTAATGCTATTATTTAGACTTTTAATAATAATTAAAAAAAAACCCTATATTTCGTACTATTTCTCTATTTATTGTAATCTCGTGTGTCACACACGACGTTCTTTTATCCTAAAATTCAATACTATAAATTTAAATTGAAAGTTAAAAGGTAAGATGACCAGCACTGTTTCAGATATGATGATAACACACACACGCAAACCAACTACTAAAAACCTGATTTTTTTTGGATTTTGGGAACCTAAACCCGTGTACATATTACAAAAATTCAATTTTGAAAATTTGACCTAAAAATAATATTTTCTCTACTTTATAGGTAAGAGAAAGTAAAAAGGCAGCAGTTCGTATTACAAGTGAAAAATATTTTATGTTATTTGTACAGACGAACGTAGTGTTTCGGTGTACCTGCATTAGGTCGCAACTAATGCTTACCTCCAACGAAAAATGAGAAAAAAAAAACATAACAATAATCCTCCGAAAAGGAAAAAAAGCCAAAGCGAATGAAAATTGAAATTTTAAGTCTCTGAACCAATCTCCGCATTAGCAGAAATTATTCAGAGTGAAGCACCGGGATTTAAAAAAATAAATAAATAATAAAATAACTCCCTGAGAAAACCTAAGTGTAACATTAAACCTGTTACGTGCATTACATTACGGTCTGGACGGCGAAAAGGAATTAGAAGTTGAGCAGGGGGCCCCAAGTGGCACAGGAAACCTCTCAGAGTCCCGCAATTTTTTTTTTTTTTAAAGGAGGCCATATACATATATATACATATTAAAATACATTATTAAAATTCAGGAAAATTCTAAATGAAGTACATGGAAGAAACATACGAGAATCTCGATGTCCAACCAAGAACTATTCTAAGCAGGATCCCCGGACCTCTCAGAGACACACATAGTACTCAAAATCTTCTCTGAAAGTGTTAACAAAATTTTTACAGTGGATTTCATCTTAAAACTGAGAGCCAATCAGAGGCCAGGAAATCGGCCAATAAGAGAAGAATTATTCAAATAATAAAAAAATAACCTAGCAGTTTATAAATTTTGAATAAATAATAATAATAATAAAATTAAGAACTTTAAATAGTAAGAAGGTTCAAACTCGCGACTGACAAAGGTTCAAATGTTAAGCTTGATACTAGGGCTAGCGAAATCTAGATGATGTTTTTGTTCAGTGTAGGGGAAAACAGAGTTTTGAATGGAAATACGATCCAGATTTCCCTTCAAATTTGGATACCTTTTATATTTTCACACCCTTTACTAACAGTCTTAAGTCATTAGTTCAATTTCCGGTTAGGGTCGATCTTTGTTGAAGTTGTGAACATTTGGAATTTATTTAACATTAGGCACTATTATTGGATAAAAAGGTAGAGGGTTTCCCGTTATCTTTAAGAGACTGGAGGATAAAGGGTTGAAATATGTCTGTTTTTGTAGAATAAGAATATTTCTTAATGTGTGTTTATTGTTAATATTTATTAACCATTACTAACATTATAGATGTACTGTCTATCTACAATTGAAATTACATCATTCTGATACATGTTTATAATAAATAGATTGTTTCCTTAGAAATTTAAATCCAATATTCACTCTAAATATGTCTACAGTGTAGTGTTCTTTTATTTGTCTTTCTGTGTACTTGTATAAATATGTTTCATTAGATCCTCTTCAGCGATTTTTAAGATTAATTGTAAGAAATAAAATGGAATAAAAAAAATTGTTCTTAAAAATTATAATTAAGTGTGTATATATCTAGAATGGCATAACTTTTGAATGGATGCCTCGATATTTTTTCTTTATTTTATTAGCTTAGTAAGAGAAATATATTATATAAAATGTATATTGTTAGTCAGTGCGGTAATAAGTAAGCTGGAGAGTCAGGTGCGAGATAAAATTTATGGGTTTCTTCCCCAATGTTGAATTTCTAGGGCTCCCTCCCCCGTTTTATTACTTTCAGACGCAATATTAAAACTTTTACAAAAAACTTATAATTTTCTCTTTTGTTTATTGAACGACTTCTTTTGCTTGTATTTATTTATTTAACCATTAATTGCTTGATGTTTGGAAAGTTGAATGGGCAGTGGAGTTTCTCCAGGCATTTAGATACAGCATAAGAAACAGAATGAAAAATAACTTTTAAAAAGTTGTTAAAAATTATAACTATATATTATGCAGGTGTAACTTTTAAATGGAGAGCTCGAATTCATTTCTCTTTACTTTTATTTCATTGTAAATGAAATAATGGAAATATCTTTACGTTCCGAGCTTACATATACAACGAAAGTATTGTAATAATGAAAAAATTCGAATTTGAAATTTTTAACGCATTAATACTTTTTGAGTCCTCCTGTAAATGTTATTCTCTTTCTCACTTGTTTACTTTTCCACAAAATAAATTCTTATATATTCCGGTCTATGGACTTTACAAATTTTGTAAAATTCGATATAATAATGTTAAATTACTTACACACACACGCACAAAAAAAAAAAAAAAAAAAAAAAAAAAGATAAATATTTGATATTGTGAACATTTAAAATTCCTTAAAAAAGATGCACAATAGATTTTGGTTACACTAAGCTCTAGAAAGCAATAAAACAATGTATTATTTGGAGGAAAATAATCAAACAGCGTACCGCAAAACGGGGTGAAGATGAGCAAAAGTCGGAAAATGTTTCTAATTGATTTTTCACAATAAATATTTTATTCTGCAAAATAAATATTTTTTGGAATCCCCCATTATTGAATTACCAATGGAAAATCTGTAATTATGCATATAAAGATGTTAAGAGACTATATACTGTTCGATTCCCACCATCCAGTCATATTCGATTCTTAACATAATCGAACTCCGCACTCAATGACACTTTCGATTTAACTGTTTTCATCTCAACTTTACTTTTTTCTGTTCAACAGGTACGAACATCTCAACTCTAATCGAACAGAAACTGAAAAGAACAGTTTATTCTTTTTCATCCGCACGGTAGCTTGCATGCTATCTTTCGCATTATTCACGATTATTACTTCACATTATTATTTTCGCATTATATTGTTTATGTTAAATATTCAATCGCAATGTTTCAGCACAACTTATGTTTTCAACGCATATTCATTTCTGTGTATTGTATGTTTAATATAGTTTTGGTTTGTGATTGAAAGAACGAGTATTTTTTATTATCTTCAGATCAAATTACATAATATATATATATATATATATATATATATTTATTATTTGTTGTTTTTTCACAAAAAAATTTTTGCTCAAACTTTTATGTGCACAGACCTAACTTTTACGTCCCTGGTGCTGAAATGTTAACCAATGGTACTCTCAACCATGATGATGATGCAATGCAACAGGGTTTTCTTTAGTTACATTTCTGTATTTAGTTTTTTATATTTTAACTTGTGCTTGTACTTTTTTTAGATTTTTGGGGTGAAGATGAACAATGACACTTTTTATAGTATACTGACAATACACATAGAAAACGTATACGTGGATATTATTTTTTTGTTTTGCATGTAGTTCTTGTAGTGTCTAATTAGTCTGAGTTCACACAAATCAACAAAAATGGGTCGAACATATAAGAAGCTTCCTGGTTCAAAGACGACAAAAAAATTACTCAAAGGAAACTCTTAATCAAACAGTGACTGAAATAAGAGAGAAGAAATTTTTTTTATACGCTGCTCATTTTAAGTACAACATACCAAAAAGTACACTGAGCCTTCAAGTAAAGGATAAAGAATCAGGCGTTGCACTTAAAAAAGCATGGTGGACAAGAAGCTTTGAGTGAGGCTGAAGAGTCTCTGTTATGTGAAGTTCTATTAAAATGTCAACCTGGAAATTCCCACTAACTCACGCTGATTTAAGGTATCTATCAAAAGCTTACTTATCCAGGCATCTCAATGGGTTGAAATTTCCCTCCTACAATTTTATTTTTATAAATAGCACTGTGGGTATATTAAAAATTTTTTTTGAATATGAAATATTGTAAAATGTGTGATGGTCAATTTTATTACTAATAATATAAACTTATTAAATACAAATTCATAATATTACTTAGATTTCAGTTTGTGTTCAAAAGTTGAGTGACTATGAGTAAGATCTTTTTGCCTATATTTCATTTTATAAAACAAGTGTCATTGATTATTTTCCTTGTAATTTTTTTTTTCAGTAAATAAAAGACAAGTATAGAACATTTTTCTATGAAAAACACAGAATGTTTTAGTGTATAAACATTCTTCACATGAGAAGTTAAAGTATAATAAAATATAGCAAATATCTCAATATCAAAGTTGTCACTTTTCTATTTTTTTCTGTGTCTTGAGAAAAAAAGATGAAAATAAAATCTTTTTGTAAAAAAAAAAAAAAAAGAACCGACTTCAAAAACAACTACTTTTTAAACAACTAAAACTAAAATGAAATTGTAAATTGCGCCTAAAAGAATGAAATAAATTCTTTCGTCAAACAACATAAACACTACAATTAATCATAACTTTTGAAGTCGTCGCAAAATTAAATAAAAATTTATTATTCTTTTACAGATTTGTTTTTAAACTGATAGCTACAAACGCTGTTGTTTCGAATGATACATCCTCATAGCTTCCGTTACTATTTTATCATTGTATGAAATTGCTCCATTAGTAAAATCGACATAAAATAGTGAACATCCTTCGCGAATCCGTATTTATGTTTCTACAAAGTTACAGAAGTTTTCTTTGCAAACTTGATATAACTTTGATATCTATCGTCTTTGGTAGTTTTTTGATTTGGTGATCAAATCTCAATAAAAACATATACACGCAAGATGTATATTTTTGTAATATATATTGTACGAAATATTCTTCCATATTCGTAATTGCTCTCTCAGTATACCTTATTCAAATAACCATGATTGTTTAAAGGAATAAAATATGTTCACCAGATAATTTGGCATTTTTTTTTTTTTTTTTTTTTTTTTTTTTTTTACCGCCAAGAACGACCAGGCACCAAGTTTACTTCGCAAACTTTTCCAGCATACGAAATCTTAATTATTCATTTGAATGAAAGTCTTTGGCCCTCCGTGGCCGAGTGGTCATGTCACCACACTGCTAGTCACCTTCGAGCGTAGTAGTGCGAGTTCGATTCCCGTGCTGACCCTGGGTGTTTTTCTAATTTTTCGTACTGTAATTCTGTCAGGGGCTATCTGTCTTCATCTGACGAATATTTACAAGCGGGCTTCGAGAGTCAAGCATACAAATCTGATGTATATGTTATCAATGAAAGTTTCGGCTGTGTTTTGGACATTACAAAGGGAGGTGTTTATTTTTAATGGAATTTGTTATTAATATTGAATAAACTATAAATTTTTATTTAATTTTGCGCCGATTTCAAAAGTTATGATTAATTGTAGTGTTTATGTTGTTTGGCGAAATAATTTATTTCATTCTTTTAGGCGCAATTTGCAATTTCATTTCAGTTTCAGTTGTTTGTGTGATAGTTGCTTTGTGCAGTCGGTTCTATTTTTTTTTTTAGAAAAAGATTTTATTTTTTTCCTTTCAGTGAAGCTGTATTCATAGCAGAATATGAGAAGACGTTCGACGGCGATTACACGTATCGCAACCCGCAGGAAAAGTGACAGAACTCAAAAAATTGTAATTTCAAGTTTATGTCACAGAAAAATATATTACGCACCGCAATGTGTACAAGAAACTTTACATCTCCATACCGCAAATTATCCAAACCAGAAGCAGTTGTGTCAGTTTTCATCTAGTCAATACGTTATCGTTATCTTTAAGTTGATTTTTCACAAATGCTGCATGTTTAATTTGTGTTAGTTTTCTTGCCTTTATGCGTTATGAGAAAAAAAATCTATCTATTGAATACAAATACATTAACTTAAAAAAGTCTTAGAAATGTAAAGAACGGGTGCGCTGCATTCGTAACAAAATATCCTATTTGGCAAGTAGCATAAGAGTATCCAATATCGGTTAATATATGAAATGCAAACGTTCAAAAGAGAAACAGTTTGAAAAGAATTCACGACTTTGTTATTCATATAAGGCTCTAAAATGATGCTATAAAAAAAAAAAAGAATACAGTGTATATCTTAAATAAATTAAAACAAACATAGGAGAGCTATAACGATAACCTCAACTGCAATACATAGCTGGATTCTCATTGAATTTACAGCGTGTGCGCGTCACCCACTTTGATGGAATGCACGCAGCGGATAGTTCAAAGAAAGATCCAAATATGCATTGCAACTGACGAATAGAAATTTAAACATCGAAATAAATGTCTTTCTGATTTCTAAGATCGCTTCGGCATATTACTGGATAGGAATCTGGGAACAAACAGATGCACATTCAAATGTTTTGTGTTTAACATTCATATTTATAAGGTGTCTTTCTGTACTAAATCGGTGAAAATCTACAACTTGGCAATTTACTTTTTCTTCCACCTCGCACAGTTTTCGAGATAGAAATGCAAACTCCCCTTTTTCCACTAGTTGGCGCAGTAAACTGTCACATCTCGTAGATCATGGCCACTTTATTATGCAAATATACTACTTTTATTTGTGTAGCAGCCGCCGTTCAGCAGTTAATAGAAAGAAAACGGACTTTTCAGAGCACCCTGTAATTTGTTTAGAGCTTAATGATATTATAATAGCAGCTATTTCAGGCCAAAATATTTACATTAAATTAAACGTATTAAACTCGCAGCATCTCTTACGAAGTTAAAAGCTGACAAACAATAAAAACACATGTTTTGCATTGATAGTCCCAATCTTTTGTGAATTTAGTTTAAAACGACTATGCGCAATCGATATGATCGCTTATAGTGACCTAACTTTGAACTGCATAACATACATGTCACCCGTTACAAAGTGTGCAACGTAATTCATGTGCGCACAGTACAGGAAATTGCGAGCAAACAATTGAACGTTTTAAGCATTTTATTTCTAGCATTAATGTCTACAAATTGTCTTTTCATACTGAATGGATTATGCTTTACAACTTTGTAATTCACCTTTTTCCCATATCTTGAAACGTTTCCGAGATAGAAACGTTAACTCCACTGTTTTCCACCAGGTGGCGCAATATGCAGTTGCATCTCTTAGTACATGGCAACTTGACTATATTTACATACTTTTACGACTATAGCTGCAGCCGTTCAGCAGTTAAAAGTGTTGGGATTGACTTTTTTCGACAGCTTGTATTTTCTTTAGATCAAAAAGATATTACAATGGGACCTCCTTCAGACCAAGACCTTTACATTAAAATAAAAAGGATCAAACTCGGACTTTCCGTTCAAAAGTTATGAGCTAACAAACAAACAAAAAAAAAAAAAAAAAAAAAAAAAAAAACATACGGTTTGAAATGAGAACCTCCTCTTTTTTTGAAATCGGTTAAAAATGAGCAATAACAGAGCGTGGAATTACTGGATATTTTCCAAATTTCAAAGGGTCAGTCAAGTTGGCATCCCTCCAACATTTTGGACGCGTCCTCACTGCTGGGTTTAGGATATGTGGCTGCACTGTATTAATAGTTATAAAAGTAGCATTTAGGTATCTTTACGTTTTTGTGTTTACTTCCTAAACTCAGGGGCCGCTAAAGACAATGGTCGTGATTAGTCAGCTTTTATTCATTTTTTCCCACTAACGATAGCAAAATATAAGTCTTTCTTGTACTTTCCCACTACTTCTTTATGATTAAATATTTAATACTTAAAAAAAGTAATAAATACTGCAATTATTTGTAGCTGAAACGGCGATGGGAAAACGAAAAATAAACTCATATGTATTGCATTAAGATTTGTATATTGGTTAATTTATTTTTATTTTTTTTTCTTTAAAAAAAAAAAAAAAAAAAAAAAAAAAGAAAGAAAAAAGAAATCAAGTAGTTTATGAATAATATTAAACAATAAATAAATAAAAAATATTTCTCATTTCATTAATGCTATTAAATTTAATGATAAAATTAAATATTAAAAAATATATACATTAACAAAAGCATTTAAAATTTTACGGCTTTGATTCGAAATATTAGGAATAAAAGTGATTTTTCTTAATTAAATATTATATATATATCTACAGAGTGATTAGAAAAAAAACTACCCCGATATATGAGACCATAGCTACCACACCGTTCGAGAAACTGAATAAAATTTGGTGGAAGGTATTTTGAGATATGCGCTCAAGAATTATATAAAAAACAACAGTTAAACTCTAACAGTTACGGTTACAGTGACAAAATTTCGAAAATTTCAAATGGCAACACCTACTTTTTTTTATTGAAATGGAATCTCTATAGCAAAAATCATAAATTGCGTTGGAACGGTACCTCTAGCATGAAAATCACCAACGCTAGTCATACTAAGAAAAAAAGAGAAAACAGCTGTGTTGTGCCTACCAGAGTACATTTGTTAACGACGTCACATATCACGCTGAGTCCTCGGCTCTCTCTAAAGTCTACTGATTCTGCTTCGAAACGAGAAGAATAGATCACGGTATCCTTAATTTCATGTAGTTCTAGTGAATAAGGGTTTTAATTTCGTTGTTAGTTGTAAGACACCGTCATGAGTGACGTCATCACACTAAGTGCAAAATAAGGTATTGCGAAATGCGTGATGTCTATCTTGCTTTCTTGCTCTGTATATTAAAATTTTTTTTTGAATATGAAATATTGTAAAATGTGTGATGGTCAATTTTGTTACTAATAATATAAACTTATTAAATACAAATTCATAATATTACTTAGATTTCAGTTTGTGTTCAAAAGTTGAGTGACTATGAGTAAGATCTTTTTGACTATATTTCATTTTATAAAACAAGTGTCATTGATTATTTTCCTTGTAATTTTTTTTTCAGTAAATAAAAGACAAGTATAGAACATTTTTCTATGAAAAACACAGAATTTTTTAGTGTATAAACATTCTTCACATGAGAAGTTAAAGTATAATAAAATATAGCAAATATCTCAATATCAAAGTTGTCACTTTTCTATTTTTTTTTTTTCTGTGTCTGAGAAAAAAAGATGAAAATAAAATCTTTTTGTAAAAAAAAAAAAAAAAAAAAAAAAAAAAAGAACCGACTTCAAAAACAACTACTTTTTAAACAACTAAAACTAAAATGAAATTGTAAATTGCGCCTAAAAGAATGAAATAAATTCTTTCGTCAAACAACATAAACACTACAATTAATCATAACTTTTGAAGTCGTCGCAAAATTAAATAAAAATTTATTATTCTTTTACAGATTTGTTTTTAAACTGATAGCTACAAACGCTGTTGTTTCGAATGATACATCCTCATAGCTTCCGTTACTATTTTATCATTGTATGAAATTGCTCCATTAGTAAAATCGACATAAAATAGTGAACATCCTTCGCGAATCCGTATTTATGTTTCTACAAAGTTACAGAAGTTTTCTTTGCAAACTTGATATAACTTTGATATCTATCGTCTTTGGTAGTTTTTTGATTTGGTGATCAAATCTCAATAAAAACATATACACGCAAGATGTATATTTTTGTAATATATATTGTACGAAATATTCTTCCATATTCGTAATTGCTCTCTCAGTATACCTTATTCAAATAACCATGATTGTTTAAAGGAATAAAATATGTTCACCAGATAATTTGGCTTTTTTTTTTTTTTTTTTTTTTTTTTACAGCCAAGAACGACCAGGCACCAAGTTTACTTCGCAAACTTTTCCAGCATACGAAATCTTAATTATTCATTTGAATGAAAGTCTTTGGCCCTCCGTGGCCGAGTGGTCATGTCACCACACTGCTAGTCACCTTCGAGCGTAGTAGTGCGAGTTCGATTCCCGTGCTGACCCTGGGTGTTTTTCTAATTTTTCGTACTATAATTCTGTCATGGTCTATCTGTCTTCATCTGACGAATATTTACAAGCGGGCTTCGAGAGTCAAGCATACAAATCTGATGTATATGTTATCAATGAAAGGTTTCGGCTGTGTTTTGGACATTACAAAGGGAGATGTTTATTTTTAATGGAATTTGTTATTAATATTGAATAAAACTATCAATTTTTATTTAATTTTGCGCCGATTTCAAAAGTTATGATTAATTGTAGTGTTTATGTTGTTTGGCGAAATAATTTATTTCATTCTTTTAGGCGCAATTTGCAATTTCATTTCAGTTTCAGTTGTTTGTGTGATAGTTGCTTTGTGCAGTCGGTTCTATTTTTTTTTAGAAAAAGATTTTATTTTTTTCCTTTCAGTGAAGCTGTATTCATAGCAGAATATGAGAAGACGTTCGACGCCGATTACACGTATCGCAACCCGCAGGAAAAGTGACAGAACTCAAAAAATTGTAATTTCAAGTTTATGTCACAGAAAAATATATTACGCACCGCAATGTGTACAAGAAACTTTACATCTCCATACCGCAAATTATCCCCAGACAGCACATCGCCTCCCCAGGATATCTTCAAGATGTCTTCTGGATGAAAAGGCATCCCAGAAACGTCCTTAAGATGTACTGTGGATAAGTTAAGCCTAACTGTGCTGTTAGGGTCCAAACCAGAAGCAGTTGTGTCAGTTTTCATCTAGTCAATACGTTATCGTTATCTTTAAGTTGATTTCTCACAAATGCTGCATGTTTAATTTGTGTTACTTTTCTTGCCTTTATGCGTTATGAGAAAAAAAATCTATCTATTGAATACAAATACATTAACTTAAAAAAGTCTTAGAAAGGTAAAGAACGGGTGCGCTGCATTCGTAACAAAATATCCTATTTGGCAAGTAGCATAAGAGTATCCAATATCGGTTAATATATGAAATGCAAACGTTCAAAAGAGAAAGAGTTTGAAAAGAATTCACGACTTTGTTATTCATATAAGGCTCTAAAATGATGCTATAAAAAAAAAAAAAGAATACAGTGTATATCTTTAATAAATTAAAACAAACATAGGAGAGCTATAACGATAACCTCAACTGCAATACATAGCTGGATTCTCATTGAATTTACAGCGTGTGTGCGTCACCCACTTTGATGGAATACACGCAGCGGATAGTTCAAAGAAAGATCCAAATATGCATTGCAACTGACGAATAGAAATTTAAACATCGAAATAAATGTCTTTCTGATTTCTAAGATCGCTTCGGCATATTACTGGATAGGAATCTGCGAACAAACAGATGCACATTCAAATGTTTTGTGTTTAACATTCATATTTATAAGGTGTCTTTCTGTACTAAATCGGTGAAAATCTACAACTTGGCAATTTACTTTTTCTTCCACCTCGCACAGTTTTCGAGATAGAAATGCAAACTCCGCTTTTTCCACTAGTTGGCGCAGTAAACTGTCACATCTCGTAGATCATGGCCACTTTATTATGCAAATATACTACTTTTATTTGTGTAGCAGCCGCCGTTCAGCAGTTAATAGAAAGAAAACGGACTTTTCAGAGCACCCTGTAATTTGTTTAGAGCTTAATGATATTATAATAGCAGCTATTTCAGGCCAAAATATTTACATTAAATTAAACGTATTAAACTCGCAGCATCTCTTACGAAGTTAAAAGCTGACAAACAATAAAAACACATGTTTTGCATTGATAGTCCCAATCTTTTGTGAATTTAGTTTAAAACGACTATGCGCAATCGATATGATCGCTTATAGTGACCTAACTTTGAACTGCATAACATACATGTCACCCGTTACAAAGTGTGCAACGTAATTCATGTGCGCACAGTACAGGAAATTGCGAGCAAACAATTGAACGTTTTAAGCATTTTATTTCTAGCATTAATGTCTACAAATTGTCTTTTCATACTGAATGGATTATGCTTTACAACTTTGTAATTCACCTTTTTCCCATATCTTGAAACGTTTCCGAGATAGAAACGTTAACTCCACTGTTTTCCACCAGGTGGCGCAATATGCAGTTGCATCTCTTAGTACATGGCAACTTGACTATATTTACATACTTTTACGACTATAGCTGCAGCCGTTCAGCAGTTAAAAGTGTTGGGATTGACTTTTTTCGACAGCTTGTATTTTCTTTAGATCAAAAAGATATTACAATGGGACCTCCTTCAGACCAAGACCTTTACATTAAAATAAAAAGGATCAAAGTCGGACTTTCCGTTCAAAAGTTATGAGCTAACAAACAAACAAAAAACAACAAAAAAAAAAAAAAAAACATACGGTTTGAATTGAGAACCTCCTCTTTTTTTTAAATCGGTTAAAAATGAGCAATAACAGAGCGTGGAATTACTGGATATTTTCCAAATTTCAAAGGGTCAGTCAAGTTGGCATCCCTCCAACATTTTGGACGCGTCCTCACTGCTGGGTTTAGGATATGTGGCTGCACTGTATTGATAGTTATAAAAGTAGCATTTAGGTATCTTTACGTTTTTGTGTTTACTTCCTAAACTCAGGGGCCGCTAAAGACAATGGTCGTGATTAGTCAGCTTTTATTCATTTTTTCCCACTAACGATAGCAAAATATAAATCTTTCTTGTACTTTCCCACTACTTCTTTATGATTAAATATTTAATACATAAAAAAAGTAATAAATACTGCAATTATTTGTAGCTGAAACGGCGATGGGAAAACGAAAAATAAACTCATATGTATTGCATTAAGATTTGTATATTGGTTAATTTATTTTTATTTTTTTTTTTTTTGTTAAAAAAAAAAAAAAAAGAAAGAAAAAAGAAATCAAGTAGTTTATGAATAATATTAAACAATAAATAAATAAAAAATATTTCTCATTTCATTAATGCTATTAAATTTAATGATAAAATTAAATATTAAAAAATATATACATTAACAAAAGCATTTAAAATTTTACGGCTTTGATTCGAAATATTAGGAATAAAAGTGATTTTTCTTAATTAAATATTATATATATATATATACAGAGTGATTAGAAAAAAAACTACCCCGATATATGAGACCATAGCTACCACACCGTTCGAGAAACTGAATAAAATTTGGTGGAAGGTATTTTGAGATATGCGCTCAAGAATTATATAAAAAACAACAGTTAAACTCTAACAGTTACGGTTACAGTGACAAAATTTCGAAAATTTCAAATGGCAACACCTACTTTTTTTTATTGAAATGGAATCTCTATAGCAAAAATCATAAATTGCGTTGGAACGGTACCTCTAGCATGAAAATCACCAACGCTAGTCATACTAAGAAAAAAAGAGAAAACAGCTGTGTTGTGCCTACCAGAGTACATTTGTTAATGACGTCACATATCACACTGAGTCCTCGGCTCTCTCTAAAGTCTACTGATTCTGCTTCGAAACGAGTAGAATAGATCACGGTATCCTTAATTTCATGTAGTTCTAGTGAATAAGGGTTTTAATTTCGTTGTTAGTTGTAAGACACCGTCATGAGTGACGTCATCACACTAAGTGAAAAATAAGGTATTGCGAAATGCGTGATGTCTATCTTGCTTTCTTGCTCTGTGAACAACATGCCGCTTACTGGGAAACATCATTATCATCATCAAAATCGGTTTTGATTGCCCTTTTACAATGCCTTGTTTTTCCCGTACTGTGATGACGTCATCATGACCGCGTCTTACGACTAACAATGAAATTAAAGCCTTTATTCAGTAGCCTTACACGAAATTAAGGATACCTTGGTCTCTTTTTTCCGTTTCGAAACATAATCTGTAGACATTAGTCTGAACTGTCTGAACCAAAGGCTCAGTGTGAAGTATGACGTCATTAAAAAAATGAAAGTGTTGCTCTGGTAGGCACGTAACAGTCGTTTTTTTTCTTTTTTTGTTAGCCTGCTAGCGCAGCCGATTTTCGTGCTAGAGGTACCGTTTCAACGCTATTTATGGTTTTGTGCTATGGAGATTACATTTCAATAAAAAAAGTAGGTGTTGTCATTTGAAATTTTCTCATTGTAACCGTAACTGTTAGAGTTTAACTGTTGTTTTTTATATAATTCTTGAGCGCATACTTCAAAACACTTTCCACCAAATTTTTATTCAGTTTCTCGGAACGGTATGGTAGCTATGGTCTCATATATCGGGGTAGTTTTTTTCTAATCACCCTGTATATACTAATGAAAGAGTTGTTAATTGCATGTAATATCATTCTAGCAAACAATTTACAATGGTAAAATCATTTAAGTAAAAAACAAAATGAAGCAAACAAAAATTATGTCACAAAGTTTTCATTTTTATTAACTGGCAAAAAGCATAATTAATGCTTTTAGGTGAACTACACATTTTTATATGTAACTGATTCAGTATGTTTACGAAAAGTCTTTTTCTCTAATGTAAATATGCTTAATTACTATATAATAATTATTCTAGTCAACTGTTTACAAAAACGTTATTTAAATAAGTTTATGTTGTACAAAAATAAATTTTTATGTACAACTCAAATTCATTATACAGCTAAATATCCAATACAGAAAATTTCACAACGTACAGTCTTAATTCTTATTAAATTGACAGTTTTAAATTCATGCAGTACAAATACAAATTACTTATTGAAATTGTTTTTAATGTCGAATGTTGCCGATATTCGTCGGAGAGAAGTATCACGCTAAATGTCTGAAAATGACATTTTCGGCACTAGTGACTACATTTAAATGTATATATTCTTATGCAAAACTATTCAGTTAGTACATAAAAATTATTTTAGACACCGTTATTTAAAAATATTATTTAAATAAATTTATGTAACAAACGAAATTTTTACATAGAACTCAAATTCATTATAATTAAATTGTCAATAAATAAAACTTTACGACTTACAGTGTTAACTCTCATCAAATTAGCTTTTTAAGACGAAAATAAAAAAAAAGTAAAACAAGTGTGTCGCGGCCATTAAAATAAATAAATAAAAATCATAATTTTCTATACCAATTCACACAGTACAAATACAAATTATTTATTAAAATTATTTTTAATGATGAATGTTGGCAATTTTAAGAGAAGTATCACACTAAATGTCGGGAAAAGTCCAGTAATATGGCAACGTCTTTTACGATTTATCAGGGCTGCCGGATTCACGGAGTAATATTAATAGGAGTTGAAGGTTCAATGGGAGAAATCTACGAAACTGTGATGTACATTTTTGGTAAATATTGAGGACGCCACTTGTCATTACTCCCTATCTCGGCGCGGATATAATGTTGTTTTCAATAGAATTTTGCCGGAGTCAATTTTAAATTTTAAAGCAATTTAATTCATTAGAAAATAAGTTATACAGATTTAAAAATAAAAACTTGCTCAACAAAGAATTATCCTAAGCTTGATGTTGGTAAAAGGAAAAATCAAATCGCTAGAAACTGATTTACTATATTTTTTTATACGTCAAATATACTAATAATGAAAAATTACAATACTGCCATAAGATATCCATAATAACCTACAATTTCAAACGACACAATACAAACGATCTCCATTCTCCTTCCTCCCAATAGTCTGTTTTAGCTAGCTTCGGCTCACAAAGATGTCATTTTTTTTTAAATTTCTCTTTCTAAGTAAAATTAGTATAAAATGGCTCTTAAAAAAAAAAAAAAAAAAAAAAAAAAAAACATGTTGCTTAGAATTCTCTATTTAATGAAATTTGCTTTCAATCGAAATTTTTTCAGCTTGATATTATTTTTAAAAAAATTATTAAAACGAGACATTTCTCCATTGAATAACATTGCAGAAGCTGGAGAGAAGGAAGTATTGTACGCTGGCGTTATCTGTAAACATTATAAAACAACATCACAAAATTTCAGCGTTACCTTCTTCTCCTGTCTTTATTACTCCGTGGCCGGATTTCAGTGAGGCAAAACAATAATCTGGTCTTTTTTTTTTGGGGGGGGGGAAATGGGGGTTATCTACAGGAGGAATATTTGGTTTTATAAACTTACAAAATTCAGTAAACATAATGAGACCCGGAAATAATTTTGCATACACAAAACTAAAAAAAATTCTGAAATGTCTTCTTCGCTTATAGATTCGCACAAAAAAGTTCTGGTTTAGGACCTATTATTAAAAATTGATTAAAATGCATTTATTTATATATGTGTATATATATATATATATTGTTCGTGTGTGTTTATCAGGTAAATGATAAATTTAAGTACATGGTGGCTATAAAAGTTAATTCTGAAGACAAATATACTATGCATTGTTCTAAGAACAACAAAATGAAAGTAAAATCGTGTCACACCTATAAATTATTAAAAAAATTCCAACAGAAAAGTCGACATTTAATATGCAAAATAAAACCATAATATGTAGAGCTCAACTTTAAAGTATAAAATTAATAAGAGCAAAATAAAGGCAGCTCAAAGTCTGCAATGTCTATAAAATCTTGTCCAGCTCCATAAATGTATTGAGACTCTCATATTATAATGTTAATTAAAATTTTATGTCTGGTTTTATAAAAGAATAATGAAAAAAAAAATCATACATAATTTTCCATTAGACAAAATATGTATATATATATATAAACAAATATAATTTTTTTTCTGTCCCAATGTATCTGAATTCCTCAATTTGAGAATGAAAAGAACTTTAAACTCTACGATTATAATAATCCATTTTAACATTTTTGTAATATTACTATATAACTTGTTTGAGTTTTAAATATATTAGTATTTTTCCTTTAACTGCATACCAGAAGCTGCAATACATTCAGAATATTTAGTGTAACACTATTAAAAGTCTACAAACAATATTTACAACATTTCCTGTAGAAAATACATAATATGTATCTTTCATCACCCCCCTCCTTTTTTTTCTCAATGTTCTGTTTTTTTACCTTATATATATATATTTATATATATATGTTGTTTAGTGAAGTAATATTTTAATATATTAAATGATATCTCAAACATAATTAATTAACTTGGTTATTTCTCTTTTATTAAATTTTCGATAATTTCACACTGAAAATATCTTTATTAATCTTTAAATTGATGAGAAAAAGAAAAAAAAAAAAACGTATTTCGGATTTCATTTCTTAAATAAATAATAGGAAAAATACCTTTAAAATCATATATTATTTTAAGCATTATTTAAGCTAGGGGAAAAAAAAATATATATAGATATGTATATATTATATTGCCAATCGGGAACATCGGCTATTATTAGAAAATAATTTTTCATTGTTAAAATTTTAAATATTAACAGCTAACGTTTATTTACTTTTTTTTTTAATAATCTACTGTTCAAAAGAACATTATACAACGGTAACATACATAAAGTTATATTGAAAAGAAACCAACAGCAAATGTACGATTCATTTCCTCGAGAAATGAAGGGAAAGGTATAAAATTTAAAACCTAGGACATTAAGGTTAAATAAATAAATAAAAATTCAAAGTTTCCAAATTTGAATTAGTAATAAAAGTAAAAATCATTTAAAATTCAATAAGTGGGTGATCAGTTAAACGTGGAAAATTAAGAATTGTTTACATAAATAACACTAGCAGGCTACGCCCGCTTCGCTGGCCAATATATTTAGATGAATCTCCAAAAGAAATGGATCATTATTTATTTTTCACATCACATTATAAATAAAAACTAAAATAATTTCATTGGAATCGCTCTAGACCTCGCATCGGGTACTCGCTGACTACGGCAGCTCTGCCCGCACTGTATCGGGAGCAGGTTCCCACTGCCTGCAAAAATCTCTTTCCTATGTATTTCAATATGGGTATTTATTGACGATAGGTGGGTTTCCCATTATTTAAGAACTACGATTTTAAAGATAACTGTATCTCAGCGTCTATTAAATATTTTAGTTTTTGAACCAAGTATTTTATTGCTCATGCTATTTACGTATTACAATTTGATTCCGACCAATGTAATGAAATAAAATAAAAAGTAGATTTTCTTTCAGAAGGAATTAAATACATAAAAAACAAATAAATTCCAATCAGTTTAATCCTTTCTACTATATACTACCATTATTTCCTGACAAATACTATACATTAGAAAAAAAAAAAAAAAAAAAAAAAAAACTTTAAAAGAAATTAAATTAACAAATGAAAAATAATTTTTGTTATACTACAAAAATTATACATAAACATAACTGTTATAAATACGTTTTTAAATTTTAAATTTAATTTTTTCGACTGTATTACCATTTTATTTCCAATAAATATAATAAATTAAAAAGAGAAAAAAGATTCGCCCTCAAATAAATGTATTAAATAAAAAATAAATTGCATAATATAGCCGTTGCTAAGATACGCAGACGATTACAATCGAAGAATAAATTCATGAAAAATGAAACATAAAAGCCAATGTTGAAAATCGAAAAAACATTAATTTAAAAAATTCAAATTTGAAAAAATCTCGATGAGGTGCACACCTGCAGGGTCCCAGGTACCTATATGTCAAATTTGGAAGCTCTGCGATCAGTAGTGTGTAGTATTGTTCATGTTTAGATAAATGATTTTCTTTTCCTGTTGGAAAAAAAAATAAACTCGTATATATATATATATATTTTTTTGGCAACAATTAAATTATGGATTAAATTTAAATGGCTAATTTTTCGCTATTATTAGCTTATTATTTTAATATTTTTATTAATTAAAAGAAAACTAAATAGAAATTCGAAATTCTGACTTCGATGTGCACAATGATCCTTCGGGGGTGCATCTTTGTGTTAAATCTCGTGACTGTCCGAGATACCGTTTTCGAGAACAGTGAAATATATATACAAATATTGCTCTCTCAATAGTATAAGATAAATTATTTTAAAATGATAAAATTGTGTCGTATCACGACCTTTCATTACAATAAATAAAATAAAAAAAGAAGACACGATGAAAACAGCGTACAACCTCTGAAACTAGCTATCTGTACATATTTGTATGCTATTTATATGCAAAGATCTCAGAATCTTTCAATGTCTTAACTAAGTTTATTAAAATTGTCATCATTCAGTGGGTCAGTATGAAGAAATTCAATTGCGAGGACGCTGCCATTCACGAATGGGCAATATTCTATAAATTCTTATGCAGCCACTATTAGCTCCCGTCGTATACATTGAAAACGTTGTAAAATTTTTTATAATAATCAGCTATAACAAGTTACAATACAGTTAAATGCTCTTGTAATACTCATAAGGATATTGAAATTGAAATCATAATTATTATTTCACCTTCTGTTTCGTGAGCAGGACTCAAACTAGTGTAAAAAATGGGATAGCACCCGTACTTTAAAATTATTTCAAGAATTTATTTAAAAGTTTTAAATGAATTAATAAAACTATTGTTTTTTTCATGCTGAAAAAATAATAATTATTCAACAAATACATAAATGTTATGTATGTGTTACGCGTAGAAAAACAATCTCAGAATTATTTTTCCTACATATCTGCTGTATCATTGTCAGTACTGCAAATTTCTTCTATTAACACTTGAGAGCATTCTTTACACTTTAAGGCATATTCACACAAAACCTGAAAACTAATGACCTATCATCCTAATGCGCTTTTTACTGTCCACAACTTTGATAAATGAAAACAGACAAAAGGAAGGGGGAAAATCCAGTTTTTATATACAGCGTCCTCAAAATTTGATATTTTAAAATCATATAGCCATAAATTGTAGAGCTGCATCACAAAATATTATCTCATTAAGGGATTTTGTATTGATCCTTATATATAATCAGGAGACGAGTTCAATTTTTGTTCTTGTTGTTTGTGTGTTTAAAACAGCATTCTTTGAAAAGTGTTACCTCTGGTTATCCTTTTCAACATACTTCACATTAGAAGTTTTCTGCATGGAAAGTAAAAGTGTGAAACATTGCTTAGTTGAAAATTATTTTTCCTATTCAGAACAAGCATATGGTTAAAAAAAGAAATGTATTTTTAAATTTCCAGCTAGAGAAAATGATTTTAAACAGATTCCACATTAATGAAGTTTCTCTCCAGTATGACACAAAACATGTCTTTTTAGAGATCCAACTTGTGAAAATGATTTTGAACACATTTCACATTTATGAGGTTTCTCTCCAGTATGACACAGAAGATGTCTTTTTAGAGATCCAACTTGTGAAAATGATTTTGAACACATATCACATTTATGAGGCTTCTCTCCAGTGTGACTCAGAAGATGTGTTTTTAGATGTTCATTTCTCGAAAATGATTTTAGACACATTTCACATTTATGAGGTTTCTCTCCTGTATGACACAAAAGATGTTTTTTTAGATTCCCAACATGTGAAAATGATTTGTAACATATTTCACATTTATGAGGTTTTTCTTCAGTGTGATCCAGAAGATGTGTTTTTAAACTTCCGACATGTGAAAATGATTTGTAACATATTTCACATTTATGAGGTTTCTCTTCAGTGTGACACAGGAGATGTCTTTTTAGAGATCCAATTTGTGAAAACGATTTTGAACACATTTCACATTTATGAGGTTTCTCTCCAGTATGACACAAAATATGTCTTTTTAGATTCCCAAGTGTTGAAAACGAATTTGAACACATTTCACATTTATGTGGTTTCTCTCCAGTATGACACAAAATATGTCTTTTTAGATTCCCAAATGTTGAAAACGATTTTGAACACATTTCACATTTATGAGTTTTCTCTCCAGTGTGACTCAGAAAATGCGTTTTTAGAATTCCAACATGTGAAAATGATTTTGAACACATTTCACATTTATGAGGTTTCTCTCCAGTATGACACAAAATATGTCTTTTTAGATTCCCAAATGTTGAAAACGATTTTGAACACATTTCACATTTATGAGTTTTCTCTCCAGTGTGACTCAGAAAATGCGTTTTTAGAATTCCAACATGTGAAAATGATTTTGAACACATTTCACATTTATGAGGTTTCTCTCCAGTATGACACAAAAGATGTATTTTTAAATATCCAGCTCGTGAAAATTATTTTAACCCTTTGCCCGGAACATGTTTTCATCATGCTTACCGGGAACACCGGTCTCACAGACCGCTATTTTTAGAAAAAGGTACTGAATGTATTTAGCGAAATTTCGTGGCGATAAATTATAAATTCTTGCAGCCATAACTTTACTTTCTCAATCATGACGTATTATAGGGACGATAGGATATCATATGGTTGATTGGATTTAATGCCGCATTAGTACTGCGCAACGGGTAATTGGCGACGGTCTAGGACGCCCCCTAAGGATGGTCCGGAGACGTGCCATCATAATTTTGATCCTGCCCGATTAGATGGCCCCCAGGGCTATAATTTGGTATATTATATGATTGAAACATCTGGTTTCTGAAATTATTCTTTTTTAATATGTTTGTAGTGACCAGTTTAGAGTACTTTTATAAATACGAAGCATTAAAATTATTAAAAGAATGTAATTACGGCGTTGATTTTTGAATTCTGAATAACCACACTAATAAAAAGTTATAAATAAACAATTTCTTATTACTTTTCGAACTGCAGGAAATGAGTCTGCGCTCGGATTGGAAGAAATTTTGTCACCCTGTTTCGACTATTGAGTTACCGAATTTTGTGCACTTTGAGATGCATTCACAAGCGGTAACATCGACAAGATATTAGAGTACACCCCGGACGAGTAACCTTTTTGCTATCCAACATCAGACCTCCACCATTTAGTCAAATCATCCACCAAACCAACATGAAAATTCCACCAAGGCAAGTTTCCTCCACCTTTGTTATCGCTGTTTTATATTTCGATTGGGCGTAAATTAAACATATACCAAAACCTACACTAGCTGAAATGGAAAGCAAGTAACCTAATCCTTGTTATTGTTTAAAAGCTGTTCCGTTTGAATTTTGTTTGGATGGATGGATGGATGGTTGGGTGGGTTTTACGTCGCACTTGTGCTGCTCAGATGGGCAATTGGCGACAGTCTGGGACATACCTCTAGAGGTGGTCCGGAGACATGCCATCACAATTTTGATCCTCTACGGAAGGGATCCTCTCCCGCTTCGGTGACCCCCAGAGGGACTTTTGTTTAGAGTTTTGGTGGTAAGAGGAACAAACCATTTAAAACATGCAAAATTCCAAGAACCAGTTGCCAAGACAGCGATTATTACCAAAAGAAGGCGCAAAAACCGTAGTGATGTTCCGGGAATTTTTCTCCATAGACAATATAGGGAATCCGTACTCTACTGGTATATCTGCTCAATGAGGGTTACCCAGTCATTTTTCTTTTTTCATGTGTGCAAAGAGTATATCCGTGTGTCTAAGTGATTGCTGAGCTTTCTTGTACAACCGGCAGCAAAAGTATCCGAGCACTAGAAAATAATTCTGATGCCAAACAATTACACTTAACACTGTTTGTTAAATAAATCCTTGTTGAATCATGTTTTTAGACTAAGAACATGACTCGACAGGGTTTATTCAACAAAGCAGTATTAAGTGTACTTTTTTTTTTTGAGAGGGATTATTGCTAGTGCTCGGATACTTTTACTGGTACACACAATGGCAATGACATGCCTCGTCCTGGACCACTTGTTGGGGTGGACTCTAGACTTCCACAAATTGCTCATTACGTAGCTATCATGTGATATTTAAACTAGGGTGACCAAATGTCCTGAAATTAGGGGTTAACTAAAGTGACTGAATGTCTCAATTTATTGGGGACAGTCACCACTTTTGGCAGTTTGTCACTATGAACAGGATTCGACAAGGATTTATTTAACAAAACTGTATTAAGCGTACTTTTTTTACATAGGAATTTTTGCTACTGCTCGAATACTTCTGTTGCCGAATGCACAGTCGGTAACAAAAGTATCCGAACACTAGCAAAATTTCCTATGTAAAAAAAGTACGCTTAATACAGTTTTGCTAAATAAATCCTTGTCGAACCCTGTTCTTAGACTGGCTAAGAACATGATTCGACAAGGATTTATTTAGCAAAACAGTATTAAGTGTACTTTTTTTAAATAGGAATTTTTGCTAGTGTTCGGACACTTTTGTTACCGACTGTACTCTTGCCAGTAGTCAAAAGCAATGTTATTCTGTGAGGATATCTATTTCCACAATACCCATTACCTAATATTCTTTTTCCGAAAATTGTTTTTTTGCATTTTATTTTCTAGCCCCCCCCCCCCCCCCCCAAAAAAAAAAAAAAAAAAAAAAAAAAATGCAGTTTATTTTTTTATTTATTATTTGTATTATTATTTTTATTCAAAAATAAAATGTAAAAAATAAAAATAATTAAACTTTTTTAGAAAATGAGTGCAAATTTAACGGTTGTGAAATTTTCTAAATGTGAAAATGGAATTTAAATAATCATCAACTGTGGAAGCATATTTCCCCACTGAATAACATCACCTGTCGGTGAAGTTTGGTATTATACAGTCGGCAACAAAAGTCTCCGAACACTAGCAAAAATTTTTATATGAAAAAAAGTACACTTAAAACAGTTTTGTTAAATGAATCCTGTTTTTAGACTGACTAAGAACAGGATTCGACTACGATTTATTTAACAAAACTGTATTAAGTGTACATTTTTTACATAGGAATTTTTGCTAGTGTTCGGAGACTTTTAATACCGACTGTACTAAGAAAAGCAATCAAACTTCAAAAACAAAACTTTTAGAAAGAAGTTGCAATTATTGGCATATCTACGTAATGTGCTGTTAGCGCTCAAAAATTGAGATTCCTAATATCTTCATAACATTTTACATGTTTTTTTTTTTTTTTTCAACATTAAGGGGATTGCCCATTGCGCAGCACTAGTGCGACGTAAAACTCATCCAACCAACCAAACAACCGTCAACACTAAGCTGCTCCGGGCCCTGCTCACTCATCCAACCCCAAAGGGTAGTTTCCTTGTTTGAACAGATTTTACGTTGTTCCAGTGCCACGCTGTGGACAATTGGCAACGGTCCGGGACTCATTATAGGGTTGTTCTGAGATATGCCATCCTCTACAGGTTGAGTGTATTTTACGTCGCACTAGTGCTGCAGTTAGATAGACTTGGCGTCTTCGACGTTTATCGCCAAACGTGCCGGTACCCTATTCTAGGAATCTGTATCCGCAATTCCCTGCACTAAGCCTAACCTTTAGCGGTCTCAGAGACCGATGTTCCGGTATAAGGGTTAAACATACTTCACATTTATGGGGTTTCTCACCCGAATGAATATGGAGATCCATATTAAAATTGTGTTTAGCACTTCAGGTTAAGTTGGAAACAACCATACATAAGTACGGAAGAACATTAGATAATGTAAATATATACATTCCAGTCGGTGGTGCACTACGTATTGTTTTGTCTAAGACTCCTATATAGGGAGCTGACGCATCCGCCATTCTTACGCTCAAAGGTTAACATAAGTACATTCTTCTGTTCAGTGTGGATTGCGCGTGATTGTTTTTAAACGTATTTTCAGATAATTGTTTATGTGAAATATGGATGATTGTGTAGCCGTCAATTGTACAAATTACTCTAGTGACAATTTCGATTGTATAAGTTTTCAGTTGATAGAGCAGAATGGAGAAAATGGATTAAAATGTTGTAGAAGTGTTTCAAAATTCAAGAGCTGAATTTTGCGAAATATTGTTACCTGTTTGATATTAAGGAGCTTTATTTTTAAGATTTAAGTTCTACATTAACATTTTGAAAGACATTTAAATGACTCATTTACATATTTAATTTTAAAAAATTGTATTTTTGTAACGATGAAAATAATTATTTGGTTATGAAATTTACTAGGGTTGTTGGCGAATTTTTTGACAGTGTTCGCCAATGTTTACTAATCTTTAAACAATGTCAGACGCGAACTGATTTTTTTCTCCATTTAAATTCTAACAGAATTTTGAATTAAAAAAAAATAAAAAATACAAGTATAAAATTATGTATTTAAAATCTTAATACTTAATTTACTTAATTGCGATTTTCATTAACAATGATTTGAAAAAAAAAAAAAAAAAGAGAGAGAGAGAGAGAGAGATAATATTGTTTGTTACTATTCCTTCCATCAATGATAGCTGAATTTTGCGATTATTTTATGATTTCAGTTATCTATTATTTTAGAAAATGAAAATAAATGAATTAATAAAGTTTTTGACTCTTTAAATAGTAGGTTGTTTGCAATCTAATTTATATACAGATATGTATCGATATATATCTGGATTCAATATTTTGAAAAATGCTAGGTAGGTAGCCAGTAAAAATTTTTAGCAGCGGTATAGATATAATCTCTTAACCATTTAAACAACTAACCATATGACTTAATCTCTTAACCATATGACTTAAAAAATTTGTTTTTAAAATACTTAAAATGTTCAATGCCCAAACTAAAAGAATAATGCATAATATAGTAATAATAAACAGCATAACGTTAAATATTTTAAGTTATCGACCTACCAGCTGCGGACAGGTTCTATCCTCTAAACTGGTAGATGTGAGGTGCCGGGTTCAATTCCAAGCCGCGCTCGCCGGCCTAGCCATTCGGAGTTTTCCGGGGTTTTCTCCGAAACTTGCGTAAATACGGGCATCAAATTCCAAAATATTTATTTCAAGAAGCTATGATTGACTTTTGTGTGTGGTGCTATTATATGGAATGATATAGACGAAAGTTTCATGATGGCCACAATATGCTAGCTTTTAATTAAGGACGTTTTTTTTTTTTTAAGTTGTATAATGTGAAGGTAAAATATGTGATACTATAAGTGATTAAAAGAAAATAATGGCATTTTAAATACCAGCCAATGACAGGAATGTTAAATATTTCAAAGAGTGTAATTTCTTACTATAATAATTTAAGTATTATTTATTTATAATGATCACGTGTAATAAGAATAAATGACAGAAATTTGTTTTATTAATCGAAAATGAGATTAATTATGTAAATTAATTGTTATTTCAAAGACACTGAGATATATTAAAATTTTGACATATTTTCTCTAATAACATTAAAAAGAAAAAAAAAAAGGTGATATGAATATGTAATATTTTAATGGGCCTGCTTATTCTTCATAAATTACTTTTAAACTGTTTAAATTATATCAATGGGGGATGTCTTCATCCCTTCTTTAGTTGTATTATGATTTTTTTTTCATTAGTTCTTTTACAAACATTTCAAATTTTGTTTAATAAAAGAATAAATAATGTAATTTTCCATTAATCACCGATTAGCATTCTTGTGATTCTTGAACTCTGTTAGAAAAGTTGCTCTAAATACAGGAATGTTACATTTCACTTTCTTAAAGTAATCTCGAAAATTGACCGACATTATTTAAACCAGTCAAATATTTGCTCCGTAAAAGCAATAACGACTCCAAGCGAGTAACACGTTTTAGTTCTGGTTTCGCTGAAGCGTACAAATGGAAGCCGATGCGTCAGCCTGTATTATAGGAGCTCTAGTTTTGTCTGTTTTACACGCATCACGTGTTCACAAATTGACGATTAGAACGAGACACGCCCACCTACGTCACAACGACGTCACTGGCGTTTGTTTGTGGGCAGCGCGGGAAGTTTCGGTTTTGCATAGCTTGATGCTGCTTGTTGTTGATCATTTGATTTTATAAAAAATTTAAAAAAAAAAGACGATGGTGCAACATTGTGCTGTTCCACAATGCAGCAACGCTACATTAAAGGGAATTTCGTGTTTTTCATTCCCAAGGGATAGAAATATGCGAAAACAATGACTTGTGAAAATTCCACGTGATGAACGAAAAAATGTAGAAGTTTCGGATACTATAAGGGAATGCTCAACACATTTTTTGGATACTGATTTTATTACTTCAAAAAATGGAAAACAAAGAAATATGCAGAAAGATGATGTGCCTTCAGTCTTTTCATTTACTTCTCCTATAAAGTTGAAACGTCGTCGCCCCCTGATAAGAAAGGCATTTGACACTACAAGTGCTGCTTCCTCATCAAACGTAAGTTTATTCCTTTTAGCTTATCTGAGTTAATTCTAGAATGTTTTGATTAATGTAGCTGAATTTAACGCTAACTTACATATGTCTTTCTTATAAGTATATACATGTAATTAAAAAATATGGGTCAAATAAATAGTAGTAGACCAGTTTGATTTTACAGCAGGAATTATCGCTTTAGCATGCAAACTACACAATTTAATTTAAGTTACTATGTAAAAGTTATTTAACTGCGAGAACAGTTACTTAAATGGATAATTAGGCATTTAATTTCCACATATTAGACAGTGTTGTTTAATCAAATAACACATCCCTTTTATATATATATATATATATATTACCTTTATAGCAGTTCTTAATGTTAAATTCAGCAAAAAAATTTCTACCTTATGGGGAAACATCAATGAGCATATGAACAGTCGATTTTGACATAATATTAAGTGCTATGTAGCGTTAGATTTCAAAATCTTCATTTGTAATATTTTGTAAATATGCAATTGTTTTTTGTTTTTTTTAAATGCATAGGTGTCAGCAGATGAAATTGATATGGAATCTTGTGTTTCTGAAAAAACAAATCTAGGAAATAAGTTAAGAGAGATGGAGGAGAAATTACAAGATACAGAAGAGATATTACAAGCCACTGAAAAAAAATTAGAAGCTACACAAGCAGAGTTAGAAGCTGCACACGTAATGAATGCGCAATTAGAATTTGAAATAAGTGAGTATTTTTAAATATTTTTTGAGAAATAATTCTGAGCATGTAATTATTGATGTGTGTTATAACACATAAATGCTTTCTGTAGATTGTTTTTTTTATTTCAATGTCATCAAACTACTTTTTACTTTTATAATTAACATATAGAATATAAGCATTGACACTAATGCCTGATTCATTGTACCTAAATGTTTATTTATTTTTTTTAATATAAAACTATGCACTTTCTTAATAAAAAAGTTCTGCTCTAAGACTGTAAACAAATCTCATTAGTGTACCTATATTATTTTTGTTTAAGAGCAGTACTCATCCAGGATATCTTTGATCAGATATTCTGTGTACTTTTCTTTATTTATATTATGAAGATATGAAAATGAGGTAGTATAATTGATTTTAGGACTTTAGTAACAATGTAAGTGAAGGCATAAGTGCTAACGACAACTCTTACTAGTATTTCTAATATATATATATATATACACACATTCAGTTGTTAAATTTAGAAGTTAAACAAACTAATTAAGCATATATCAGCAACTAATCCATATTTATTAGAAACATCGTACACTCGCAGCGACAGGTAAACAGAATAACAGCTCGACTGAGCTTGCTTCTCGAAGTAGAAGTTGAAGTAGTAAAAAAGTGTTGCCAATACGAAAATAAAAACAAAATGTTACATACCCATTACATAGTTGTTGTTTTTCTTCTTTTAACATTATTTTTACATTATACAAAGATATAACTGCAATACTTCCCCTTGTTAAAAGAGAAAAATAAATAAACACTTTCAAGTTAGAGTTCTAAATTGGCACTTTCAAATTAAGAGTTCTAGATGTATAAACAAGAATTTAAAGTCTATACAAGTCCCATCTTCTCACAAAGCATCAACAGTCTTGGTTTGTGCAAGGGTTTTGTCATCAGGTCTGCTATCTGCATTTCCGTGGAAATCTGCTGCACATTAATTTCTTCTTCTAATACTTTTTCACGGATGAAGAAATGTTTCAAACTTATGTGTTTAGTTCTGCGATGATATTCAGGGTTTTGAGCCAGTCTAACAGCAGCACTGTTGTCAACACAGACTGTTGGAACTTCTTTTAAAGGAGAAACTCCACTGATCAGTCTTTTCAGCCAAATCAGTTCTTTAGCAGCTTCATTTGCTGCAACTATCTCTGCTTCTGTTGTTGACGTTGCTACCATGGCCTGACGCTGACTCAACCAAGATATCGCTCCACTAGCATACAGACACACTACTCCACTAGTTGATCTGCCTGTCTGAGGACATCCACCAAAGTCAGCATCACTGAAGCATTCTAAAACTCCTGGTTTGTAGCTTGATTTGTAGATGATGCATTTTTCCTTGGAGCCAGCAATATACCTGAAAACACGCTTCAATCTGATCCAGTCTTCTTTAGAGGGATTTTCTAATTTGCGTGACAAAACACTAACAGAGTATGCAAGGTCAGGCCTTGTCCCCATCATCAAATACATTAACGCTCCCACAGCTTCACGATAAGGGAAATCTTTTTCATGCACCTCTTCTTTATAAATTTCTTTGTCCTTCAAAATGGGTGTATAAACTGGCCTGCAATCACTCATGCCAAACCGCTGAAGAATTTTTGTGGCATATGCTTCTTGTCCTATTTTGATGGTTCCATCCTCAAAACGCTTTATTTCCAATCCTAGAAAATATGATGCTGGCTTGCTGGTAATTTTGAACTTCAGCTGGTTTATGAAATTCCTGGAATCTTCTTCATCAGTGGCAGCAATCAGACCATCATCCACATAGAGTGCTACGAGTAACTTCTTGCAGTTCTCTTCTCGAATAAACAGACATGGATCTGCTTCACTGATAGTAAAGCCATGGTCTGATAAGAATTTTCCAAAACATTTATGCCAACATCGAGGAGCTTGTTTTGGCCCATACAAACTTTTCTTGAGTTTGCATACTTTACTGGTGCCATCATTATAGCCTTTAGGCTGATACATATAAATGGTTTCATCTAGATCACCATATAACAATGCGGTTGATACGTCAAATTGCATAAGATGCATACTTTCTTTGGCTGCAATGCTTATGAGTGAACGCACAGTTCCAAGCTTTGTGACTGGACTAAAGGTCTGATCATAATCGATACCTTGTCTTTGCTTGAAGCCTTTAATTACAAGTCTTGCTTTGTACTTGTCTACAGTTCCATCTGGATTTTTCTTGACTCTAAAGGAAGAGCTGCAAGGAAGAGCTTTTACATTGTTTGGAAGAGTTTCCAGTGTCCATGTTTTATTTTCCTTCAAGGAACTTATTTCTGATTCCATGGCCTTTATCCAGAAATTTTTCTCTTTAGAATTAATGGCTTCTTCATATGACTGTGGCTCATTCACTTCATGTATAAATGCTTGGGATGCCATTACATAATCTTCAAAACATTTAGGCTTCTTTAACTCACTGCGCTTTCTTAAGTTCATTGAAGGGGATTCTTTCTCATCTTCATTTTCAGAACTAGTCTCATCAGAAACTTCTAGATCTTGCTTCCCCTCATTTTCAACTTCTGGTATCTCAGGTTCAGGCAAAGGAAATTCTGCTGGATCTTGAATTTCTTCTTTTACATTTTCTTTAACCTGGTCTTTGTGATTTGACTCTTCTTTCTCGTCTTGTAGTGTCAACTCAGTTCTGTCTTCACATTTACTAGCTTTTTCTTCAAAGATCACATCTCTTGATAGAATTACACAGTGATTTTTCTTGTCATAGATTCTGTAGCGCTCATCACCATCATATCCCACAAGGTAGCCTTTCACAGCTTTGCTGTCCATCTTTCTTCTTCTTTGAACAGGTATATGTGCATAGCATGTACATTCTATTATACGTAGGTGTTTTATTCGGGGTTTCTTTTTAAACCATAGCTCATAGGGACTCGTATCTTCTACAGATGACTTGCCTGTCCTGTTAAGGATATAGATAGCTGAACTGACTAATTCTGCCCAGATTGCTGCAGGGAATTTGGCTTCAGGATTAGAATATCTAAATGTTCTGGCCATTTCAACAATAGTGCGAATTTCACGCTCACTGCTTCCATTTTGTTGTGGAGTGTAGGGTGCTGTCAGTCTTGGGGTGATTCCTTTCGACTTCAGGCTCTCTCGAATATCTTCATTGTCAAATTCACCACCATTGTCACTCAGGAATTCTTTTATGGAATGTCCCAATACTTTAGCATGTGCGAGCATGTGTTTCATCACATTTTTCACTTCTGACTTCTCTTTAATAATATAGCCATAACGAAACTTGGTAAAACTATCTTTGAAGAGAACAAAGTATCTTTTCTTCTGAAAGGAATAGTCAAAAGGTCCACACACATCAGCAGTAATTAATTCACCGGGCTCAGATGCTTTCTTCCTGGTGCCAAATGATAACCTGTGTGCTTTGCCATAAATGCATGGTTCACATAATTCTTTATCTAAATTTACACTAATGCCTAATTCTTTTTCAAGCATATTTCTTATGTGACGTTTGTCCTGATGACCCCATCTTTCATGGTACAGCTGTAACAAGGAGCTTTCAGCTTCAGCAGTATGCACTTCTGTCATTTCTTCAAGTTGAATGGGCTCAATATCTGCTTTGAATAATGTTCCATTTACAGTGCGAGATCCATGCAACACTGCTTCACCATTGATCTTCAGCCAGCACTCTGTAGGTGTTGAAACAAATTCACTATTTGGATTTCTGTCTTGAGCAGCAAGTACAGAAAATAAATTTCTACTTATTTTTGGCACATACCAGACTTCTTTCAGGAAAATTTCTTGGCTTCTTCCACGAATGGTTGCTCTAACTTTAATAGTGCCTTTACCTAGTGCTTCTAGCATTTCGTTACCGGCAGCCTTAATGCCACAAGGATTACTGAATTTCGTAAAATCAATGAAGTATGTGGAACAGTTTGTGACGTGCTTTGTTGCTCCATTGTCGATCCAGTATGCTGAACTGCTATCCACTGCACAGGCCTCTTCACATATGGACATCAATGCTATGTTTGCTGATGCTGCATTTGAAGTCTTCTTTGGAGGTCTTCCATCAGCAATCCACTTTCGACAGAACTTGACCCAATGTCCACTCTGGTGACAGTAATTGCATTTTCCTATCTGTTTTTTATTTTTCGCATTTCCTTTTACTTTTAATGCTTTAGCTTCTAATGCATGTTGACTCTGTACATCATTCTTTGAACCTTCTTCTTTATATTCTCTTTCTTGAGAGCATAATTGTGTAGTCAGTTCATCAATGGTCCTCTTTTCTTCATTCAAAAGTAGCCAGCTTGACTTGAAAGAACGATACTCTTGAGGTATTGTATCCAGAATTTTGCATATCAATAACATCTGAGGCAACTGAGATTCTTGTTTTCTTTGAAGACCTAAGTTCAATTCATTCCAAAGATTTTTTAACTTCGATAAATGTGCTGCCATGTTATCATTCACTGTCCACTTACACTGGAAAAATTGTAGACAAATGTTATATAACTGGTTGTCAGATGTTGCTTCAAAAAGCTTGTGAAGTTCCAGCCAAACTTCTCTAGCGGTATCAAACCTCATTATTTTTTGCATTGTTTCTTCAGTCATGGAATTAGTTAACACCATCATAGCACATGTGTTACCCTTTTTATACTTCGCGAGATCAATATCGTATTTCTTCAATGTTGCTTCATCAGCTCCTGTAGGTGGCTGATCTGGTTTTATTATTTTTCCTTCGACGATCTCTAAAGCGTCGGCATAATAGTTCAAAGCAAATTTAATACGATATTTCCACATCGGCCAGTCCGATTCTCCACTGAGTGGTTTCAACTGCAATTTTCCTACCTCCATAATTCACTAAGTGCTGTTCTTCGCTGTTAACGGTAAACAAAAAAAAAAGGCTGGTGAACACTTGAATATTAAATCCACTTCAATCAATCTAGAGCTTTCTTTAAACAAAACTTGATTTTAGGACTTAAACATGAGGAGAAAAAACTTTGCCGTTCTTGCCGACCGCGTGGTTAGGGTTACTGCTGATTCGCAAAGATTCTAAAACTTCTACATTTTAAAAACATACTTTTCTATCACTGCAGCGCATTACAGCGTGCATAAACCCATAACCTATTGAATTTAGAAGTTAAACAAACTAATTAAGCATATATCAGCAACTAATCCATATTTATTAGAAACATCGTACACTCGCAGCGACAGGTAAACAGAATAACAGCTCGACGGAGCTTGCTTCTCGAAGTAGAAGTTGAAGTAGTAAAAAAGTGTTGCCAATACGAAAATAAAAACAAAATGTTACATACCCATTACATAGTTGTTGTTTTTCTTCTTTTAACATTATTTTTACATTATACAAAGATATAACTGCAATAGTTATGTTATACATGTGTTTATTACAGTAATCATAAAATACATACAAAGTATATTCATGTTGTAATGGTGTCGTGGTGCTTTCAAATGAGAGATAAAAAGTATCATTACATGATGTAGAGGCATCTCCAGGTTACCAAGGAAATTTCTATCCATTTATAAAGTAGATGGAGAAAAAGAAGATATTCCAAGAAAATTTCTTTTTTTAGCATACTGTCATTTTATAATACATTGTGCTATAAAGAAGTTTTCTTAGACATTTAATGACAGAGGATTTTGCTTTCTTGGATACTTATAAGAATGAAGATTATCTACCGACTGATGCAGTTTCTGTTAATGCAGGCTTTGGTAAGTACTTTAAAATTTTCAGATGCTTTGTTGATTAGGTAATTATTAAATTAAAATTAATATTGTAGTATGACTTTATATTGTTTCTTTTTGTGCATTAATTCTTTTGAAATTAGATGTTTATGATTTTGTTACTTTTCTTTATAATATTTAGAATGAGTTTAGGAATTTGTGTGAAAAAGGAGGGAGAAAAAAAGTACTGGTGAAATATGTTGTCTAATAAAGCGTTGAAAGTATAGAAAAATGTTAAGTGAATTTCTTTACAGCATAAGTTTATTTTAAAACAAACTATGCTAAGAAGAAGTTTTCTTAATACAATCTCTGGAAGAGCTGAATTGGATGAAAAAAGCATAAAAATATCTGAAATGAAGAAAATTTTCCTAACGTATAGCTCATACAATATCGAAAGCTTTCTGATACAGCAGGTTAACATAATGTAAGAAGTAACATTCACATTTTTTTTTTTTCTTTATCATTTTATACTGAGTTTCTCTTAATCTGTGGAAGTACGATTCATTAACATAATGAAAGTTGTAAAACCTCCTTTTATTTTTAATGAAATGTGATGTTATTCTTAATTAGATAGTAATTTCAATTTCTTCTATAGTTCTTTTTTTTTTTTTTTTTTTTTTTTTTTTTTTTAAATTAATAATTGATTATTTCATGACTTGCTTTGTAGATGAGAGGGAGTCTTATGTACATATATTTAAAATAATTTTATAATTGTTTTAAACACATTCTCAATGTATTAAAATCACTCTTTGAAATCAGGGTTTAACAAGTACAGTTGCCAACAGTGACTTACATTTCCTAATTGGTGATCAGTAGACATGCATAATATACATAAACATTGCCCCCCCCCCCCAAAAAAAAAAAAAAAAAAAAAAAATCTATTCTGCATAAAAATTAGTTTAAACTTTTTTTTTTTTTTAACAACAGTTAGAGTTGTGAGTTTCCTATCTTTCTAAAAGATGATTTTAATAAACTTTTTTTTTTTTTAATACTATATCTGATATTAATGCAATTATTATCTACACTGTGACTAAGAGAAGTTTAATATGTCTTGCAAAAAGTTAAATAAAAAAAATTACTTGTTTGGTTTTCAGAATTTTCTACCCCACATCACTACCAACAGTCAGTAAAGAAATACTGTGTAGCAGTGTATTTTCAACTATTTCATGCTTTAATTAGTGTAAAATTCCAATAGTAACCCTCCACCCAACTATATCTTGCTCTGTGATTTTCAGGTGTTTTCATTTTTCAAAAACCTTCCATTCTCTTGGATGTTACAATCTGAAGTTTTTCCTAAATATTCAGCTTTTAAAAAATTTGCAATAATATCGCACTTTCTAATTTTAACAATTTTAGTTTCTAAAAGTAAAGGGGGTTAAAATTGGAATTTTACGGTATATATATTTGTCACTTTACAATTTGCTTACCTGTTGTAAATAAATAAAAATTCACAACACAATTGAGAGTATATTTTCCAGTATTTACAATGACCGCCTGTAATGTACCTAAATTCTTTTACAGGTCATTGTACACAAAATATTAACTTTTCTATATTTGCAAGATTTTGTTTTGAACCTCCATTAATTTTACAGATTTTATTTTTTTTCCCCTTTAAGAACTGGTTTATAATTTTACTGCATAGATAAGTATGAGGCTGAAACGTGTAAAATTGTTTTATAAAAAGATCAGATGAATTCAGTCTGTAGGAAGAAATATGCACAGTGTGCTTTTAGATTTTACTTAAATTATTATTACATTTGCATTACACTTTCAGACAAATTGTTCAAATAGTAAAATTATAATAGTCGTTACTACATTCTATTAATATAATTAAACAAAAATCCTTTAAAAATTTATATATCTGCCAACTTCTATGCTTTTTGACTACTGAAAACTTTAATAGTGCAAATAGCTTTATTGAAAATTTTAGCTGTAGTGAATTCCCGCTCGGTAGCACCTGCGGTAGCACCTGCGGCACCAAGCTTCCTGTTTCAGTATCTGAAACAACCTGTTTGCTAACAACTATGCTATGAAAGTTATGATCTTTGGAAATCCTGACGCTAGCAAAGTCTCGCTCAGTGTCACCCGCGGTCCGTTATCCCCATTTTAGAAGTTATAACAGCGTGCTCGTTCATAATGCAAACATCTTTGAAAATTTTAACTGTAGCAAATTTTCACACACTGATGGCTACGATACCCTTTTACGTTTAATGATTTGAAACAGCCTGTTTTCTCACCGTGTAAAGAAACATTGAAAATTCTAATTGTAGAAAACCGCAAACTGATGGAGCCAGTGGTCTCCTAATCTACTCCCATATAATTTAATCATAATTGGAGATATTGAATTATTAAAATATCAAAGCACCATCTTGCAACAGAGATTTGCAACGTGTACTCTTCAATTCCAATTCAAATAACTTTTTAAATGATATATTACTTATGAAATTATGTTAATTAGAAGCTGAGATACAAAATTAATATAAACATTCTTGTAAAAAGATTTGTGTCTGCCTTTTCTGTGGTTTTCTACAAAACTTTTGAAATTGTGTACTAAATAATGTTAAAAAATCCTTAATAAGGAATGTAAGCAGAGTGTGGGAATTCGAAAGTCTGTAAAATAAAAAATAATAAATGTGATCTAGGTTTTTCCATGATTTTCTCTGAAACTCCTGTACTGAATTTAATGGCTTATATCAGATTAAAAGTTCGCAATAAAATTGATGTAAAATATATTTCGAATGATATATTATAAGTAATTTAATTAGAATTAGAGATATTGGAATAAAGGCATTTTGTGTGTTTCTTGGTTTGCACTGAAACTCCTGCACGGAATTGTACGGTTTATATCAGTTTAAAAGTAACAATAAAATGTATTTCAAATAATGCATTGTAAATAATTTAATCATAATTAGAATTGAATTGGAGATATTGAAATTTTAAATATTAAAGTGCCGTCTGGTGACAAAGATTTGTAATCTCTATTCTTTAATTCCAATTTAAATAAGTTTTAAATTGACATACTACTTATGAGATTATGTTAATTAGAAGCTGAGATAGAAAGGTAATATAAACATTTTATTAAAAAAAATTGTGTCTGACTTATGTGTGGTTTTCTCCGAAACTTGCATAATTGTGGGCTATATACAGTTAAAAATCCTTTGTACAAAACATGAGTGGAAACCAGAATTCGAAATTCTGTAAAATATAAAAAGCATTCTGGATTTTCCGTAGTTTTCTCCAAAAGTTTCATAGTAAGTTTGAACGGCTTATATCCCTTATATAGCAATACAGTTTATATAGCGGCTCCCGGCTCATATAGCTATAGTGTGCAATAAAAGTACTTTAAAATATCTTTCAACTGATGTATTATGTACAATATTAATGAATATCTTTGATATATTTTAGACTCTAAATTGCTAATCTATCAAAGGCAAAATTTAAGAAAAAATTTTCGTCTAAAATTTAAGAAAATCCAAATCTGCTTTTTTACAGCCCAGTTCAGAAGAAAAAGAGCATTATTATTCTGTTAAATATAACCTTTGTCTCTTTACATAAACAAATGAATTTAAATAAATATGTCTATTTTTTTTAGTTTTTAACTTTGCGTTTTTAACCCTTTTTTTTTTTTTTTACTTTTTTTTAACTGCAGACAGGTGAGCAATAATGTCAGGTGATTTCGAATTTCTGCTTAAATCGATTTAAAATTGAAAAAATTCAAAATCTGCTTTTTTATTTCTGGTACATTCTCATATGGTTGAAAAGCAATTATATTCCTGACAGAATAGCCAGCTAATATGTTTGGCACTGAAAAATCGATAAATAAAATAATGAAGTGTTTCCATCTAAATTTCATATTTCAGTTAATAAAAAAAAATTTAATTGCCATGTTGAAACACTGTTTGCACTCCTGGATTAAGAAAAATCGCCCCTATCATTTGGTACCAAATTTTTAAAGATTGGATAGATATTTCAAATTAATTTACTTTTATGGTGCATTGAAAGAAATATCCTTTATTTTTTTTTCACTTCCCAACACAGTTGAAAAATGTTTATCAGTTTAGTTTGTCTGTCTTCGCTCATGTTTCTATATGCAGGATTGCCACCACTCACATTTTTTTCACCATGATTTTTGTATAGAAATCTTTGCATTTTTCAGTCATATAACCATACTACAAAAGATCACTGCTTATAAGTAATGACAAAAAAAAAAAAAAAAAAAAAAAAAATATGGCAATTCTGTGTACTCTTGAATAGCCATGAAATTGTAGTAAAATATACTAAGAAAATTGACTACAAAATATTGGCAGCTGTAAACGACTTGTTGGAAAGGGGGTGCTGACTGATGGCAACAAAGAATAATCAAATACAAATAACTGAAAACTGATTATTTGCAAGTAAAGTATATTTAAAACAGGAATAAACTACTACGTCAGAAACGCCAAAGAAAAATTATTGAGGTGCATACAGCTGTTTCGGTAGCCTAAAGCGTACCGTCTTCTGTGCAAAAAGAATACTGAATCTGGAGAAGTGCTCGTATATATAGGAGAGGGACCGGATTTAGTTCAACCAATAGGATTACGGAAGAGGTGGGGAGTAATCCTATTGGTTGAACTAAATCCGGACCCTCTCCTATATATACGAGACCTTCTCCAGATTCAGTATTCTTTTTGCACTGAAGACGGTACGCTCTAGGCTACCGAAACAGTTGTATGCACCTCAATAATTTTTCTTTGGCGTTTCTGACGTAGTAGTTTATTCCTGTTTTAATATTCCAATGCCAAGTCTCCTGCTATTAAAGTATATTTAACCTTACTATTGTAACTATGTCAACTGTAATATTGTAAAAGCTTTACAATTTTTACCATAAGTTTTAATTTAATAAATTTTTATTTTTATTAGCTATGCAAGCTTATAACTAACTAAACCACATTCAATCAAAATAAGTCATTCTCGCTTACTCTACCTAAATATGTTTTTGTTTATTTCAATTGCTCTGACGACAAGAACACACAAACAGCTTGCAATTGTCCAGGGCCAAGGGACTGGGAATAAAGGAGCAGTCAAACCAAAAATAAGTATAGAAAAAAGTAAGAAAAATGAAACTTTTAAAAAAGAGAGCACCCCCCCCCCCCCCACACACACACACAGACACACCTTTTTTCACCAAGCACCACAATTTCTTCCACAAAGTTCTGAAACTGCTGCCCATTGGTCCGAAAACAAATAGAGTTTAGACTAAACAGAATGAGGGAAAAAATAGTGAGAGAATCTCATCTCATAATGAATTTTAAGACAGTGGGACCTATACTTGAGTTCCATTATGACATATAATTTCTGTCACCTTAGTTTTAGAATTTATTGACACAAACCTAAAATATCACCTGTCTATTATTATACTACCTAAATTCAACCAGAAAAAAAAATAATAAATAAGAGAAAATTGAAGAGAAAAAAATTAAATGCACCCAATATTTAGAAAAATAACTTCATCATTATATGTTACAGCTGAACATATTAGAAAAAATGTGTTTAGTGAAACACTTTTAACTAAAAGAATTTTATATTATAAAATTTATAAAAGTACAAGTCATAAGATATTATAATATAGGTGATACTGCACCGTCTATGAAGAATAAATAAAATAAATCACCTTCTTCCTTTTCGGGGCTCCATGCAGGCTAGATAACTTCCTTAAGATTCAAGATAACTTCTTTATAGCACAACATATGATAAAGTAACATCATGCTAATAAAAGTAGTTTTCTTAAAATATATTCGTTTTTCTTCTTCATCTAATTCAAGACATCCATCACAACTGCCAGTCGATTTCAGAATTTCTTTCTTTTCCCAAAATAACAGCAAATTAATCTTGGAAATCTATAAGAATGAGAGGAGAAAATTTTGAAATCTCTGAAAATGGCACACATAATTAAGCATGTAATCTATAATAATAAAAGAAGATGTCTGTCTGTCTCTCTGAGCATCTATACGTTCAGCCCCTATTATATCAAAATGCTTAAAGTTTGAGCACACAGGTATGCTTTTTTTTCACAAAATTAAAACTTTTGGAATGAAGTTTTTAAAATTAGATTTCAGAAAAAATTAACAGTGCATTTCTGTTTCAACAATCACCTTTTTGAATGCTTATCAGTGATAGAAACTGGGAAGGAAAGGGAAGGCATTATATGACGCCTGCTGCAAATATTTTAGGTGCCAAATTGAAATTTCTAGTTGCAATTTCAGAAATTCACTTTTAACATGACTAATCGAGCGATTCTGAGTAAAATAGTATTTTCTGGGGTGGAATGTGCACACAGAAATAGATGTAATGTGTTTGTTACATAGGTTATTTATACGCATGTGTGGTGAGAGGGTTGCAAATTGCAGTTTTAAGAAAAGATTAAAAGGGATTAAGGAAAACTTTTTCTTTTTTATCTCTGTAAAGGGAGGGATGAAATATGCCCCAAATACACAGATGTTTAAACAACATATTCCTTGCACATCACGGGAAAAATATACAATACAATCATGGAGCTTTCAAAGTTAAACAAAAATAAGTCTTTAAAAAAAGCTAGGCGTCAAATTTGATGACCAGAAATAATTTTATAGTCGTTAAATGCAATAATTTAGTCATACTTGACAACTAACGACGGCTAATTTCGAACACTGATCCTTATCATTATATTAAATAAGGTGCAAGAATAAAATACTTTGTAATTATTTGAAATATTATGTAAAGTATCAATATTTAAATTAATATGAAATAAATAAAAATGATCTGCTCAGTAATATGTAATGTAAGTGGGATGTTCAAGCTTCTGACCTACAAAACCATTAATATAAATTCTACATAATGCTGTATACATTGGTTTTTGATTCATCACATCAAATATAATAACTTGATAATAATAAACATTTCTTTCTAGATTATTTTTTTTTTTTACACTAGGTGTTTATTTGCATTATATAGGATGTAAGAATTTTCCCTTCAACTAAATGAGGTCATTTAAATTGCAATTTTAACAGTAATTTTTTGGTGCAACATTTCAATTATTAAAAAATAAAGAAATAATTAAATAAAATTACATATATGATAGCAAAATTTTAAATGATCCATATAATACACATCATACAATACATAGTATTACATACATACCTGTACAGAGAATAAAGTGTCAAGAACTGAATGTTACTAACATAAACAAAGTTGGTTTACTCCAATTTTTGCCATAAATACATAATCAGATTAATAGTTATTAAACATGCAATCGATTAAAACATGCAAAAAGTTACGTTAAATAAAAATAAACATTACTTTGCTTTCAAAAATACAGAATTTTCCGATGAAGCTGTCCACACGTCCTTCACATAGGATGACACAAACAAACTATAACATTCTCTAAGTAATCGCTGGCTGCCGCAGCCTTCAACAAATTCTGTTATATGTGAATTTTGGAAGGTTTCACGATTTTTTAATGATTTTCCCCATGTTAATCCAACGTAATTCGAGCAAGACGCCATTATTATATTAATTCCCGCGTGTATAGCTATGTGGGCAAAAGACTCTCGTGCCCACAAATAAACATCATATGTTTACCATATGTGCTAAACCATGCCCCGTTCTAGTCGTCAATTACCAATAATCGGAAATCACAAATTTGCGATTGGAATACCCTCATTTGTGACTGCATAACTTGTGAGCCAATCGCAAATTCCAGGATTTGTGATCTACGATTACGATAGCTGCGACTGTACAATAGTATGCCTCCCTTAAATGGTGGTAGTCCAATAGCCTGGTGTCAATTAAAAACTCAGATAAGACATCTACTTCGTATCAAAAAAGCACATATATTATAATATTTCTTTTACAGATGCAATTCACCAGACTGTGATGAAAATAACTCTTAGCACATATATAATTATCCGTTTTTATAACGGTACAATAACTCTAAAAGAATTTATACTCATAAAAATCCTCATATTTCAACTCTTACTCTGTATTTTAATTACTCTTGAAACGAAAGAAACTCTAATCTATCGTTTTCCTCACACATAAAAAAAAAATAAAAACAACAATACTGCCGTTGCTATTTTCTCACAACAAACTCTTTCTATTCTAAAAACATAAAAAAACTGTTTGCCAAAAATGATCTTTTAGTAATTTTGAAGAGACCATGGAGTTCAGATAGTCTCGTTCAATCTCTTTAATTTTTATGGGAGAAAAAGGAAGCATTTCCGAACATCCTCCCACCTAAGTTAACCCAGAACTCTAAAAGTTAACTTACAAAACTAGGGAAAAAATTAGAAATACACATAGAAATTACATTTTTGCCTGAGAAATTTGGGTGACTAAATACTGTACAACAAATGAAGGAAAATTTATGAGTAAATAATAAGAATCATATACTATACATATTTACAACTAAAATTATAGTGCTAATATTAAAGTCATAAGTCAAGTCTCTGTGGGGACTTAATTACACGCCCCGTTCTAGTAACAACTGGTATGTGGCCTGCAGATTCACTGTCAAGTGCACTGCTCTTAACTCCCACCGTGGGGATTACCTCTGCTGGAGTAACAAAGGAGTCAGTATCAGGAACTTCTAACGGGTATATCCGTTGAATAGCTCTAAAAAGGTCTCCATGTTGTGTCTTCACTTTAACTCGACGAACGATACCATCAGAACCTGGAAACACTTCAACTATTCGACCAAGAGGCCACGACTGTCTTTTCTTTTCATCGTCTCCAACAAGAACTAATTCTCCCACCTTTTAGGTAAAAAATTGTTGATTTCTCTGCTTCGTACAAAGTGCTCCTAAATATTCTTGACGGAATCTTGATCGAAAAGCTTCAAGAATAGTCTGAATATAACTCAAACTTCGTCGTAAGTGATTTGGGTCTAGAGATGCAAGGCTTTCAAAACACCCGGTTTTTTCCCGGAAAAAACCGGTTTTTTTCCCTGGGAATTTAAGACAAAATTGGGAAATTTGAAATTTCCCCAAAACTGGGAATTTTTAAATTATGAATATTTTTATAACTTTTGTTAAATATTATTACAAGTTAGTTACAGTTACATTCAAACGGAACCTTTCAATTGCAAAGCGGTTGCAAACCTGTCTGGAAAGTGGATAATATTTGCAAGTGATGGAAACCTCTTGCTAACAGATAACAATCGCTGAAGATGGCCGTCGATGGACATGTTTTTAAAATATGTTACTTCAAAATCATCAAAAATTATAATTTCGAGGATCTTTGAAAGTATTATAATAATCTATTGGAAAGAAAAAATATAAATGATTTCAAAAGTACAGACTATCGAAAGTAAGTTTTTCTTTCTTTTTTGAAAACGCAAAAGTATTATGTATGCTTATTATATAACTAAAGTTCATTCTAGTAGCTATCAGAATTTAGATATTCTTTTTCTAAGTGAAGTATCTGTTTAGAAAATTTTATGTAATGATCTTGAATTAGAAGTAATTAACTTTCTTTTAATGTTGTTTACCGATAGCTTGCCCGTAAAGCTATAATGTATTTTATTGTTTTCGTTTTACTATATGTATAACACAAGTTATCGGTGTATCTGTTTATGAAGAATTTTTATAATTGAATCACCACGGAAATGTTTATAACCAACATCATATATGTATATATATTTTATTCTATTTAATTCGTAGAACAGCTAACATAATAAACTTCAATTATTTAATAAAGTATGATTTCTTTATCTTATGCTGAAGAATAAACGTTGCATTAAATGTCAAATATGTCTGTTGTTTGTACTGTTTGTGCAATTTGCATTCAAACATTTATTAATTTTTTAACCTTATTAGTTTGTACATGGTTTGAAAATATCCTTTTAATTATTATAAGAAGAGAATGGAAAAGTAAAATTGCAAAGAAAAGAAAAGGGAAGAGTTAATGCTGCTTTATTAAATATGTGCCTATATAAATATATATATATTGAAAATGTAGCAAATGTTAAATACTGGTATTTTCCTTACTAATAAAAATGCTAATAAGCGCATATTATTTAAAAACAAAGTCAATAAAAAATTGAAATTTGATTAAATTCTAAATATTTTGTTTTAATAACAAACATGTTAGCATATTTAATATACTGTGTATTAGATTCGATACTCTTAAAATATTTCATCCTCAATTATTTGTCCATTTTTAACTGATATATAAATTGTTTAAAGTGCTGCTCAATTTGCATTCAGAAAACTGAGTGTAATTATTTTCTTAATCACTTTATTTACTTAAAAAAAAAAAAAAATGATAGTAATAAATATATAGAACATTGAATTATAGCTGTAAATAATATCAATATTTTGTACTTCAATTTGCTCATTAGGTATTTTATTTTAGATTTTATCTGTATTGAAAGCCTGACCACATGAAGAATGAAGTGAATTTCTAATTTATAAAATGGGATTTGTCTGAATGAGAACCGATTTGTTATGTTAGTTTTGATATTTTAACGTAACAAATTAGATTCTTTTTCGGATTATTATATAATGTGTCTGCTTTACCCCAAAATATTTTTTGAAGAATTGTGGGAAAACGGCTGAAGAAAATCATTCACTATATAGCTGGATAGTTTTCAAAAGGATCTCAAGCTGAATGAGGGCTAGTGCTTAAGAAGAAAAGGATTTGAAAAAAACTTTAAGGATTATCATATTTATTTTTGTAAGTACTTTACTTTTCAAATTATATGGTTTTTCTTTACTTGCATATTTAGCAGTTCTACTGTCTATCAAAGAATCAACTGAATATTTAATTACTGAATTAACTGAATAAAAAATGACCTGCATCCCTATTCTTCAATCGTGGTTAGTACTGCATTAATCATACTTTTAAACAATGCTTCTTCTGAAAAGAGGATTTACTAAAGGGAATTTGACAAGTTTTTGGTCACTTAGCATAGATTTAACTAGCAATATCTTTTAGCAATATCGAATTTTGATTCAGCTATCAAAAATTTTGAAAGCATAAAATATAAGATAGGTGTGTATAAAGATGATTTACCATACTAATGCTATACTAATAATGAACTTTTTAAAATTATATATGCCAAATAAAATATATATAAAGTTTTTCTTTTTTAATTTTTTAAGTGAAATAGATTATTATTATTTATTTATTTATTTATTTATTTATTTATTTATTTAATTTTTTTTTTTTTGCATATTTGTATTGATAAGTTTAGGTCATACACAAGTATATGATTTTAAATTTTATTCTAGAAATTTTTTTTCTTTTGTTTACTTTGTATAAAGACCATGCAGTTTGTTTCATAGTGAATATCAAAAAGTAAGTTGTAATTTTATCCTAGTTATAATTCTATACTGCTCTATTTAAGTTGCCCTGATCAAATATATCACACCCCGATAAGGAAAATAAATAAAAAATGCAGTATTTGAAAAAAATCAGCATCAGGATAACAATAAAGCATTGACTCCCATTATAGTAAAACTGACATAACTATCTCTCATGTGGATAATTTTTGAAATAGAGATAAGCTTTTTGTACACGTTAAGACACTTCATACACATTTTCAATTACATAAATTCAAAATTGCCATTTTTTGATTTGTCAGGGTGTGATATCTAAAATAGATTATGTTATGTCTATATTTACTCGTGTTTTAAGCAATTATTTAGAAACTCACTCTTTTTTAAATTCGATTCAGTATTATAGACAGTGAGTCAATACAACAAATTTTAAAATCCAGAGTTATCTCCAACTGTGTGGTCTCAACTTGAAATAAAGTAAGGGGATTTCTATAGTAATGTTCTACTGCTATCTTGTGCTACACACTCTTAATATTTTGAATAGTGAAAAGCAGAGTTGCGATAAATAGGGTAGAACCTCTACAGGCATTGATAAATAGAGCCCCTAATTGCTTAAAAAATTTCTATTTGCAATAAATAACAAAGCTATTTCACTTAAGATATTTTTTTTTTCTCTCGTATGAAAAAGGGAAAAATTATTCAACTTACATGAGTTTAATGACCATCCTTAAAATGTGACAAAAAATAATTATAAAAACAGGAAGTCTATTTTTGTTTCCTGAGTGTTAATAGATATAAATTTCTGTACAAAACAGAATTTAATTTAGTACAATGGGCCTTTTTATTAAATCCCTTTCCATATAAATGCATAAGGTATCTCTGTTTCGTTCTTTAGCAACAGTTACTGTTAGAGCTTTAGTATAGTGATTTTTTGGGGAAGGGGGATTTTATTGTGCATAAAGAGTACAAACGTGCATGATAGTGATTGCAGCGGAATCATGCTTTGTGCATTTTGAGATTGATGCACAGTGAAGTTGCAGTACCCAATGATGTTTTTATTTTTGTTTTTATGTACACAAAGCATGCATACGTGTATGATAGTATTTGCTAGCGAAATAAGTTTTTTGTATTTTGAGATCCGTGCACAGCGAGGTAAGAGCATCCGAGGGATTTTTTTTTTTTTTTTTTTTTAAATATGCATACATATTTGTGCATATATGCGTGATAGTGGTTGTTGCGGAACTGAGTTGAGATTCACGCACACTAAGGCAGCGGTATCCAGTAGACTTTTTAAAAATGTATTTATTACTTTCTTCTATATTCAATAGAAGAAAGTATTGGATTCATAAAAATTTTCGACTTCGGGTTTTTGATAGATTTACATGTTTTGAGAACACAATTTAATCATTTTTAGAAAATGTCTGTGCGTGTGTGAAAAAACTTTGTGGCAACTGTATCTCAGGTACTACTGTACCGAAATTCATACATATTGGTATGTAGTTACACATTGACATTAATTAGTGTCTATCAACTTTTGGTAAAAATTGTCCAGAAGCTTCCGTTACTATCCTGCTTTTTCTAAATTTTTAGCTTGGTGGTATAGGACAAAATTTTGTATAAATGTGCATAAAGAGAATTATTTTTTAATAATCATTATGAAATTAAAAAAAATTGTGTATGTAGGAGCCTCGTCTCCCCATCTGGGGGGGGGGGGAGGAAATTTTCTTGATGGGTATCTTTCAAAAGATCTCGCCAATACCTTTAAAATGAATGGTTGAACCATTGATCTGCAATAATTTAAAATAAGGTTATTTTTTTTTTTTTCATTTTTAACAAAAAGAATTTTTTTTTTTTTTTTTTTTTTTTTTAAATGTAATATTCAGAACAAAATTGACTGTTTTTGAATATTTAGTGTTATACTACTTCTCTAACACAGGTTTTTTAAAATTATTTTTACTGAGTGAATTTGTATAGGAAAATATAGAAGAAAGTCATGTGGTGGCCACAACATACTAGTTTTTATTTATTTTTGTTTGTTGTGAGCAAAGTGTATCATTAGCTCTTATTAAATATGCAATGATAGTTATTGCTGCGGAATCAAGCTTTGTGCATTTTGAGATTCATGCACAGCGAAGTCGCAACACCCAATGATGTTTTTACTTTTGCTTTCATATACACAAAGCATACATACGTATATAAGTAATAGCATTTGCTAATGAAATAAGTTTTTTACACTTTGAGATTTGTGCACAACAAGTTAACAGCATCTGAGTGTTTTTTTTTTTTTTTTTTTTTTTTTTTTTAATATATGGTTGTGCACATATGCCTGTTAGTGATTGCTGCGGAACTGAGTTGAGATTTATGCTTAATAAGGCAGCGACTTTCAGTGAGGGTTTTTTTTTTTTTTTTTTTTTTTTTTTTTTGTGAACAAAGTGTACATATGCGATGATAGTGATTGCTGCGGTATCAAGCTTTGTGCATTTTGAGATTCATGCACAGCGAAGTTGCAACACCCAATGATGTTTTTACTTTTGTTTTCATATATTGTACCACAAAGCATACATATAATGATAGTATATGCTAATGAAATAAGTTTTTTGCATTTTAAGATTCGTGCACAGCAAGGTAACAAGCATCTGACTTTTTTTAATACATGTTTGAGCATATGTGCACGATAGTGATTGCTGCAGAATTGAGTTGAGATTCATGCACACTAACACAGCAGCATCCAATGAAAGTTTTTTTTTTTTTTTTTTTTTTTTTTTTTTTTTTACTGTGAGCAAAGTGTACATATGCGGGTGATAGGGGATGTTGTGGTCAGAATTCCATGCAATTTGGGAATTAGGAGAGTGTATATATTGATAATTCTCTTAATCATTTTACTTAGTATATTCTTACCTCTCTAACCATTTTGTTGGAGTATCTATAATGATAAGTACTACTCTAGGAAAATACATTAGAAAAAAATCACAATACAATTGAACTCTTTTTTTAATACCAGCCATTTGTACATTATTACTTATTCAATTTTGTAAAATCTCAATGTTTATTTGATTCTTGAAAGTTGCTTAGAAGAAATTTTTTAATGTTTTTCATTCTGTACAATAGAAAATAATAATAATAATAAGAAGAAGAATTCTTAAATTTAATCTGTTTTAGGGAAATATATAAGTAATTAGAAAAATTTCCCCACTTGTTGTGCTAGAAATGCAGAAACTTTTTTTTTTTTTTTTTATGCATTAAAATCAGGAAAACGATTATGTGTATAAATTTTCATCAAAAAATTTTCATTGTAGGAAATTTAACATCAATTTTTTTAAAACTCTAATTAGAAATATTTATGAAATTCAATTGTAAAAGAAACTATACTACTGCAGTAATTGCATAAAATGTCATCCCTTCTTTTTTAAGAACACTTCATTATTTTAAATAATTCTTTAAAAATAGAAATTTTTAAATAAGTTTTCAAACATTAATTACTTCTCTTCTCAAACTATTACAGGATTATGTACATTGGTTTCCTTAATTTTTCAGCTTGTATATTATGGAAATTGTATCCAACATTGTACGGATACATTTATCTTAAGTGCTAATTTAATAAAAGAAAGCTTAAGTTTCTTTTCAAATTATGATTTGGCTGCATAAATTGATAAATTGAAAATAAAATGATAAATTAAAATAATGTTATAAGCTTATCAGTATATCAAAGTCCTTAAAATTGCCATTTATATTAAGTAAACAACTTATTATTTGCTTTAGAGATTTCTAATTCGTTTTTTTCCTGCAAAATTCCCAAAGTTCCCAAATTTCCCAGTTTTTTCCCCAAAACTCCCGGGTTTTTTCCCTTGGTTTTAAATTCCCGGGTCTTTTGCATCTCTATTTGGGTCTGAAGAAGTTTTAATGTCTGGCAAGGTGCTACTTTTTATCTCTCTCAGAAAATCTGCAAGAGTGAGAACACTGAGACTCGGGTTAGAAGTTACTGCAGTCAAAGGTCTATCATTCAAGATAGCTTCACAATTGCATAGAGCTGTTGTCATCTCTTCGTGGTTCAAACTTGCTTTTCCTAAGATCTTCTTTAATATAGCCTTCATCATGCCTATTAACCTCTCCCACCATCCTTCCCACCAAGGAGCTCCAGGTGGAATGAATTTCCAAATAATTCTCTTCTCTCTTAATTGTCGAGACACTCCTTTGAAATCGACACATTTAAGGATATTAGCTGCTCCTGTGAAGTTGCTTCCATTGTCACTGTAAACTACTGAAGGCTTTCCCCTGCGAGCAATGAAACGATGAAAGGCCAAAAGGAAAGTATCTGTCGAGAGAGAGGTCACCAACTCGAGGTGAACTGCACGGTATACTGCACATGTAAATAAGCAAATCCAGGCCTTAGAATTATCTCGCAGGTAGACAGGGCATGCAAAATCTAAACCCGTTACTTGAAACACACAGGCATCTTGCACCCGATCTGCAGGTGGTGGTGCAGTTGGAGGCTTAATATTTTTGGCAGCAAACCTTTTGCAAATCACACATGACCTTATCACTGATCTCACTGTTCTCCTGCCACAAAGGATCCAAAATCTCTCCCTTAACGAATTCAGTGTATACGACACACCAGCATGTCCTCTTTTACTGTGTTCCTCTAATATAAGACTTCTCACAATTGGATGTTCTCCCGGCAAAACCGCAGGCATTCTGAACTCTGCTATATCATCTCTTTTGAACACTGCAGTTTTTAATCGAAGTCTTCCCTCATCAACAAATGTATCGAAAGTCTTCAGTCTCTTCTCACTCTTATCTGTGAAGGACTCTCTTTGGATAAGACGCACAACGGTTTTTTCTGCTTCTTCTATCTCATGAACAGTAAGGTCACCTAGCTTCTTTTGGGAATTGAAACAGTTGTAATAGAATCTCCTTATCCAAGCTACGATTCGGATAGTTTTCTTATTAGTACGAGAATGTAGCAGTGAGCCTACTTCAACAGTTAACATAGAAGAAATAATTTTCTTGTTTCTCTCACTGTTTATTTCCTCTTCTTGAACAATGTCTTCAGCATTGGGCCACAAATCAGATGGTAAGTACAACCATGCAGGCCCCTCCCACCATTTCGACGAAGACAACTGTAGAGCAGTGCAACCTCTACTAGGAAGGTCTGCTGGATTCAGGGAACCAGGGACATACCTCCAAGCCTCTTTGGGAGTCAAACTCAGTATCTCAGTTACTCTATTTTGAACAAAAACTCCCCCACGAATCTTCTCTTCTTATCCACGCAAGTACAGTGGTGGAATCAGTCCAGTAATATACATCTCTTACAAGAAGATCTTCTAGTATGTTTGAAGAAAGGCGAGCAGCAATAGTAGCTCCGAGAAGTTCCAGACGAGCAGTACTAGTCTCCTTATTTCCACAAGGTGCAACTCTGGCTTTAGCTTGAACAAGCTGTATGTGCACGCAATTTTCACTTTCAACTCTCAAAAAAACACACGTTGCATAGGCGTATCGACTTGCGTCACAAAATACATGCAAAGTTTTCTTGTTATCTTTAATGTCAAATCTAATCCACCTTGGGATTTCAACTGTTGACAAAACTGGCACATATTGTTTGTTTTCGTTAGCTGTGACCCTGCTCACCTATGCGCATGCGTGAGGTCTGCATTGATTTTGTTAAAATAGGGTAGAAGCGTAGAAGATGAGAGAATGTTTACATTTTACGAGTGAGAGATAAGTTGCGGTTTCTTTTTTCTTTTTTTTTCTTTTCAGGACATTATTGAATTTTGAGGCGATACTTCTTCGTTATATTCGTATAAAGGCAAAATGCTGATTTTTCCCCCTTGTAATTTTTAAATAAGTGTAGAAGATCAGTTTTATTCTTCGATGCAAAATAAAATCCGTAAACTTAAAAGTAAATGCCTGTTTTCTTTCTTCTTCTTCTTTTTTTTTCAGTTAAAATTATTTTTCTTTGCTTACTTGATCTCTAAATTCGTACTATATCTGTCATACCTGAACACTTGTTTCATGCACTGATTATAGTAGTAAATTAATTAAAAATGACTTAAATTGGGTAAAATTTACATAATTCATTAATAAAAGAAGAGAAAAAGAACAACGTTTACAGTAGACTTTACCTGTAGTAAAAGTAATATATTTTTTTCTTTTAAATTATACTGCTAAAATAAAAATACCATATTTTTGGATCTCTATTTTACAGAAATTTACAGAAAATCGTATTTAAATCAAATCATTAGATTTTTTTATCATGATTATTTTACACCTTTTATTTTTCGCGCATATTGTCATATAAATTACATTAAATAAAATATTGTTAATTAAAATTAAAAATTGAACTTTAAATTCGCGTAAAAAGGTAAAATAAATATTGAAGACTCATAAAAAGAAAACGAACACGTGTAGAACGAAAAGCGCATTTGGCTAAGTGCCCATCTCATTCAACGCATCACCCCTTTTCCGAGTAGGATCGTTCCGCGAGAGGTAGACATGGTTTACGAAAACGGACAGTACTTCAACCATTTTCGGAACTCTCTCTCAGTTTCTAAATCTACTTTTTGATCCCAAGTCATATTAATCTTCCACAAGCGTTGTAACAAAAGTTTTGGAAGGAGAGAAACTGGACAGGTGATACCTAAAGGATCAAAAATTTTGTGAGCTGTTGATAAAATGATTCTTTTTGTTACTTCCTCACTACACACCTCTTGAAAACTTTCGGTGTTTATTCGTAGAGTGTCAGCTTTTCTACTCCATATTAAACCCAATACGCTAGAACCAGTTGGACTTTCGGCGTTAGGATCGGTAAATTCCCATCCTCTTAGATCAAATTATGTTTCAGCCATAACTTCAGTACCTACTTCCATGAGCTGTTTACATTCTGCTTCATTCTTCGCGCTGTTAATACAATTGTCTACGTAGAAACTAGTCAAGAGTTTTTGAACGACTTTTTTTGGGTATGAGGACTCACCAACCTCCATTTTCTCTAAAACAGTTCTTAGCAAATATTGAATCGTAGAACTTAGCAGAAAGGGACTGCACGATACCCCAAAAACAACTCTACAGTGCCTGTACCTTTTAATTTGCCCGTCACTGGTAATCCATAGAAATCTTAAGTAATTTCTGTCAGCCGACTGCAGGCTTATTTGGAGGAATGCTTTTCGAATGTCTGCGGTGACACCTATCTTCTCTTTGCGGAAACGCATTAGAATACTCGGAATCAGCTCTATGAGGTTTGGCCCTTTTTCTAAACAATCATTAAGACTCGGTGATCCTTTTACTTTTGCAGAAGCATCAAATACTGGTCTGATCTTCGTGGTGCTCATCTCTTTGATTACTGCTCGATGAGGTAAGTAAAGTACTGGTTCTTTACACTCATTCTCCACCTCTTCTATAATTTCGCAATCTAGCCACTCATTAAAAACTTCTTCATAAGCTTCACACAGAGACTCCGATTTGAGTCGCTTTATTGTACTATTCAATCTTTTTAATGCTAGCTCATAATAATCTGGAAATGAGGGATGATTTTCTAACCATGGCAAATGTACTTGAAAACGATTATCATTAATTTCAATAGTACTTAAGAAATGGTCTGTGGCAGCCTTTTGTAACGTAGTTTTGGTCTTCTTCACCGAAGGATCAGTAATTCCAAGTGTATCCAAAGTCCACAAATCAGTAATGGATGCGTCTTTATTCATCATTGAAATCAAAGTTGAAGAGTCACTGGAAGATAGACTTGACGTGCGACCCATAACTGTCCATCCTAACTTTGTTTCGAAGGCTACGAGACCACAAGGTATTTCATGACGAACACCTGTCAGGAGTTTTCCCGCTACATCAGCCCAATAAGGATCTCAATAGGACCTTCACAATCATCCACAATATTAATATTACAAGCAGCTAACTCTTTCAGGCAAAGGTTATCTACAATAGGTGGCACTGACTTACAAATAATTTGTTGACTAAGAACTTTAAAGTTACAATTATAATTTCCGTGCACACTTGATAGATATAAAGTGTATACATCATGTTTGCATAACTCTGTATTTTCCCCACCAAATAGAGAGTGTCGTAGATATTCACAATTCAGGGATTCATAGTTCATTTCTCGAGCTGTACTCTGTAATAAATAGGATCGCTGTGAAGCTGTGTCAATGATAGCTCTTGCAACACGTTTTTTTCCATTACTTCTAATTATAACTTTAAATGTTAGCAGCATTACACGTCTGGTGTAGCAGATACATTAGAAAGAGCCTGATCCACTTCAGAACTAATCTCAGTTTCTTTTTCAAGGTCAAATGATTGTTTGTCTTTAGACCTATTTATTTGTTGCAATTTTCTACATAGAAGAATGTGGTGTCTTTTACCACAACACAAGCAACTAGCTTTCCAATTGCAATCTCGGAGTGCGTGCCCAGATTTCAGACATAAAAAACAGTTACGAGATTGTTGAACAAGTGACTCCCGCTGACTTAAAGGTATTTTTCTTGCTTTTAGGCAATCTCCAGAGTAATGTGAATTGGAACAGAATATACATGGTTTTGACACTTGAGGCGAAGTTAAAAGATCTGTTGCACTAGGTACATCAAAAAACTCCCCACTCTCAATTTTGTTCTCAATTACCCTTTTCTCACTGCGAAATTTATTATAATTTGCTTCAACTTTTGATTTTGAAGTAATTAAACTTCGAGAAGCCAGGAAAATGCGTTCTTCTGCTTCAACTTCATCTTGTAGAAATTCTAAAATACATTCTAAATCATTTTTCTCAATCATAATTTTACTTTGGTCATTTCACTTCTCGAACTCTACGATTAGTAGATCTATGGGCGGGTTCAGGCACTCGACCGATCCAGGATCGATCCAATTGGTCGTGGAACAATGCGTCCAGTCTCATCGACCGGTCTGGATCAAAGTCGCCCAGTGTAATGTGTTCCATGGACCGGTCGTGGATCAAATCGCCCAAGAACTTTTTCCGAGTCATTTGATCCATTTGCAAATCCATTGCTCTGATTCGCCGTTGGTTATTGCTCTGGTTCCGCTATCTATCGGTCCTTACAAACGCGAATATGGATACAAGCATTTTTTTTTTTTTTTTTTTTAAGTAAAGAACTGTATAATTGTTTTAGAATTATAAATATATTCATGCAATGGATTGTAATATAATACAATAATGCAAAAAAAAAAAAAAAAAAAAAAAATCGAGTATTATTTAAATTTAATAAAATCAAATTTTAAAATACTCCCTGCTAACAATTTTTAAATTTTCAGTTTAACAAAATATTTCAAATATGTTTTGTACTGCTTTGTTAATATATTTGCATTAAATTTTAGCATTTAAACATAAAAGTAATTAACAATATTTAAAAATCAATATTTAATTTGTATTTAAATTAAAATATATATATATATATATATATTAAACATTTAAAATATTATTGATTGAAATCATAATTAATTCAATTTACAAACCAATCAATGAAGTGATATTTTAATTTTTTTTTGTAATCATTGATTTAAATCAAAATTTAAATTATATATTTTTTTTGGCAATGTGTAATAGTTTCATATTTCTTACTTTAGATCATAATAATAAAACTTGAACCTACTTCTTATTTACATCAAATATTTAATTGCTAAATATTTGCTTTAAATTTCAACATTCCAACTTAAAAATATTTAACAAAAATTAGCTTGATAATAAATCCATAAAATATTACTTAAAATTGTTTCCAATATATCGTTAAAATACAAAAATGCATAACTGAGGGAAATAATTAAAAAAAAAAAAAAAAAAAAATGCTGGAAAATTTTCTAAAATTAAAATTTTATTGTTGTTATTATTTTTTAAATAATTTTCGAAAAAGAATTATATAATTAATATTATTGTATCTCATTGCATATGTACCCAACTATGCAGAATAGAAAAAAATAGATATGCATCTATCTTTTTTTATTTATAGTTAAATTACATTTTTGATAAATGAATTAAATTTTTCTTTAACTAATTTAATTCTAATATTTTATAGCTAATTTCAAACTAAGCCTACAGATGGCAGCACTGATTTTGATCCAATAGAGGGATCGGAGTCGTCCAGCCTTTTCTTTCGACCGGTCGTGGATCAAATGTCTCAGGGCCCAGTTGGATCGGTCGAAGTGTTCCAGAGGCTGAACTCGCCCTATATCGCTCCCACGTTACAAGCGTGTCTTCGGGTAACGATGACTCAACTAGAGGAAATAACATAGCTCCGTATTTTTCTCTAGTAACCCCTAGTAATTCAAGTGAACGGAGTTTACTTTCCAATTGATAGAATAATTTTCGTAACGAATTTTTAGAACAGTTCTGTTTTTGAAGAACTAAGGCTAATAAATCTCTAACATATATTTGCATTAATAATTCTTCTCTACCAAAACGCATTTTTAGCTGTTTTAAAGCTTTTTCATAGTTATTACCACCTGGGGGGAAACTTTCAATTAATTCCTCAGCGGGACTTCCTTTTTCCATAGCTTGAGATAAATATGAAAATTTATCATGAAAATCAATATTAATGTCCTCATCAATTTTTTGAAACTGTCCCCAAAAATAGAGCCAATTTCTCACATTACCATCAAAAGTAGGTAATTTTATTTTTGGATAATGTAATAAGGTATTCGGCTGTGAGATAATATTAAAACTTTCATTTTTTGAAGAAAATTGTTCTCTCATTCATGTTTCTAGTTTCTGTTTTAAAGATCTCCAGCGATCAATATATATTTCTGACTCATCTACCTCTTTCTCAATATCTGCATCGGATGTTTTCTCAGGATACAACAATTGTTTAAATTTATCTTCACATGCTATCATTAATAAAGCTTTTTCTTCAATAAGTCTTAATTTATTAATTTTATCAGCACAATTCAGCTGAATTTCTTCCTCATCAAAATAATTACATGCTCGAGTAAACAGCCTTCTAAGCTGTTTTCTATCTTTCAATACAGCTTCCATATTATAACTCAAAATATTTATTTTAAACGTAATCTTCAATTTATTTAAATTTGTGAACAATATATTCAATTATATACATTAAAAACAATAGCTCTTGGTATTAGATTCATCAAAAAAAAAAAAAAAAAAAAAATCTTCACATAAATTAAGAAACAAATATCGTCTGCTTAATGCTATTAAATCAATTCTCTTTCATAAAATGTTCTTCGTTTAAAATAATTCTATCTCACAAAAATATAGAAATAGCTTACTTGCAGCCGTTAGCGGACGTCAGATGTGAATTATAAACTCAGATAAGACATCTACTTCGTATCAAAAAAGCACATATAGTATAAACTATATGTTCTTAGTATTAAGCAAGTATTAAGTAAACTATATTATTTGTATTTTTAAAACATTAAAAATACAAAAAAATTTAAAGTTTTAAAAATTTTTGTATTTTTATCTCATTTTAAAAGTTACATTGGTTTTAATATATTAATGAGACGTATAAATTATGTTTAATTTTATTACACATATAGTTTATTTACAGGATCTATATACAACTTGGAATAATTCTTTTACAGATGCAATTCACCAGACTGTGATGAAAATAACTCTTAGCACATATATAATTATCCGTTTCTATAACAGTACAATAACTCTAAAAGGATTTATACTCATAAAAATCCTCATATTTCAACTCTTACTCTGTATTTTAATTACTCTTGAAACGAAAGAAACTCTAATCTATCTTTTTCCGTTTGGTTTGGTTTGGTTTGGTTTGGTTTGATGAGTACTGAGATTTATTGCTTGCCTCTAGGGCCGCTTACATCTCGAAAAATCCACACCACAAGGGTTTACAAGTTTTTATTATAACAAGAACAGATACATGAGATACATATCATAAGACATCACAAACATCCATGCCCGCGCCAGGATTCGAACCTGGGACCATAAAATTCGGAAGGCAGCGTCCTACCGACCGAACCACCTGGCCGGCATCTTTTTCCTCACACATAAAAAAATAAATAAATAAAAACAACAACACTGCCGTTGCCATTTTCTCACAACAAACTCTTTCTATTCCAAAAACATCAAAAAACTGGTTGCAAAAAATGATCTTTTATTAATTTTGAAGAGACCATGGAGTTCAGATAGTCTCGTTCAATCTCTTTAATTTTTATGGGAGAAAAAGGAAGCATTTCCGAACACCTGGTGCGTATTTAAGCTGTAACTCACGGAGTAATATTAATAGGAGTTGAAGGTCCAATGGGAGAAAGCTACGAAACTGTGATCTAAATTTTTGGTAAATATTGAGGGCACCACTTGTCATTCCTCCCTACCTCGGCGCGGATATACTGTTGGGCGTGTTCAGTAAAGCGCCCGATCCACGACCGGTCGAAAGATTCCGAGCCAAAGCGTTCAGTGGTGTCGACCGATCCAGAGTTACATCGTTCAGTGGAGTGGACCGATCTCGACCGGTCGTGGATCAGAAAGCCCAGAAAAATTTCTTGATCCATTGGGTCACGTGATGGATCAAATGCGCAATAGGTTGAAAATCAGGCTCTGATTGACATTACGCAGTGAAAACCTGAACAATGAACCATCTGTTATTGACAATGATTGTTTATTTGTTTGATTAACTGAGGATTAATACAGATGTACCTATTTATATGCATTGTTTGTGCTGTAGAAAATAAGGTAAGTAATTCCATAAAATGCTAAACTATATTATATTTATTTATTTTTATTTATTTATTGTGTAAAAAAGATTTTTTACGTAATAACGATTTTCGATACGTAATTTTTTTTATTGATGAACGTAACATTCAAACATAAAATTAAAACAAAAATTTACACAATTTTAATTGAAACAAAAAAATATATATTTTTTTAATTCGGACGCTATCATATTTTGTTAATTTAATATATAAAAATAAGCTGGGGAAAATTATATTTCTTTTTTTTTTTTTTTCAGACAAAGCTTTTTATTCATGCGATTGATTTTTGTTTACAAATAGAAAAGTTTGTAAACGATTGTATTTTTTACCTTTAAAATAATAAGTTAACTATAAGTAAATAAATTAAAATCCTTCCACATATTTTTAATTTAGGTAAAAATAAGTTTAAGATGTCAATTATTAAATTTAATAAACAAAACAGACTGTAAAAAAAGTAGCTATAAAATTATGCAGTGTTGTTTACATTGCTAGTTTATTTTAATATTCAGTCGGTAATAAGAGAAAAAGCTCATAAATTGAAGAAGAAAATAAGATTATTTTTTATATAAATCCATTATATTAACTGAACAGCATATTTTATATAATTTATTTATTTATTTAATTAATTAATTATTTATTTATTTTTTTCAAAAACGTTTTTGTTGTACATTTCTGTTCATAATAAAATTCGAAGAGAAAGAAAGGTGTTTTAAGTGCTCATTTAAGATAAATCTACTCTGCTACTTTAAAAATAAATGTAACGTAACATTCTTAACATTTTCATGATTAAAATTTATGCGTGAATTTAGAAAAATCATAACCAAAGTAATGTATATTAGTAATTTGTCAGTACAATCAATTAATAGCTTCTTATTTTTTGTTAGCAGAGTACAGAATTCTACATTAATAAGGAAGAAGTAAAACTGTTATTACATAAAAGATCTTTCTTTCTTTTTTTTTTTTTTTTTTTTTTTAAGAAAAAAACGTAATATAGTTTAGCATTTTATGGAATTACGTATTAAAAGTCCAGACTAAATGAACAACAGAAATACAATAATACAGGTTAAATTAGATAGATGGCGCTGCTCCTATCACGTCAAAATTGTTCCAAAGCGTTCAGTAGATTCCTGGCCCGATCCAAGACCGGTCTAGGATCAGTGACGTCATCGCCCGGTCGAATTGATCCATCTCGGGCGCTCTACTGAACACGGTCGTTGTTTTCAATAGAGCAGTTGCAAACAGCTGATAACAGCATGGCAACGTGGACAGCTTGCCCTCCGACATTGGTTGCCATGCGCCGTTGCCATGGTGATATGAGCTGTTTTCAACTGCTATTTGCTTACTGTGCTCAAAATGGCTTCTATTTATTCCCACGTGGAGTTGGCAGCCCTCCATCTACGTCACTCTGACGTCATATGAAACTTCTCAATAGAATTTTGCTCGAGTACATTTAAATTTTTTTATTTTAAGCAATTTAATTTCTTTGTAAGTTCTTAAAACTGCATAATTCAGATGTTTCAAATAAATGCTTCGTTCCTAGTTGCAAAACAGGCTATGATAGTGATAAGAAAAACAAAAAAAAAAGCCCTAGGAGAAAAATAAAGTCCGAGTTCGTGTTTTCTGCACCTAAAGTAAGTTTATTCTTTTTCTTTACAAAATTTCATCCATTCTCCTTCCTCCCAATTGTCCGTTTTAGCTAGGTTCGGTTCATAAGAACCGTCATTTTTTAAAAGCTTTCTTTCAAAGTAAAATTAGTATAAAATGGCTCTTAAAAAAAACATGTTGGTTAGAATACTCTATTTAATGAAATTTGCTTTCAATCGAAAATTTTTCAGCTTCATATTATTTTTAAAAAAATAATTAAAACGAGACGTTTCCCCATTGAATAACATTGCGGAAGCTGGAGAGAAGGAAGGATTGCACGCTGGCGCCATCTGTAAACATTAGAACTTCTCCTGTCTTTTTACTCCGTGCTGTAACTGAACTGACTCACATTAAAATGGTTATATTGCTTACTCTTAAAATGCTTTCTAATGATTTATTTGTATGTTAGCTTTTTGTTGTTTAGCCCATTAATTAATGATAACCACATAGGGCCCAAAAGAATGTGGGATGTAGTTAAACAATAATAAAAATAAAAATATGAATACACATCTAGCCATAAATACGGATGAAAAACAATATGTGCGTGAAGAATGCTTAAAATTTTTTTCTAATGATGATAATTTAATTGTGCATCTTCGCATTCATCCTGAAGAAAAATCATATGTGTGTGAATTATGTTTCAAAACATTTTTTTTTAAGAGAACACTAAAAAATCTTCCACTTGATACACGAGAAAAACCATATATGTGCGAGGAATGTTCTAAAGGATTTTCTCAAGAATGTCATGCAGAAAATCAACATGTCCTTACAGGAGAAAAGCCATATGTATGTCAAGAATTTTCTCGAAAGAGTAGTTTAAAAGGTCATCATCGCATCCATACAAGAGAAAAACCGTACGTATGTGAACAATGTTCTAAAACTTTTTCTCGAAAAAGCCATCTGAACACACACTTTCGTATTCACACAGGAGAGAAGCTATATGCGTGTGGAGTATGTTCAAAACGATTTTGTACAACAGGTGATGTAAAAAGACATCTTCGCGTTTATACAGGTGAAAAACCATATGTGTGTGAGGAATGTTCTAAAGGATTTTCCGATAAAGGTTGTTTAACAAGACATCTTAGAATTCATATAGCAGAAAAACCATATGTTTGTGACGAATGTTCTAAAGGATTTTTTGAAAAACGTAGTCTAGAAAAACATCTTCGCATCCATTCTGGGGAAAAACCATATGTGTGTGACGAATGTTCTAAAGCATTTTTTGAAAAAGGTAGCCTAAAAACACATCTTAGAATACATACCGTAGAAAAACCACATGTGTGTGAAGAATGTTCTAAACGATTTTTTACATCAAGTGAATTGAAAAAGCATGTTCGAATTCATACAGGAGAAAAACCGTACGTATGTGAACAGTGTTCTAAAACTTTTTCACTAAAAAACCATCTAAACACACACTTTCGTATTCACACAGGAAAAAAGCCTTATGTGTGTGAAGAGTGTTCTAAAGGTTTTTCCGATCAAAGTTGTCTAAGAAGACATCTTAGAATTCATACAGGAGAAAAACCATATGTGTGTGAAGAATGTTCTAAAGGATTTTCCGATAAAAGTAGTCTAAGAGGCCATCTAAGAATCCATACTGGAGAAAAACCATATGTGTGTAAAGAATGTTCTAAAGGTTTTTCTGCAAGTTATAATCTAAAAAGGCATCTTCGCATCCATACATTAGAAAAACCATATATGCGTAAAGAAATTTCTAAATGATTTTGTCAAAAGAGATAAAAAAAAAAAAAATGCGTATATTCAGGTAGAAACTATAGCAGGCGAAGTATGCACCATTTTTAAACATCTATGCACATATGTCGTAGAATAAGTGCACGTGTGCAAAGAATGTTCGTAAGTCATCTTTAAAAACATTTTTTTTTTCATCAGCTATATGTGTATGAAATGTGGTATAAAGTATTTTCTTAAAAGAAAGATTTAAATAGACATGTACTCGTTGATGTAAACTTATAAGTGTTAATAATTCCCGAAAATTTTCTTAAAAGGATGTTTTAATACACAAGTACAATCGCATCGAAAAATGATAATTCGTACAGGGTTGTTCGAATTAAAATGACCCAATTCCGATCCTTCTGACACCTGTTCTTCCCATCGGATTTTGATGACATTTTGTATATATGTTGTATGTACAGTCACCCAAAAAAAAAACGCCACCCCCCACCTAATTTCGCCGTAAATTATCGTAGAAACATTTGACTGGTACCGATCGATTTGTAATAACGTCTAGTTTATAACGGTATAGTTAAATTTTGCCTAAGGGGTCGTCTACATATTAAAACTGGCATTAACTTCATTTTCTTCAATGGCAACCCCTATTTTTGACTTCATATTCAGATTTCTGAGATCAAGGCGGTTCGAAAAACATACCTATTTATATACCTTAAATTAATTTTAAATAGAGTTACACGTGAAAATGTATTAGGGGTCCGTCTATACATTTAGAAAATATAAATCACGATCTACCACCCAGGATACATTATTTATTAAGTTTCACACCGGAAAAAAATTTCAGAAATGTTATTTATAAAATAAAAAAAAATGACTGATTCACAGAACTTTTTGAGTTAGTTTATGAATTAAAAGATTTTTATTGGTTTCTATTGATTAAACATCAGATAGTTCACTTCATACGAAGAAAATTAAATAGCTTGAATAGATATTAAAATATCTATCAAAAGAAAAAAAAAAAAATGAATGGTTTTAAATTTGTTTGAAAATTCAAAATTATTTTAACTCAAGCTGCCGTATAATTGTCTGAAACGGCGGCACTCAACCTGGTTCCCACGGCCGTTTCACAATGACAATGGGAGTTTGTTCTGATACTGCAGTACTTTCATTTTCTTTAATTGACTTTTTTAAAATATTAAAACAGATTTTTTTTTTTATTTATTTATTTTTTTAATTAATTATTATTTATTTTTTTCATGACATTATTAAAAACTTTTACATAAATCTCCACGATATTCTTTTGCTTTTATATTTTATAATGTGTAACAAATTAATATGTAAAATAATAAATCCTACTACTTAATGGGATGTTCTAAAATTCTACACTTTAACACAGATACCGAAGTGGACGGTGGGTGTAGAAAGGCTGACTACCCTTAATCTAAATCTTCACTTAAAAAGGTCAAAATGTTACATAACTCTTTTTTTTTTTTTTTTTTTTTAAGGAAAAAAGAAGAAGATATGGAGGAGAAAAAAAGATCAAAACGAATATAAAGCATATTAAACGTTAATACCCTTTAAACACTGGAAAAAGGCGGGGTTTTGTATTGTGTGTCATTTGGGAGCTGTAGAGTGCCAGAAAATTACTTTATGTAATAAAACTTTTCATTTAAAGGGTATTTAAAGCAGCATTATATTTAATACATAGACTATTCAGAAAAAAAATACCATTCATCTGGTTCATGAAAAATAAAGAACATTTTCTGGCATTGCTCTATGTATATACATTCTTGTCAACCTATCCCGGAAGATTACTGGTCCCGCCCCTTTCCGTAAATTTTTTTTCACATCAGTCTTTTTAGAGCCGTGTCAGCCATCGGTGGCTGACACTGATCTTTCCATTTAGGCTAAGTCAGCCGGCAGTGTAAAATATGATATAAAACTACCTGTGTATGATATAAAACTACCTGTACACACAGGGGCGGGAACTAACAATGTTACGGGTTAGGTTGGCAAGTATGCATATATATTTTGCTTGATTTATAAAAATTTATAACACATTTTCTACTTTTTTTTAGTATTTTGTGTTTATATCTCTCATTAAAAATAAATACAATATTCATATATAAACATTTCCATACAGTAATGTATATAAACATATTGATTAAAGAAGATTTGTTGATATTATATAATTATTCTTCTATCTGTATAGTATATTAACACAAATATATTTTGTAAATTTCGCAGCATCGAAAAACAGCAACATAGCTTCCATATCAAGGCTTAATGTAAATAGCCACGCCTTTTCACAAATTTTCTAAAACTTTATAATATAAAGCAAAATAATTTTGCATATTTGTAATTAAATCATTTAAGTTTTGTCTTCAATAATCGATGTAGTAAATACCATTGTGATTTATGCATACCAGCGTCACATATAGAGTCAAATAGGAATATGCAAATTTGTCTTTTTTTTTAAATAGTGTTTCAGCTAATCAGAGGCGGGGCTTCTTTTCTTTTGAAATTCTTTCACAATCCCTCGCCTACATTAAGATAACTTTACAAAAATATGCCAATTTGTATAATAAACATCGAAATATTGCTTAGGAAACAATAAAAATAACATAAAGGTAAATTAAAATAGTTTTCCGTCAAATTATATACAAACATTTACTTATAGAGGATACAGATTACAACAAGTGACGGCCCCCTAACAGGAATAAAAAGTTAAATATCACTGTAACTCAAAAAATAATGTTAGGAACGAGCTGTAAATTTGGAAACCTATGTTTTTGATGATGCCCGTTCTATTCGTGCAAAAATTAACATAGGTCATAATTCATAATTTTTTCAAATATGAATTTATTAATAATTTTCATAATTCAAAAAATGTTTTTTTTAGCAAAAATTTGCATGGTATATGTTTGGGTTACTTCATTCTAACGAATAAAAAAAACAGAATTTAAATATCATAATTATTTCGGAAGATATGATTTAATGTTTGTCACATTCATTTAACATTAGCACCCCCAAACTTTGACAGCTTATAACTCTATGAAAAATTGAGCGAAATACATAAACTATACCATTTTCCGTGATGATTTGATCCAAAGAATGCAAATAAATTATAAAAAATGGGGGTTACCATTGAAAAAAATGAAGTTGATGTCAGTTTTAATATGTAGACGACCCCCTAAGTAAAATCTAACTATAACATTATAAACTAGACGTTATTACAAACTGATTGGTACCAGTCGCATGTTTCTACGATAATTTACGGCAAAATTAGGTGGGGGGGTGGCGTTTTTTTGGGGGGTGACTGTACCATGTGGAAATGATGTCTGAGAGTGTTTAAAAAAAAGAGCTTAATTTTCGCCATCAGGTGGAATTGCGGCTTTTAAAGGAAGAAAAAAAAAAAAGAACTGCATTGGGAAGAGAGTGGACATTCTGGAATGCCGGCCGTCTTCATTGAGCTCCATTAGTGACAGGAGAGTCAAGTTCGCGGTCAGTCGTCTGCTAGCCGAATTACATCTCGATGAAGCAGCTTGGGAAAAGAGAAAATATAGTTCCTTTACTCTAGCCTAGAACATGCTAAATTCTAATTTATTTTTGTTGTAGTTTATATTTCCGTACTTGATTAAACCGTGAAAACAGTGCAAAACACTTAATATTTAAGGCCAGGGAACATTTATTTAATCTGTACTAAGTATTTATTTGAATTTTTCTCTTCAAATAAATTATTTACAAATGTGTCATTGATTGACGGACTTTCGTAGCTTACGCTAGAAATGTTCGTTTTTAAGGTATCGGAGATTTTTTTTTTTTTAATTACAGGAAAGGAGCGATGCTTATTTATATAAAAAAATATTTTTTCTCGTTGACTAGTACTATTAGAGGGTGATTAGCCACGTTTTAATTCTTAAAATATGCATCTATAAGCACCTTTCAAAAATATTTTAGAAAAGGGGGGAAAAAAAACAGTTTTTGCACACATTGGCATAATTTTAATTTATATATTAATATAATTTTAATTTATATATTAATATAATTTTAATATATATATAATAATTTTAATATATTAAAATAATGAAATCCAATTTGATAATAATAATATATATGTCTGACGAAATGCATGATAAAATAATATAACATCAAAAATTGCATAAGGGTTATTAGAAACCTTAAAATGTGATAAACTCAGAGAGAAAAAATAAGTAGACTTGGAAATCCTAAAATAAAAATAACTTGGGTTGGTTGCGGGATAAAGGTCAATTGCTCTGGGGTAGGGGGGGGGGCTTGTCTTTCGAAAGGGTCTTAGCCCGTAATTACGTGAGTTTCGGAGAAAACCATGGAAAACTCCGAACGACTAAGTTGACGAGCGTAACCTAGGATCGAACCTTGCACCTCCCATCTGCCAGCTTTTATCGCTGAACTGCTCGGCCAGGTGGGGCCTACAACAACTTAAAACTAGTATGTTGTGGCCACCACAAGGCTTTCTTCTATTATTTTCCTATACAAATTCACTCAGTAAAAATAATTTATTAAAATTATTATTAAAAAAAAATATCTTCTATGATAATGCAGACGATTTCCATATTAGAAAAGTAGTGTAACATTAATTTTAAAAAAAGTCCATTTTATTCTCAATATTAAAAAAAAAAAAAAAAAAAAAAGATTTTTTTTTTTTTTTCCTAAGTTTTTTTTTTTTTTTTTTTTTTTCGTGAAAATTTTAAAAAAATCGATAACTTTGTTTTAAATTATCACAGAATTACAGTTCAACCATTCGTTTTAAAGTTATTGACAAGACCTTTCGAAAGATACGCATATAGAAAATTTACCCCCCCCCGGGGGGGGGGAAGCGATGCCCCCACACGCACAAAATTTTTTTCCTAGTTAACTACTACTGTTATCACTAATTCATATTATTTTTACAATCACAAGTTTAAAATAACGCTCATTATGTACATTTATACGAAATTTTGTCTTATACTGCCATGTTAAAAATTTAGAAAAAGCGGAATGGCAACGCAATCTTTAGGACAATTTTTACCAAAAGTTGATAGGCACTAATTTATGTCAAGGTGTAACTACATACCAATTTGTATGAAATTCTGTGCTGTAGTTCCTGAGATACAGTTGCCACAAAGTTTTGTCACACACACACACACAGAGAGACAGACAGACATTTTCTAAAAATGGTTAAATCGTGTTCTACAGCTCTCAAAACGTGTAAATCTATCAAAAACCCGAGGTCGAAAATTTTTACGAATCCAATACTTTCTTCTATTGAATATAGAAGAAAGTAATAACAATGTATCTTTGATTTTATACAAAATATTTTTTAAACTTTTTTTTTTTTCTACCATGACTTTTAAATTTAAAAAGTGGTGTTTGTACAGTCTTTTTAGTAAAATCAATAATATAAAAAAATGTTATCACATTTCTTTTTCTACAATTTGATTTTTGTGAAAAAGATAAAAAATTTTCGTATTAAAATAAGCTTGAGTACTATTTTATATCAGATACTTTGGATTTGTGAAAACTGTGGTTTGAACTAAAAAGTAATTTTTGGCAGAGTTTATCAAACAATGTTAAGACAAAATTCCAAATATTCTATTTAAGACTTGAGAGATTTTATTCTTACTATTCGAATGCATATCGTCAAGTGCATATTTTATCGAGAAGTACTAAGATACTTTGTGAAAAAAGTGTGGGATCAATTTCGAAATATTTTTTCAAAAATTATGTCATTATTTCTTGTAATACACATAAGATAACTGCTTATGGAAATTTAATAAATATAAAGGAATAGATTAGTTTATTCATACAATAATATAACATGTTTATGAACTTCTATTTTAACCCTTTCAGGGGCGGTGGCTAGAGGGTCTATCCACCTACTTTAGAAATTTTTCTCTAAGTGTGGAGTGGCTACTTTTTTTATCCACTTTTATGAAAAGTTAATGTGTACTTCTAAAATTGAAATAGAGATGGTAGCACTTCAGTAACTTTAAGCAGGATGTGCCTGTGACCTTTTTAAATGGACAAGTTGCGGGAAAATTCTTTGAAGTTTCTTTTATATATTTTTATGAAAAATAATTTTTTATTCAAAAGTATTTGGTAGTGTAAATATACTGTAATGCACCTTTTAAATACAACAGATTTACATATTATCTTAGATCATTAATTTTAGTTTGATTTTTAGGAGCATCTTTTAGGTGGATAGACACAGTGGCTAGAACGCCTAGCCACCACCCACAAAAAAATCCCCACATGCTGAATTTTTTTCTTCATCAAATATGACTTGTAGGGGATGTTTACTTTATGATATATATATATTTAAAAGGAAATTCAATCATTTTTACTTAGTGCCCCTGAAAGGGTTAAAGAGACACATTGGGCATTCGAGATTAAAGGGACAAGTTGGGCATTTGTACTCGATAAAATGAATCAGATATTTTATCTATGGAACCTAAATTTCTTTTCTTTACCCTAGCGATTTTTACAACCATACGCTGCACAGCTCATAACCATGATTATTCACGAATTATGTCCTAAAATTTAAAAGAAATTTGAAAATAAAATATACGGATACATGTAACCCAATAGGACACACGCGCTGTTTTTCCCAACCTTCTCTTCCGAAACCATGGTACTGTATTCATCCGCTCTGACCGCTAGATTACATGATACCAGATAGGAAGCTTGCTCTCCTGTTACTATGGAGCTCAGTGGCCGTCTTAGGGAGGCATACTATTGTAACAATCGCAGCTATCGTAGATCACAAGTCTGGTCGTAGTCGTAATTTTGATACAAATGTTACGCCATCGGCCATATTGCGTCGTATAGTTGTGATTGTTGTCATAAAAATTTGCGACTGCCTACGCTCTCCCGTAAGCTCTCACAAATAATATGGCGGATATTAGGGTTGATCAATCAAAATAAAATATTTATTTATTTAATTATTCTTGTGTGTGGAATGCTATTATTGATACAGAAAATTAAATTAATAACCTTTGTATAATTTAAAAATGACAAGATTTACTTCATTAAACGTGATATCGCACAAACACGAAAATGACCAATTTGTTCATTTATAATTCATTATTTAAAAAATTGTATAATACATTGTATAATAATGCGAAATGAACAGCATATTTCTCATTTTCTATAATAATAATTATTACTATTATTAACTGTATGTATATTATTTTGTATCGTTTGTTCCTTGTTAAAAAAGTCAAACTATATTTTTAAACTAAGGGTACTTAATGTGTTAAGGACTCCTTAAATATCATTCACAGGTATACATGAATTCTTTTAATAATAGATATATGATATACTTATCATTAATAAGTCTTCCCTCGCCATTCTTTCTGCAGACAAGTAGGAATTTTCAGTGATTTTGCATGTTAAATAGTTTAACCCTCATTTATCACAGAAGTCATTAAATAATATAAAGCAGCTTGATACAACTACAAACCAAAATTCTAAACTGATTTTCAACAAAATTATTTAAATTGTAGAGTTAAAATCATTATTATGAAAAAGAAAAACTATATATGTGGGGAATTAATTTTGTATCTAAAAGTAGATTATGATATGAGAGAGTTACTTTCTAGAATTATTAAGCTGTTGGTGAAATGCTAAAATTCATTAATGGAATTTTTTTTTTTTTTTTTTTTTTTTTTTTTTATTCACAAAATTTATATATTCAGTCTCTTATTTATAAGATTATTGTAACTCCTACATTCTGAGATATTTTAACTCCTACAATATTTTAAGCATTAAAATTCAGAAATATTCTTTAAAGTTTTAACTTTCCAAATTTAGGTATATACTATAGATTACATATGTTTACTTTAATTTTCTTATTGAATTGAAACATTTATGTTTAATAGTTTTAATGTAAGTAATGATTTAAAACCATGGGATAATTTGGGTATACATTGCATTTTATTAATTAGGGAATGAAAAATAATCATTTTTTGTTTATAAAATGATTATTTTTCACCCGCATCATCGTTACCTAAGGTTGTATATGCTGAAAATAAGCTTGCAGCACTGATATTGACAAAAGTTTTGTTTTCTAAAGATAGCAATGTAAACATATCCATATATTATTAATTTAAATTAAGTTGTACTGATTCAAATTCATCATTTGAGATAAAAATGTTTTCACCACTTGTGCAAAGTAGCTTTTGAATTGGTTTTTATAATCATTTTCATTCAATTTTGTGTCCTCTAAAATGACCTCTTTTTCAAAATTGAATGTCTTCTATTTTCTTATAAAATAAAAGACATTGCATATTTTCTCCTCTTTTACCAGTAAAAATTTCTGGTCACCTTATACGTAAAAAATAGAGTAAGTTAGAAAATGTTTTATTATGAAAGATGCTACATTGAGTAAGAAAATTTTACATATACTTTTTTTTTTTAATTAAATCTTCATGTAATGCAGAGTTAAATGAATGCTTTGCTTAGAAGGAGATCTAATAATATCTTATGTGTTTAAATATTGAGTTATTTTTGCTAATATTTCTGGACTATTCTTTTATAGATAAAATAATTTATTGTACTTTAAGTTACATTGAAATTAAAAGGTTTGTAATCCAGCTATCTCACTGTTTGAATTAATTAATAAATTTCTTAATTTAAGATTTTAAATTGTGTTTTTTTCATGATTTAAGGAGAGGTTGGGTGGGGGGGGGGGGGAGAGATAAATTTTCTTGTGGTTAATTTAGATTTTTTTTTTTTTTTTTTACTTGTTGCATTGGAATTTTAAAAGACAACTTGTTGTTATAATACACTTTTAAAGCAAAAAAAAAAAAAAAAAAGGCAAATAAATTTGGGTTTACTTTGTATAGAGGACACACATAATTTTGATTTACTTATTGGTGAATTGATTCACAAGAGTTGCTTTTTCACTTTTAAGATTTTAAACTTTGTGTATAAAATGATTTTTCTTTCTTTCTTTCTTTCTTTTTTTTTTGGGGGGGGGGGGAGAGGGAAAATACTGCTCTGCAAAAAAAAAAATATATATATATCGAGATCTGATATCATTCTTGCTCATTCTTATGTGAAATGACCTCTTGAATCCGAATATGGCTCCCATTTTGCCTAGTCACGCACCGTTTTCTAGATACACCACCCCCTCTCTGAATTTCACTCCCTGTTCGATAATTTTATGACCATCAATTTGATTTGAAGAATTAAAAATAATTAATTTAACACCTAAAATAAAAAATATATATATAGTTTAAAAAATAACATTAATAACAGATTAAAAAAATATAAGATATGTAATACATAATTTCAGTTTCCTCCCCAAAATTTTTCCCTTGTCGCAAATGTCAATGTTTTAGAATTTTCCAACTCTGTAGCCTCTCAGAAGATATTTAACAGTTAAAATTATCCTCTCCCCTCCTAAAAATAAAATTCATAGCCATAAAATCACTCAAAAATGATAAAAAATAGGGGGCTATTCCTAAAAAAAGGTGGATGATAGGGCAAAATGGGCATCATATCCGGGTTCAGGAGGTCATTTTACATAAGAATATGTTGAAATGGTGTCAGAGGCAATTTTCATGTCGATCGGTGTAATGGAACTAGCTGTTTTTGTTTAAAAATGCATCCAATTTTAAAAGAAGCTTTTTCTGCATCACAATCGCATCTTTTGCACCATAATATTTGTATATTTTAGAATCCAAGTGGCTTCAAGAATGACACATAATCCTTTAATTTAAGTGTTATAATTGCTATTTGGTACTTTCATATTAATCGCATGCTGGCAATTTATTCTTTTGTATTAACTTGGCTCGTGAAGTACAGTCGACTAGTTACCATGGCCAACCAGTATATTTTAACTGGCAACTATGTTTTCAACTTTGAAACTTAATTTTTTAAAAATATTTTGATGAAAAAATTGGTTCTCGATTCGGGCTCTGATTCCACTCACGATATAAGCAAACTCTCAGCGTTTTCATTCTCGTTTCTCTTACCACGTTTTGAGACACCGTGTTAAATCAATACACTATTAGGGAGGTTACACCACTTTTCTCTATACATGTTTTACAACTTGGTGATAAATTGCTGCACTGTCTTAGGGAATTGGTCTACACAGCTCCTCATTTGCATGTGCTTTGCGACCAGGTGCTGAATCGTTGTACTGGTGTAATGATATATTAATAGTGATAGTGTATTAATTTAGTGTAATTAATAAAACTGTTATTTGTTTAACTTAAATAGTTATATTACTGTTTTTAATAAACTTATTATTTAAATGTATTTCAAGTTAAAACATCTAATAAAACTTATGACATTTCACTTAAAAAAAATTTTTTTTGGAAAAATGCTTACAAATAGAAATACTATATATGACATCCCTTTCTACAAAATACTGTCAGTGTGACGTCAAACTGACTCCAAAAAAAACAAGCTATCTTTATTTTCTATTTCGTTTAATACTAAGACTACATGTTAGCTGACCCACACGGCATTGCCCGGGCCCATTATAATAACCTTAAATTTGTATGATTTTATATCTTTAACTCTATTTTGTTTGAATTTCTATTTTTAAATAAAAGCATCTCAAAAAAATAATCATCTGTAACAAAAAAATTACTTCAAACCGAACGGAACTAGGGCTCGTGACCCTGGTGCCTGCGGCAACGTATACGCGAGCTGCTAATAACGTAAAAAATTCTCAAAAATTAACCTTGAACCAAATGAGCCTCTGACTCGTGTTTCCGCTGCCTGTGGCTGTGGCACTGTATAGCAGGCATGCTACACACACGCTGCAAAATCCACTTTCCTCTACCAGAGAGCACAGTATGTTGTGTACAAACATCACCAATCGCCTTGAATTTCCAAGACCTTTCAAATATGGTGTCAACTGCAAAATCCTTTAGTTGCCAGGGATGAAAGTGGTTATCGTTACCGGCACCACTATTTTTATTTAGAAAAAATGAGCGTATTTTTACTCTAATATCCTTTGATTAAACAGGGTACAGATTATTGTAAAAAAATTCTGGTGGAAGAGTTCCGCCAAAAGTCGGAAAACTTTCATCCCTGAGTTGCACTTTCCACCGCCAGGGCCACAGTCTGTTCTGTATGAACATCACCAACGGTCAGAAAATACCAAAACCTTTAAAATAAGGTGTAACATGATAGAGTCTACTATGAAATCACTTAGTTCCATTGTTCACCACCAGGGGGCACACTATATTATATAGAAACATCCCCAATCAACATGAAATTTCAACACCTTTCCCTAACAACACACACATCCATAGTACATCATGGGGATATCCATGGGATGTCACTTTATCCATAGGATATCCTAAGGATATCATTTGGAGAAGATGTGCTGTCAGGGATTATCACCAATCTTCTTCAATTTCCAATACCTTTCAAATAATGTGTCACATCCCAGACAACACGAAATCATCCTCAGGATGTCCGAGGATCAACTTTTTCGGATTTCCGATTTTCTTGAGGATAACCAAATCTTATTCACAGACATCCTCTGTTCATCCTCAGTATGACAAGATGTCCGCAGAATCTGTATCCGAGTAACTTTCAAAATACGTCCCGGGAGGCCAAAATCTGACTGATAGAAGGACATTTATGACTATTTTAAAAAACTTTAGGCATCCTGAGGACATTCTAGGGATTACATTCTGAATTCCGCTGAGGATCATCACAGGATGTTTCCTAAACAATGGTATTTCACCTGCAACACTTTGCCGTTCCCATTTAATTCCAAAACCCTATTAACGATGCTAAACTTAGGGACTTCAATGCCCACCACAAAATCTTACCCGTAACAGAAGACTATTTGCTTCGAAGGTTACTCGTCCATTATTCATATCAAATCTGACTTCTGAAAATATTGGTGATAGTTGAATAAAAGAGTCCTTTAATTTTATAATTGAAAAAATTGTATTTTTTAGAATAATTTGTTTTATTAGTTATATATAAATATATATTTCTTTTATCTTTGCTTCATTCTAGTTTTTAAATAAATAAAGAAAAAAAAAAAAAAAAAAAAACGCAACAACACTCAAATTCAACTTTAATTTTCAGAAAAAAACCCCTTAGGAAGACCTCCACGGAAGGTACTCTCCCTCTAGCCTAGGATCCAAGAACAGTCAACTGGCCTTATCCTGAACACCAACACCAACACATTTCATTCTGAATATATTTTTTTAATGGATAGTAAGACGTCATAAAAAAAATGTTCTTGAGACATCTTAAAATGGACGTTTTATTTTAGGATAACTTAAGATATCTCAGAGACATCCAAACTAATTTGTTCCCTGTATTTTCTGTCCGGACATGCTGTGGATGTCCGTATTTTATCTATTTTATCTTAGGACGAAAACAGGACATTTGAGACTTAAAAAGAACATCCCAGGGATGTCATGTGCTATCTGGGATGATGGTGTTAAGTGCAAAATCCTTTAGTTGCACTTTCCACCACCAGAGGGCACAGTGTGTTCTGTACGAACATCACCAATGGTCAGAAAATACTAAGACCTTTAAAAAAAGGTGTAACATGATAGGGTCTACTACAGAATCACCCAGTTCCATTTTTCACCACCAGGGGGGACACTATATTGTATACAAACATCCCCAATGTACATGATTGAAGTCCTTTAAAATGTGGTGCTACATGTGTGTCTAGAATGGATTTCCCTCTCAAACTAATCTCCCCCCCCCCCCAAATCTACTTTTCATCTTTAAAATCGGAAATTCCAAAATTACAGAAATTGATTTTATAGTATTCGAGTCTAGTCCCCCCATGTACAACTTCTTTACCGTGAAGTATTTTGGAACAGAGTTAAGCTCACAAATATGTTTTTAACTCCTGCCCCCCATGGTGGGGAACCATTCGGACTTTTTTTTTATTTTTCTCTTTTAATGACACATCTACAGACCAAGATCTTTTTTAGACACCTCAACCAAATTTTTACACCAAGCCGTTCTCTCGATTTAATGGATACAGACAAAACACATTTCAAATTAATATATAGATATTCAATAATACATCAACCATGAAATTTCATTTTGTAATACTGTAGTGGAATGCTGATTTATTTTTTTTATATCAACTATGTGAAAAATACCAGAGCCGGGAATCGAATCTATATATCCTCCGCTCGATTTCTGGTTCTGGTATTTTTCACATAGTTGGTATAAAAAATCAACCTTACACTCCAATCTTTCTAAATGAAATTTCTAATTTTACTGCAAATTCAGAAAACTTTCTGCGAATTATTTTCACACATTTATTTTGATTTATAGAAAACTGGCCCTTCAGAGAGGTGGCCTTTTAAAAAAGTTTGTCCTATGGCACAACTTGCCAGTGTTCAAAAAATTACTACCAAATCAATATCTGACTTGCACTCGACTATAAAAACGTAATCCAACTTTTCCGACAAATAAAACACAGAGTTAAGTTATCATGAAACTATTCATTCTTATCTAGCAAAAATTAATTAAAACCTAAGAAAAAGTAATAAATACTGTGTCTATACTGTGTGTAATAAATACTAAACAGATCAAAAGGTTTCATCTTTCTAACGAGTTAATATTTTGGATGTTTACCAGGTAACTTAGTTGGTATAGAGGATTAGAATCGGTGAATAATTCTGATTTAGAATCAATCAATAAAATAACTGATTTAAATAAATGTGTGATGAGCGAGAAAGAAATTAAAAATTGTTAAATATTTTTTTATTTAAAATTTTGTAGTAAGGAAGAAAAAAAAAAGCGAGGGGAGATGTGTTATTTTCTTCACTGGCAACAAAAACAAAAAACAGCAAAAAGTTTTAAAACGGTAAATTACATTTTTTTAGCCATCTGTAAATATAATATGGTTAAAAAGAAAAAAAAAATTGTAATACTGCATTTGTATTTACATAAAGAAAAGAAAAATGTATTTCATGCGAATGCTACGGTAAACTCAAATATTGAATGAAATAATTCCTTTGTGGAACAAGTTGCACAGCAAACCTTCTCCAAATATTTGAACTGTAAGTTCACTTTCCAACGTTGGTTTAAATAAGCTTAGTATTTCAAAAGTTATCATGGTGGCATATTTTCAAGTGACTGCAACTTGAAAACAAAATGGCAGAGCAATTTGTCCACTGAACTTATCATAAAAACATTTATATAAGTTTACTACCCAACTTTGGCTTGAATTGATTGATTGATTCAGTGTTTCAAAAGTTATTGTAATAATAAATTTTCAATTAGATCTAATTAATTTAAGGTATCAGTTTTTTTTTTTTTTTTTTTTTTTTTTGTAAGAAAAGAGCGTGGGAATTTCATTAATAAACTTGGTTGAGACACTTATATGGCCTATGTATAAATCAAAATTCAAGAAAATCCAATCTTAAATACACTTTTCACAATGTGGATTTGTAATTTTCAAGTGACCTCTTGAAAATAAAATAGCAGAGCAATCATCGTAAATGAACTCATCCTATTTGTAAGATAAGTTCGCTGTCTAATTTTGGTTCGATTTGGAGTATCATTTTGGAAGTTACTGTGATGACAAAATTTCTATTATATATACCAGGTGTATAAACTTAAATCCGCTGTTTGCGTATAGATGGCGCTAGTGAGTGTATTAACAGCGGACATTTAAATGTCTTATTGTTTTTGTATTAGTTTGACGTCTGTTCACATAAATCAGTGCAAATCGTTAGTGATTTCATATAAAAACATTAATTTTTCTTCGTGTAAACATGTCTCGTTTTGTACCAAAAAAAGAGCATATGCGGGAAGCTCTGCTTTTCTGCTTCAATTTGAAGAAATCAGCTGCCGAATCGCATAGAATGCTTGTGGAAGCTTATGGTGACAGTGCTTTGTCAGAAACAACTTGCAGAGACTGGTTTCGTCGGTTCAAAAATGGCTATTTTGACTTAAATGACAAAGAGCGTGAAAATCGGCCCCTAAAGTTTGACGACCATGAATTACAGGCTCTTTTGGACGAAGATGATACCCAATCGCAAAAAATGCTTGCCGAGAAGTTAGGTGTCACTCAACCAGCCATTTCTATCCGTCTACATGCCATGGGAAAAGCCTTATTATCAACAAAGACATGACAAACTGATTTTTCTTCATGATAACGCGCCAGCACACACGTCAAAATTGGTCCAAAATTATCTCAAAACTCTTAACTGGGAGGTGTTACCCCCATCCCGCTTAATTCACCAGACCTGGCTCCTTCTGATTATCTCCTGTTTTCATCAATGGGCCATGCACTCGCCGAACAGCACTTCGTTTCTTACGAAGACGTTCGAAAATGGCTGGACGAGTGGTTTGCCTCAAAAGATAAGGAATTCTTTTGGCGTGGAATTCACCAATTGCCCGAAAGATGGGAAAAAAGTATAGTTAGCGAGGGAAACTATTTTGAATAAAATTTTGTTTTGCTTTATATAAAAAATAAATGTGCTTTTATTACTAAAAAACAGCGGATTTAAGCTTATACACCTGGTTGATTAAAAAAACAAAACGAAAAAGTGACTGTAATAGGTTGATTTCTGATTTACGTACATGGTGCTGGCAGAGAAGGAAATCTAAATATATTTAATACAATTTATTTAATGTTTTGCAAAAAAAAAAAAAAAAAAAAAAAAAAATCAAGTTTTTTTCCCCTTAGCTTAATTTAGGATAATTTTTAAATATAAAGTTTTTAAATTATATTATTTAATATAAATAAAGCTTAAAGCTTTTAAATTTTCTTTTAGGCTCTTTCGGTAGATTTTACCAATTGCCCACTGCATAGCTCTGCTAGACTAATATGTAATGTCACAGTGTAAAGTAAAAGAAAAGAAAAAGAAAAACAGCACTCGCTGTTGATTTCATTCTGCAATGATCATGTTTACATAAATCTTTAAATAATACAGATAATTTTTGGATGTAATATGCACTAAAATGGACATGTCTATATTAAGTTCACATGTTTATTTATTTTTGCTTAAAGACACTTATTACATAAAAATACATTTCAATATAATATCTACAAGATCTGGTGAAAAATCTAAATCTAGCTGTAATATGGCCATATCATGTTATGTACTTTCACCTAATCTACATGAATTTGTGTTGACTGGGTTCTTTCGTTAATAATAATGTTCTATATACTTTTTAAAAACCAACTTCAAACTAAAAATAACTTTTTGAAACACTAATCAGTAGAATAATAGTTGTAGTGATTATATAATTATAAATATATATTAGATAACTGATTTATAAAGACATTAATTAGATTCAATTTTTCAAAAGCTGCTTTTCGATGTTAGAAAATGAAAGATTATAAGGAAATATTTTTAAATATCTTGCTTTTAAACAACTTCAAAATTACTTATTGACACTTTGTTTATATTGAAAAAATTAGACTAACCCCTCTCTTTCCCATTTTGTGTAGGACTTTTACAAAATACATAAATAAAAGAGAAAATATTTTATAAATAAAACACTCTTAACCCGGTGGAAGGCGCGCGCTAACCCTCGAACTGTTGGAATTCAGTTGCAGCTGCCTGATGCCATAAGTGTGCTAATTCGCCAAAAATAGTAAACTCTCATTTTGTTCCTTCTGCTCAGTTTGTGTCAGCGTTTTCTCATCATTGACCCCATCATTACATTATTGTTAGCAATACATGGAGCAAACAGATTTAGCGAAAGCCTCATATTTGTGCAAACAATAATGAAAGTGTAATTTGAAATAAAGATCTGCCATACGAAATTTGTATACGAAGGTTTACATAGCTCGAATAGTTTTGCTTTTTAAAGTAAGATATTAAATGGAATATTAAACGGTTTGTTGGTTGGGTTTTACGTCACATTAGTGTTGCGCTTTGGGCAATTGGCAAATAGTCTGGGACTTACCCATAAGGATGGTCCTGGGAAAGTAAATGGAACTGGTGCTTTGAGAAAAATGCTATGAATAGAATTACAAGTCTTAATAAAGTTTCAAGTTGTATCGGAGTTATGGCTTTTGATAAATTTTTAATATTGTAGGTGCATTGGAAAATATTTTTGATGAAGTTCTGTTATGATTATCATTCAAAATGATTCTCCGATTTAATCTATCTTCACCATGAAGACTCCATTCCCCTCCATGGAGGACCAAAATTTTGATGATATGTCTTCGAGTGGCGGCTCGTATTGGGGGTACTTCATCGAAACGGCTAGAAAAAGTACAAAGAATGGAACTTTTATTCACCTAATTGGCTGATTCGCTTATTTCGACAATCTAAGTAAATATGTTAACACTTCAAGAGCCAATTAAAAGAAAACGTTTTCGTTGTTAACATACTGTTTTTAGTAATTAGCCTGCAGCCCTCCCAAAACGTCACTCACGAGCCGCCACTGATGTCTTCGGACCACGTTTCGGGGCGTATCTTAGACAGTTGCCATTTGTCAATAGTGTAGCACTAGTGCTACCTAAAACCTATATAATCTCAACCATGTACATACATTTATCGGTAAATATAAGATGTCACCGAAGCAAGGGAGCCATCTACTCCGTAGAGGATCAAAATTGTGATGGTATGTCTCTGGACCATCCTTAGGAGTGATTCCTTATACGTCGCCAATTGTCCAATAGTGCAGCACTAGTACGACGTTAAACCCAGCCTGCCTACCCACCCTGTGAATATACAAAATATATACACCCTTAAGTGGTGTGTCCTAGACTGTAGCCAATTGTCTTAGCGTACTACTAGTGTGACATAAAACGCACGTCCGCTCTCTCTCTTAGAGTTACATACAAACGGAACGCTTGCAATTTCGATGACTTAAATTTTGCAATTTTTTTGCAAATACAGTCGGCAGTAAAAGTATCCGAGCACTATCGAAAATTCTATGTAAAAAAAAGTACACTTAAGTCAGTTTTGTTAAATAAATCCTTGTCGAATCCTGTTCTTAGTCAGTCTAAGCACACGATTCGACAAGGATTTATTTAACAAAACAGTGTGCTTTTTTCACATAGGAATTTTTGCTAGTGCTCGGATACTTTTGCTGCCGACTGCAATCATAGATTTGGAACGCTTGGAAACGGCTTTGCAACTGGAAGTGTTTCATTCGTATGTACCCCTAAAAAGTTTTAGCAGTTGTGGTGACTCAATCATCCCATGCGAGTGCTACCGGTCTAATTAATTTAATGATATTTTAATGAATACAAATTAAGGGAGCCGCGCTGAGCGGGATTAACGTTGCGTTATGCTACGCAATGGGCAACTGGAGACGCTCTATATTTAGTTGGTTGATTTTTAACGTCACACTAGCACTGCGCTATGAGTAATTGGATGTACCCCTAAAGATGGTCCGGAGACATGCCATCACAATTTTGATCCTCCACGGAAGGTATGACCTCTTAAGGTAATATATTATAACTAAATTTAAATATTCAGTTTTTTTTTTTTCCGTTATTGGAAGACGCTCACTATATACTTATAGAGATTAGTGTATAATCGATTTTAAACATTTTTCTCCAAAAGTTATTTTTAAAAAAAATGGCGTTTGGAGGAGTTTTTCTTTTCTTTCTTTTTTTCATCAAGAATGAGGTTGAGTGAGTTTAACGTCTAACTAGAACTGCGCAGTGGGATATTAGCGATAGTCTGTGATTAACTTTAAGGGATGGGTTAGAGTGTTATATTATTTACATATAATATTATGTGTATTTAATTTTATATATAATGTTTAATTTATATATATATATATATAATCAAAACATGTATGTGTATATATAATAAATTGTTTCTATACGTATTTTAAACCCTAGGCTTATAATCAATATTGTCTCCAATCCTATGCAGTTCTAGAGCGACACTAATAAACCCTTTCTAGTCTAATCCACATGTATTCAGCGTTCTGTTTGACGTAACTTGCACTCTCTTACGTATGCTGTGGAGGGTTGCAATTTTCGGCACGATAAGAAAAGCGCCATCATGGCGATTTTTCGAAACCAGATACCTATTCCAATGAATTGTCTTTGTTGGGGTAACTGAGTCACCCCTGCGAGTGCTACCGGGTTAAATGAACTTTTTATTACGAAAATAGGAAAAGTACTATATGTGTAAGTTTAACTAGTATGTTAATATATAGTTTTATTTTATATTTTTTCTCTACATATACATCACACAAAAGACACTTTTTACTGAAAAATGAAATTAAAATAAAATGTAATCAATCACTTCATTCGTATTTAAAAATTGGTAAATATATCATAATTTTTTTTTCAAATGTTTGTAAATATAAACATTGCATTGCAGTTGCACACGGCACACCGGGCACACCTACATATCATGACAATCGTTAAAATAATCGAATTGCCAGTTACCGGAAATCACAAATTTGCGATCGAAGGGTTGCCATTTGTGATAGTCATAAATGTTACAATAGTATCATAATTTGTGAGCCGATCGCAAATTCCAGGATTTGTGATCTACGATTACGATAGCTGCGACTGTTACAATAGTATGCCTCCCTTAGTGCCAAATCGATTTATGAAACAATTTCAGATAGGAAGATTAAGCAAATAGAGAGCAGCAATTGGTCAGACGTAATTACTGTAGGAGGAGCCAAAGCTGACAATTCAATGAATCGTTCTTTTCATGAGGGCCGCGGTAGCCCAGTCGGTAGAGCACCGTCCTCGTAATTGGAAGATTGCGGGTTCGTTACTCGAGCCGGCCAAAGAACGTCGTGTACACTAATGGTGGCTGGTGCACGTAAAATCTGTCGTGGCCGCAATGTCCTCCATGTTCCCATCAAAAATTATACCTCTGGGGGTCACCGAAGCGGAAGAGCCATTCCTTCCGTGGAGGATCAAAATTGTGATGGCATGTCTCCTGACTACCTCTAGGGGTGTGTTCCAGACCGTCGCCAATTGCCCATCTGCGCAGCATTAGTGCGACGTAAAACCCAACCATCCAACAACCATTCGTTCTTTTCATGAATCTATCAAAACAACATGGCTTCGTCTTCGTAGACTATCGCTAACACTTACAAATACAAAATAAAACGTTAATTTGAGTACAGCAGTTTTATTGTATTTACTTAAAAATTCTTATTTCTACAGCACATAGTAGTTCACATTTACTGTATTAAATTTTTATAATATTTAGTAATTATTGCACTGTAATTATCAAATATATTAGTTGAAACGGTATTTTCCATTAAACATAAATATAGCATATTTTAATCTTGTATTTTGGTTGGCTTATTTATTTATTTACATTTATTTAGTCACTTACATAAATAAAATAATTCATTAATATCCAGATTAAAAATGATTGTCATAAAAATACTACTTTCATGCTTTTTATGATAATGTTGAAAAAGCCAGCCATAGCCCCCTCTTTTTTTTTTTTTTTTTTTTTTTTTTATGTGCATTAAAATATTTTATCTTGCCATGTGTTTGTATAACTAAAAGGTAAAAAAAATCTTATTTGGTATCTCGTGAAAAAATATGTACACTAAATTTCATATTGAAAGTTCTATATCAATTTCATTTGTAAATATTTATTTTTCATAAAATTATGATGATTTTATTTTTATGAAACATAGTGTATTGCATGTTACTTATGATTTTTGCGAAATTCCTGAAAAAATTAAAAAATGTCCTGAAAGACCCTAATTATAAGTTGTCTTAAATTCCTAAAATTTTGTAGATGTTGTCGTTGTGCTACATATTGTTATTTTAACAACAGAAAGTAAGCAATGCAATCCCAAACCCCCCATTTTGTAGTGCTGCATTGTGTTTGCTTGATAATTAAAAAAAAAAAAAAATGCAGTTATGCTCTTTTTTTTCCCACATGATTAAGGATCAGGCTATTATTTTGACCCAAAACAACTGTTATGAGTTTTTTTTTTTTTTTTTTTTTTTTTTTTTTTTTTGCAGTTTATGTTGTTTGCTTACTAAGTTTATTTATTTATTTGTGCCAGGTTTATGCATTTTATTTTTTACTAGCATGTTTTGCCTATTTCACTGGTAACTATATTGAAAAGAATTCTCAAAATTCCATATTATTATTCATAAAATCTAAAAAAAAAAAAAAAAAAAAAAAAAAATCTTTCAAAACTTAAATTAACATTTAGTAGTAATTTTAATGCTTAGAACATGAGGAGTCCATGTCTCCACTGCCTTTGCATAGCTGCCAACTCTTCCGAAATATGATTTTTCCGCAAATTCACAGAAATCCACATTTATTTTTATTTTATTTACTTTTTATTATTTTATTTATTTATTTTTATCTAATTTGCAGAATTCCGTGAACTTATTTCTTCCATTTTTAAACTAGTATGTTGTGGCCACCACAAGACATTCTTCTATATTTTCCTATACAAATTCACTCAGTAACAATATTTAATATATATATATATATATATATTACGATTTTTTTCAAAGTTTTTTTTCGTTAAAAGTAAAAAAAATCGATAACTTTGTTTTAAATTATCACATATTTATAGTTCAACCATTCGTTTTAAAGGTATTGACGATGCCTTTCGAAAGATACCCATCTTGAAAATTTACCACCGCCCCCGCGGGTGTACTTCCCCCCAGGGGGGAAAGCGATGCCCCCACATGCACAATTTTTTTCCTAATTAACTACTACTATTATCAATAATTCATATTAATTTTACAATCACAGGTTAAGAACAACTCTCATTATATACATTTATACGAAATTTTGTCCTATACTGCCATGTTAAAAATTTAGAAAAAATACGATCACAGCGCCACCTGTTGAGCGATTTATTCCCAAATCTAATCAGCACCAGTTTATGTCAGAGGCCAACTAAATACCAAGTTTGGTTAAATTCCGTAAAAAAAAAAAAAAAAAAAAAAAAAAAAAATCGATAACTTTGTGTTAAATTATCACAGGTTTATAGTTCATACATTCGCTTTCTTCTATTGAATATAGAAGAAAGTAAAAAGTTGCGGATATCGTTCATTTAAAAAAAAGAAATCCATAGAATGATCGGTGATCAAATGTTCTACGAAAGCTCCCAATTTCCAGTCTTGTACCATCCACAACATAAATGTCAATATTCATTTGAAACATACTTTATGAGATTCTAGAACCTGTAAAGAAATAGTATATTATTAAATATTTATTGCTCATGTAATTATCCCCCCCCCCCTTCCTCAAATTTATCTCTAACTAACGATCGGCAATCAAATGTTCAGAAGTATTTATTTCCCAATCTTTATGTATCTGCAACATAAATGATAATATTAATATTAATTTAAAATTTGTTTTATTAAATTCTAGAAGTAGAATTGAAAGAGTTTAATATTTCTTACTCTGTAATTATTTTTTTTTTATCCCCCCTCCTTTTCCAATCTCCGGAAAGTGAGCAACTCTAAAATCTTTTCAGCAATAAAAGTGCTCAATATTTCTCACATATGTAATTATTTTTAGACTTTATTGCTGAACTTAATGAATCTACATTTTCCTCAATTAAATTAATGTTTACATGTCATATCTATAGGATGTGTAAATATGTGGAAAAAATTAATAGGTTTTTTATGTAAGAAATTTTTTTCCAAATCTATGTATGTATATATATTGTTTCAGTATGGTTAGAATTTAGTATAATCTGGCAGTATTTTAAATAATTTAGTATGCTTTATTTATGTATTTATTATTATTATTATTTTATTCATATGTATTTGAAATAAGAAGAAAGCCTCTAGATACTGCCTCTAGAAGCCTCTAGATTTCCCTTTTATTTGCTCCTTCTGTTTCGAACAATTACTATACTATTAATATTCTATTTCTGGCATAAATTATGTCGCGTATAAAATCTCTCTAATTTTGATTCTCAAATGTTGGCAGCTATGCCTTTGCCAACGACTTATACACTTTTTACTCCCCGCTTCTCAGTTGGATAAATTAGTAATTCCATAAAATCTCACCAGTGCATATTAGGGATGCGCCAAATACCGAATATTCGGCCAACTGAATACTAACTTCAGCTGAATACCAAATATCCTTCAAACTAAATAGTAACTATTCGGCCGGCTGATTTACTTCTATATTCAGGCATCAATCACCTAATTGTTTGCAAACTGTTTCAGCAATACCATTTATATTTAGTAATATTTTATTTTTTTAATTTTGTTAAAATATTAAAAAAAAAAAAAAATTGCTTACAGGAACAGTGGTTTATATGAATATAGAAAAATATTACTATATGTAAGTAGTTATGTAATGCTGAATTCACAATCAAAGAAAATTATCAACTGTTAGGCTGTAAACGTATAAAATTTCTTAAACAAAACAACAATATTTTGTCACGTCCACTCCAAAGAAAATAATAATGCAATCCAGAAATGCAGTATTTAACAAAAATCAATTTAAAAGTAACAACCTGTTGGCCAACTTCCATTAAAACTAACACAAATGCCTCTCACTCTCATGTGAATAAATTGTGGGATAGAGATGTGATATTTTTCATGCATGTTGGGGCACTTCATATACATTTTTCAATAACAAATTCAAAATTGCTATTTTATGACTTGTATCTTTTTTCCTGCTAGATTTGGATGTGATTTTTGTTTGATCTCATGAAGTTTCCTAGATGACAACACCATATGTGAATTATGTGTGCTCTTTCTTATTTTACTTTACTTTAGAAACACACATCATTATACTGTTATTTACAAAGACAACTTTTGTTAGATATTATTAATTGTTATGATTAATGTATTTAATAATGAATTTTCTTTAATATTACTTGAAACTATATAAAACAATTGTTTTCATTTAAATATAATCTATTACTTAATTACTCTGAAAAATCTTAATTCAATGATAAATAAAAATAGCAAAATTTTTTCATGTGATTAAAAATTTTAAAAAATTGAATCTTTTTAAGTTCAACTAGCCGAATAATCTGATATTCGGCAAAACCAAATATTTGGCTAGCCGAATAGGTTTAGATTCGGCCAAACCGAATATTCGGTGCATTCCTAGTGCACATTGCATACACTTAATACCCACACACCAAAATATGCTATTCTAAAGAAATTTGAAGCAAATTTAAGCTTGAAACTGTGTTTTCTCCTTGACTGCCACAAGGAGAGGTAGGTAATTCCACAAAATCCTTTGTAATGCATTAAAGGTTACACAAAACAACTGATGCATGAAAAAAATCGCCCTTGCTGAGATAATTTGGAGCAGTTATATTTGAAAATGTTTTTGCCTTCCACACGTTGAGCGCCATGTCAGCCATTCTAGATTCTAGACATTTTGTCATATATCTCTTAAGTACTGAAGGAATCATCTTGAAACTTTAGGAGTGTGCAGAACATGTCACACTTCAAACATTTCAGTGAAAGTTTTACCCCGAAAATAAAAGCAGTACTAATAAAAAAATAAAACGTTGAGCGTCCTGTCAGCCATTGGTGACTGACAGTGTCAAATATGATATAAAGGCCGCGTCAACTATCGGTGGCAGATATAAAACTAAAAATATTACATTTAATGATTGAAAATTTATTAAAAATTTGCTTAATTTTTATTTATTACAGGAGGAATCATTATGGAATTCTAAAAGATTTTAAGAATTTGCGTGGCACTCAACGTGTTAAAGGGTGGTTTTTTTGCATTCCTACAGGGAAGATAAAAAATAATTTTGTAAAAATCTCTGTATTATATTATTAGTGTGTATAACCAATCAACACATAAAAAAAAAAATTCTTAAGACAATTTGGAGCAGAGTTACTTTTGAAAATGTGTGTCTGCCCCACTTTTAAAAGAGATAATTTGGAGTAGAGATGAAACAGATATTTGGTAACCACTTGGCTGAGTTTTAAATATCCAATGGGGTACTGGATATCAGTACTTCGCATACGGATATCCGAAGGAGAAAATTCAAGCTTAAACTTCCCTCAGATGAAAATTTTGCGGCAATTTATATATATATTTTAGATCAGTTGTAGCTTGTAAAGGTAAAAAGAAAAAAAAAAAAAGTTGGTTTCTGCGAAAATCGAATTTGGCCACTTTAGCAAACAAATTTAGCCAAAAGTAGCTTAAGGTCTAAGAAATATTGAAGCCCTATTTTAATTTTATACAGAGTTAGGTTTTTCCAAAATTATCTATAACATTCCCCTAATCTTTCCCATAATAATAAAAAGAACTGTTCATTGTTGTTCCGGAACAAATGATATTCATTCTCTGCAGTGCGTATAATTCTCATGACTTTCGTTTAACAAGTTGCTAGACTGTTTAGTAATATTTGTTAGTCTTTGAAGTGAAAGTTGTTTGTTTCGAGAATGAGTCAATGTGCATTTATTGACTATTTATTTACAATCCACTTAAAAAGGAAAAAAATGTTTTTGTGACCATATATTTATACTAAAAGACCCTCTGGCATTGCCTACACCATCTACCTACCTATTCTATTAAATGTACCATCTATCTATTTGATTTGGGGGGGGGGGGGAAAGCTCCAGTTATATAAGTTTGCAATTTTAATAGAGTACCTTGCTAAAGCACCTGAATTTAGAATTCCCCGTTGCATTGCACATATTCCTGAAAAATAAAATTACTTCAAATAAAAGTACATATTTAAATTTTCATAAAATCTGTACTTTCACTTTTACATTGTTAAAAAATCTGATGTTGACACCACATGACTTCCTTATATATCCATTGAAATATACATATTGTAATGAAAACATTGACTTTTTGTGTGAGGTAACTGAAAAAAAAGCTAAAAAATTGCTACTCCAACCACAAAAGTCATGATAATAGGATTATATATACCGCCAAACAAATATACTATTTTTTTCAGGAATGGGCTTATTACAGAATCTCTCATTGGCAAATACATAGCTTAGTTTAATGAAAATCCTTCAAGTATAGATGGCCTACTTTTGTTCTCTTTGACGAAAATTAGAGGTGAAAAATTATACATTTTACCGAAGCAATTAATTCAGTTAAAATTGATAAAGTATTAACTAATTCTGGCTACCCTGAAACAATATTGCTGCCAAGTTTGTAGTGAATGCTAAGTTTTGTCTTGACGTCGAATTTGGCGACCGAATTCGCCAAAAATTTGTAGTTTAGGGTTGCCAAAGTTTGGTAGCTCTAACTTCAATAAGAACAGAATTCTGGAATTTTCCGGAAAGATTCATTGGTTTATAGCGCTGAACTAAATTCTTCGAAAATTCTTTAAATAACAAACAAGACTAAAACAAAATAAAGTGCATTCGTCGACTAGAACCTGCTTATATATTAAGAATTAATTTCTACACTAAAAAATGTTGGCAACTTTCATAACAGTATCATTACGTGCTCTATCTACGTGCTGAATATTCATTAAAGTGCATTAATCGACTAGAACCTGTTTAGGTCTTTAGGAATTACTTTCTACACACAAAAATATCGGCAACTTTCATAAAAATATCATTATGGGCTCTATTTATGGGTTGAAAACTAATTAAATAAAAAGCATTCATCGACTAGAACCTGATTATGTCTTTACAAATTACTTTTCTACACACAAAAGTGTTGACAACTTTCATAATATCATTACAGGCTCTACCATTAGCTTATTTTGAAATCTCTATGATGGTCGGTCATATATAATGGATGTTTTTTTTTTTTTGGTATATTTGCCATTATGAATATAATTTTCATAAATATCTCCAAAACAGATTGTCACAGAAAGACCAAAAAGAGAGGTGCACAGCTAGATGTTATAACAAACCTACATACCAACTTGCAATGTTCTACGTCCAACCGTTTTTGAGTTATGTGAGATACATACACAATCATACATACAGACGTCATGAAAAATCGTGTAAACTCACTGATATAAATAATAGCAGGAGACTTGGCGTTGGAGTATTAAAACAGGAATAAACTACTACGTCAGAAACGCCAAAGAAAAATTATTGAGGTGCATACAGCTGGTTCGGTAGCCTAAAGCGTACCGTCTTCAGTGCAAAAAGAATTCTGAATCTGGAGAAGTACTCTTATATATAGGAGAGAGACCGGATTTAGTTCAACCAATAGGATTACGGAAGAGGTGGGGAGTGTGGCCAATATGAATTAAGGAATGTGTAGCTGTGTAAACAGTAGAAAAATTAAGGAAATGTGGACTGAATGTAAAATTTCCAACAATCAGACAATAAGGAACAGCGAAATCACAATTTACAATGTTTTTAAAATTTTTATAAATATGAAAAGCTTCAAAGAAATCGAGTTCATGAATGGATTTAGGTCTGCAAATTATTTTAGCTGAATTAAATTTAAAATTATGATTTTCCTCCCAGCAATGTTTAGAAATAGCCGATTTATTGGTTTCTTGTAACATATGAATTACAAAAGAACATATGAATTACGTCCGCAAACAAGAAACCAATAAATCGGCTATTTCTAAACATTGCTGGGAGGAAAATCATAATTTTAAATTTAATTCAGCTAAAATAATTTGCAGACCTAAATCCATTCATGAACTCGATTTCTTTGAAGATTTTCATATTTATAAAAATTTTAAAAACCTTGTAAATTGTGATTTCGCTGTTCCTTATTTGTCTGATTGTTGGAAATTTTACATTCAGTCCACATTTCCTTAATTTTTCTACTGTTTACACAGCTACACATTCCTTAATTCCTATTGGCCACACTCCCCACCTCTTCCGTAATCCTATTGGTTGAACTAAATCCGGTCCCTCTCCTATATATACGAGTACTTCTCCAGATTCAGAATTCTTTTTGCACTGAAGACGGTACGCTTTAGGCTACCGAAACAGCTGTATGCACCTCAATAATTTTTCTTTGGCGTTTCTGACGTAGTAGTTTATTCCTGTTTTAATAACTCACTGATATCTCTAAAACGAGAGCTCGTGTTTAGACGAAGCTTGCAGGTGTACAATTAAACATCATGACAGTCACACATTTAAATTTGCAACATTCTACGATCATTCGTTTTTGAGCTATGTGAAATACAAAATCGATTTTGCAAATCGGAATTACTATACTTCCTTAGAAACCTTTGGACGGCCCCTGCCTGCCTGGGCTCGGCCAAGCTTAACGGGTTGGATGCCGTACGCTGGAGCAAATAAATTGCCAGATCACCGCATGGAAGCTGCCTACACCAGACAGTAATCAAGTAGCTAATTAGAGCGAGCTGTGTCCGAAGATTCTTCGTTCAGACTTTATCCATCATCTTCAGGAACTAGATGGAACTGCTACGTCACTTCTGGGCAGCAATGTGACTTGAACACCAAAGCTCAGGATTTGCAGGGTATCGTCTCCTGCTTTGGACACATAGCTCGATTTGTACACCACACCCTCCAAGATAACCCCGGTGGAAACACACAGACACGCTCCAGGAGATAAGTAATTTGGAATACGTGCACTTACTAGCTAGAGTCGAAATAACCGGAATTCAACAAAATTAAAACAATTTTGAATTTAGGCAGGGAGAGAGGAAAAAAAAAAAAAAAAAACACTGGGGAGCCACTAAAGTTAGTAGTGCACACAATAATTAAAACCGAAAGAGGAGGCCATTTGAAAGGGCTAAGGGGACAACACTTAAGATTTGAGAAAGACAAGCTGAACGAGTAAGGAACAATGAGATTATTAGAAAAAATAAAATAAAAAATGATTTTACTATACTTCCTTATACTTTGTATAAGGAAGTAAAAAGAGGGAAAAAAAGTTCGATATTTAAAGTTTCTTATTTTCTAAATTAGAAAAACTTAACTTACTCTTAATTAAAACATTTTAATACATAATCTAAGATTTTCTTTCTTATATGTACAGAATATAAAAATATAAAAAAAGTAAAAAGTATACAAAGAAAAAAATACAAAATCGTTTTGAATTATTACTTTCTTCTATATTAAATAGAAGGACATATTGGATACATAAAAATTTTTTACTTCCAGTTTTCGGTGGAATTACATACTTTGAGGGAACCAGAACACAATTTGAACATTTTTAGAAAATGTCTGTCTGACAAAAATTTTGTGTCTCAGCTCTAGTTCAAGAGCTAATGCACAGAATTTCATATAAATTTATACATAGCTGCACCTTAGTAAAAGAAAAAAGTGCTCATTAATTTTTTATGCAAATCACTCAACAGGTGGCACTACTGTACTGTGTTTTCTCTCATTTAAACGAAAACTATATCTCAGTTTCTATGGTGCATAAAGAAAAAAAAACTAAGTATGCCACAGGGCTATTATGAAACATGTTTATTTAATTTCTGTGCACATCGGCCAATAGGTGATGCTGCTATGTTGCAATTTTCTCGTGAATAGGGAAGTTATATCTCAGATTCATTTGTGTATAATTGTACAAAATTTTGTATATGGGGTGCCATTTTATAAGACATGTTGATTCAATTTTGGTGCATACTGGCCGATAGGTAGCAATACCATGCTGCAATTTCTTCTTTGAATAGGAAGGCTATAACATTTAACTGCACTTAACTTGACTTAACATTTAACTTCACTTAATTTTTCAAGATGTAATTCCAGATCAATGAAAAGTTTGCAATTGTACTATTCAATTGGGAATGTCAGTACTTTTGGGGGGGGCTTCAGCCCCTAGCCCCCCCCCCCCCCTTAAATCCGCCACTGAAGTCAACCCTGGTTTCATTGCACAAAACGTATGTGAGAGAGTCGGCCATTATGAAACACGTTGCTTCATGTTTTCATTTTCATAATTATAACACAATAAGTAAGTTTAAATGGCGATGCACAGCAAATGTGCTAATTTTCTCTCTTTACAATCTGAAAACTTCCTTCAATGCCTTTTTATAGCAATAAACTTAAATGAAGAAGTGTAAAAGTGGACCACAGTACAGCAAAGGCTCCAATTAGGAGGCAGCAGTGAAATTTTCGTCCTAAAGTCTCAAAAGTTAGTAAGTCTGCCACTGATTGCGTTGGAAATAAACAAATCACCACAAAGCAATTTTTAAAGAAAATTCGGAATTTACATGTTATGTCATTGGCAGGCTATTCATATGCATAAATACAAATATGTAAGAATGTACAATATATTTTATAGGATTACTTCTATGATAATCATATGTAAATATATACATATATATATATATATATATATATATATATATATATATATATATATATATATATATATATTTAAATACATATGTAATATGTATATATTTTGTATTAACCACATGCCAGCAGTTAACCTCTGGCAGGCGGTTAATACATAAATACTGAAATTTTCATTTAAAAATAATAAAATTATAACCAACTACAATTAAATAAAAAATTTAAATCATTAATATATATGATTGAACAATATAAATACACAAAATCCCAGGTTGCAGCAGTTGTTATTATGCATGTATCTACGCTCCATGTACATAAAAAAGAAAAAAATAACATTGGTTACTGCTACCTCAATCTGCATGAAATGTTCAGAAAATCCATCTAATAACATACTGCAGTTATTACTGTTACATATGTATTAGTGCTTTGTGCACATGAAAATCAAAGCGCCCATTACAAAAAAGACACAGACTATACAGATGTATAAAATCACCTTTTAAATACAAAATAAATGTAGTACAATAATGTATGATAATTTAAAGCAGAAGATAATTTCGATATTAGTTTACATTTGTATATAATCTTCCTTTTTCAAAATACTCTTGTTCCAAACACACACATCTTCAAAATGCAAAATATCTGTTATTCACACAATATTTACTTAAACATTAATCTTAATTCACTGAATAGAATAATTATTATTATTAAATAGGAAATAAAATTTATATAAAGAAATTACCTCTAAAATATTTCATGTTCGCAGTTATTATGACTTTTCAAATTACTACTACAAAATTCCTCAGTAATATCTAAATCAGTAATTTTCATTATATTTCTGTTATTTACCTAAAAATTCACATTTCAATAAAAAATATAAATCAAATCAATTTATGTGAAATGATTGTTCTCAAAATATTTTATTTACTTTTTACAAATATCCAAATAAAATACACAATGAAAATCAAGATTTATGTATTAACGCCATATTAAGAGATAAAGTTGATAAGAAACAGATTATTTCTTCAATAATAAAAATATATACTAATTCAATAGTAACTAAATTAATGAATCTCTCTAACTCACCGTTAAAAGTTATGGTTAGCATATATTTTTTTTTTCCCTTAGTGGCTGAAATTTTCCTCATAAGATGCAGGTGGGTACTTTCATTAGATGAAGTCTTCAAGTTGTTGTTTTCACAATAACTGAATCGATAATACCTTTGTACGTAGTGTAGCTAGAATGAGAAACTTTTTAGACTATTCGAGCGAAGCATATATGGTGAAATGTATTAAAATTAAGTAGTTTATTTTTAATTTCTGACCCAATTTAATCCCCTTCTCCCGTATTTTTGGAAGTGCCTATTAAAATTAATAAATAAGCTTAGTGTAATTACATATTGTGCAAAAAAGCATTTAAAACGTCGAATTCTACAAGGATACCCAGCTTGATAAATTATAGAGGTAGTTGAGCAATTCTAATGTCATATATATTTAAAGATATTTATTGTTTATAATTTACGTATTTCAAGCCACCCAGACGGTGGAGTGGTTAGCGTTCCTAACTTCTACACAGTTGGGCCCGGGTTCTAATCCCGGAGAAGGCATGGGTGTATGTGTTGTCCTTGTTCATGTTCTTGTATCTGTTCTTGAAATAAAAACTTGTAAACCCTTGTGGTGTGGATTATTCGAGATATAAGCGGCCCTAGAGCCAAGCAATAAATCTCATGTACTCATCAAACCAAACCAAACCAAACGTATTTCAATTAATTTTATTTTCAGTGATGAAAGTTCATGCAATAACTTTTATTCTTCAAAAATTGCAAATTTAGGAAGTTATTAAGCCACGAAATATAAAGTTCATTTTTGTTAAACGATTTATGTTAGAGAAATTGTTATTTTATTCGTCTCAGAGAAATCTGCTTGTAAGAAATTTTATAGATATCTGTGTTTTGAGCCAGAATCATGGACATGATTTCAATGAATGGCAATGGTTACACTTTTTCAACACCTTTATATCATATGGCAGCCTTGAATCACATTATTCATATAAATTACACCCCTCACCCAAATTAAATATTATAGGATATAAAATGTATGTATATATATTCCCACCGCTTTTTTTACCTAAATATTTTTTATTTTTGTTAATTCCACTTTGTTGATTTAAATAAGAAATTGACCAAACGCATTTAAAAAAAAAAATGTTGTGTAAAACGCATAAGAATTCTTATGTGTGCAACTGTGAATAAGCCACAATAACTAAATTAATCCGAAAATCATATAGCTGCATGTAAATCAAATTTTTGTACTAAATTTCCAGTCAATTGAAGGATTGCGTAAAGTATCAGAATTTGTTTTAGCTTTATAAAAATAATTACTAATTCTGTGTCTACCACTTTTTATGCAAACCATGCCTTTAAACATTCTTATAACATGCTTTAACTATGTTGCATGCTGCATGTATAACTTTAAGCGTGTACAAAGAAGCTTTCTACTTCTTGCCTGCTGAAGCCTAAGACCATCATATATTCTGTGAGGAATTTTATTACAAAAGTCACTCACTACATAATGTATGTTTTTAAATTTTATGTTCACGATCATTAAATTTGTTCTTGTTTTCTAAAGATTTATTATTGCTACTATTATTTTATTTTCTTAAATTACAAAAATGAATTTATTCATTTTTCAAATTTTATAGGCTATTTCTACCTAAAAATTTTAGTTTGATAACTATAAAATTACATCCAATTATCAGTTTTGACAGTTAGGTTTAAAAATTGTTTTGCTTCAATGCAAGCCAGTCGAATTATAAAGTGACTGCATTGTCTTTTTAAATACATTATACATGAATTTCATCAAAGCTAACAAATTACACAAATAAAGAAATATTGCACACTAGAAGCATCTTCAAATTTACAGAAAATACCAAATGAATAAAATTTTATTTTTTCTCTGTTTTAAACCTGAAAGTATAACAAAATAATTAGTAAAAGAAAAAAAAAAATCTGTTATTTTATTTGAAGATGTTAATTCATTATTTGGGTACTTTATCATTCCACAAGATTGTGAGAAAAGTGAGTCTACTATTAAATTTTTATTTAATTTAATCAGGCATGAAAGTTTTCAGACTTTAGTCTGAAATCCTTTCTTTTGAAGGCCATGTTGGCTGTTTCTGAGATCAGTGTAAATCCAAAGAGAAACCATAACCAAAATTTATGTGGGGGGAGGTAGAAAATCATTTTAACTTCCCAAAGTATGTGACTATTTTGCTGAAAAGTCAACAACATTACAGCTTTAATGTTTTTAATTTTTATTTTGCTGCAAATTTTTAAAATAACATGATTATTTTGATGTTAAATGTGACAAAATTTTGTACTATTTTCAAAGTTAATTCCAGAAATAAAAGATTATTTTAGTGTAATATTATATATTTGCTTTTTTGGTAGCAAATTTCCGAAACGTGCAATATTTTCGCAGTTGATTAGGGAATTATGGGTTTATTTCACTACTGTTAAAAAGAAAAAAGAAATTACACTTATTTACAGCTAAATTAAATGCTGAAGTTAGGGGTAATTTTTGCTGCCAATTTCCAAGGTAAGCCAGAACCTCCGACTACTTCTGAAACACGAGATACAGCAGACCCAGACCATAAAGCGAAAAAAGGAGACGCGACTTCGACTAGCGACCGCAAAGAAACGTGCCATCTTAAAGAAGTTTCATCAGATGAAGATTATTCATTATCTAAAGCCAGCAAGTCAACAACCTGAGGCACCCCACTATCCCACTTGAGAAAGCCATCAACCTGAGGCACCCCACGACAGCTGACACAGAGACCTTGTAAATATTTATAGAAAGGATGTAAATAAATACAAAAGCCTGGTGAGTGCCTAAGTTGTGTGGTGTTTATTAAAATCACTGCACGACTAAGATAACTCTCCCTGGCAACGCAAAGAAGAAATGGACATTGCATCATCAAAGGATATGGAGGTAATAATTTAATTATTATTATTATTATTTTTTGTTGTTGTTGTTGTTAAATTATTAATTAATTTATTTTTTAATTTAATTTCATGTAAATAAAAAAACAGAATTTTTGACAATACTTATAGATTTAAACACTTATACTTAAAATAATGATTGTTATTATGTGAAAGATCAGGACCCTATGCATTTTCCGGAACGTGTGTATACGCAAGCGAAGTGTGACGTCACAGACCATCCGTGGATGCAAGAAAAATATTTCCTATGTTAATAGCCCATTGTATTTTTTGTAAAAAAATTATTAAAAACCAAGAGAAATTATTTCCCAATTTCAATCCCCATATTTAGGTATAGATGTGTATTAGTTATCGTGTGCATGTTAAGTTGTTTTTGCGGTAAAACTGATAAAATTTGAATTTTAAATTTCAAAACTCAAAGGGAAAAAATTGGCAATCTTCTATATTCGATTGAAAACATAAGCATTTCATTCCAAAGGAAGATATTTACACAATAAATATCCAACTTATATACTAATTAAAAGGAAAATGATAAATATTCTATCATAATTTGAAGTCAAATTTGTTTTCAAATGTCTAAATAAAGTATCTGATATACTAATATTTTGCAACGGAATATATTTCATATGTCATTCTTGACGGAAAAAAAACATCGCCAAATTATTTGGCGAACATATTTAATTCCTTTCAAAAATCATGGTTATTTTAACAACGTATATTAAGAAAATAATCAGTAATGTGAAACAATATTTCGTACAATACATATTACGAAAATATACATCTGGCATGTATATTTTCGTATTACGTTTTTGATCGTCAAATACAACAAACGCCAAGGACGACAGAGTCTTGAAATTAAAATTTAAATTTTGTCAATTTGACAGCAAAATAACTCAATCTAACACATGCACATGATAACTAATACATATCTATACCCAAATATGGGGATTAAAATCGGGAAATAATTTTCTTTGATTTTTAATAATTTTTTACGAAAAATCTAATGGGCGATTAACATAGGAAATCTTTTTCTTGCATCCACGGATGGTCTGTGAAATCATCACTTCGCTTGCGTATTGTCCTGATCGCCTTCTTCATGTTTGTGTTTTTTGTTGCAATGATGGTCGCAATCCAATTTTCTTTTATTTAAATCGTCATCTCTCAATAAAGAATTATCTGAAATATTAGGAAGAGCCTCGTCCTCAATATTTATTGAATCACCGGTATCCCCATAGTGCGGTTCAACTGGACGACCCATTGTTTTATCTAGTATCTTTTTAAGTATTTGCTCTGAGTTTGCATTTATTTTCCTTAATCGAAAAAAAAGTCGAAAGCCAAAATTTACAAAATTATCACCTGTACCTTTTAAAGTAAAAATGCCTACCTATGTACAACATTTGTGTCGGACACAATATACCGATGCCATCATGTACATAATCTGAAGTTGCTAGATGACCACTTAACTGGTGGTAAAGCCACATTTTTGCTTTTGCAATAATTTATTCTACCCATTGATTTTGAGCATAAGGGTGAAAAGCCTTAGACCAGTGATGATCTTTATTTTCAAATAATTTATGATGTTTAGTAATCATAGGAGCATTTCCAGTTCTAGTACAATTAGCCACAGTGACTCCACCATGATGAAAGCAATATGAAAATAAAAATAATTATAAGATAAAAAACTTTTTATAAACCATGTTTTTAAATTTTCTGTTGAATCATAGCTATAGAACTAACTACATTAGAACTTTATCAATGCGTATTGTTACGAAACTGTAAATAATTGTATTTATTTTTGTATAAATTCTTTCAAAGAGGCTTAGTTAATAAAATGTCAATTTTCTGCATTTCCAGCTCTTTTTTGCGTTAAAATAGCTTAATTTTCCTTTTAAAATGCATTAAAAAGCTCCAATAGGCGGGTAATGGATTTGGCGAGAAAATCCTTATTATCGATATTCCAAAGATGGATGTTCTAATGTGATTGGTTGAAGAGTTACGGGAAATTTGAATTAAAAAATAAAGTTTATTTTAAAAATAAAATATTAATCCTTTTATAACAACATATATTGACATCATGAATTACATTAGCACTTTATCAATGTGTAGAAAATCTTTAAAGTGATAATGATGTCAATTTTTGCCAGATGCATAATTTAACCTTTCACAATTTTTTAACTCTCACGTTTAATTAAATGCATTTATTTTTATGTCGAAAGAAAATGAACTCGTAAATTTTTTTTGGCAACAATTAAATTATAGCTAATATTTTAATGACTATTTTGATTGCTATTAGGAGCTTATTATTTTCATATTATAATTAATTAAAGGAAAACTATTCGAAAATCTCACTTCGAAGTATTGTGTTGTCACCGGGTTCTGAGCTACTGTGAAAGTTTCAAATGTCTAGCTAGTAGGGAAGTTAGTTAAAAATAGATTGCAAGATTTGTACTGGACAATCAAACAAACAAGAATAGAAGTTAATAAAAATATGGTAAAAGGTAAGGTGATTTTGCCTAATTAGATGACAGTCAGCGATATATGTCACTCGCAAATAATTCCTCTTTAGTTACGCAGCCTTTTTTTTTTCGTGGTGCTTTTCTCCTGACAATGTTTCTGGATCGGGTAGAATTACTCTTTCGAACGTCTGCCTTTAATTAGGTAACGATTATTCAATAACTTTAATACATCTGGAAAATAATACAATACAGAATACCCTCCAACGTACTTATTTAATGATATTAATACCACAACGTACTTACCTGTACCATAATTTCATTATTTTTATAAAACAAAGGTATGACCCAGGAATTAATTTTCTTGGGAATTTCCAGGAATCAAGTTTATTGTAATTTACTGCCTGTTGAGCCGCATGTGAGTTCAGACTTTATTTCATATGCATTTTTCAATAACAAATTCAAAATTGCTATTATATCACTTGTGTCATTTTTCTTGCCAGATTTGAGTATGAATTTTGTTTGATCTCCTGAAGTTTCCTAGATTGCAACATGAATTATATGCACTCTTTCTTAACTCAACTTTATAATCATATATCGTTATACTGTTATTGATGAAGAAACCTTTTTTTTTTAGATATTATTGTTATGATTAATGGGTTATTTTCCTTTATCCAGGCGCATGGAAATCACCAAATACTATTAACCAAATGTGAGCCAAGTCGCAAAGCGAAGCGAATGTAAAAATAGTTTACGGAATAAAAGTCGAAACATTACATTAGGGTTGTAAGAAATTTAGGGTTATAAGAAACCAAGCCATGGTCCCGCATACAAACAATCACATTACAATTGTAAGAAATTTTTATGAAATTCTACATTATTTGGCAATTTTTTAAAGTGAACAAAGTCATGGCCCCATACAAACATTTACTAGTTGCCAAGCCCAAGTCGTTGTTCGCTAAACCATGCCATGACCTCTTACAAACATTCACATTAGGGTTGTAAGAAATTTTGGTGGAATTCTACATTATTTGGCGATTTATCAATGCGAGCCAAGTCGCCAAGCCCTTAATAGAATTTGGCGATTTTTTCCATGCGCCCAGATAAAAGAAGAGTACCGATTAATGTAACTAATAATTAATTTTCTTTAATGTTACTTGAAACTAAATAACACAATTATTTTGATTTAAATAAATCTACTTCTTAATTACTCTGAAAAATCTTAATTTTATGATAATTAAAAATAACAGAATTTTTTTCAAATGATTAAATATATTTTTTAAAAATTCAGTCTTTATATGTTCAACTAGCCGAATAATTTAATATTCGGCCCAGTCGAATAGTTTTAGATTCGGCCAAACTGAATATTCCGTGCATCCCTAGTTCGTAGACTGTAATGGCACCAAATTCTTTGGTGTACCTACAAGCACAATACACAAGACATATCACTCAAACGCTATACACACACACACAAAAAAAAAATCTTTTAGATAATCCCTAATGATACTGATGATTCCCCCGCTCCTTAAATCGTTTATAAGGGTACTATAATAGCACTATGGTACAGAATTTTATTTGAGTACCATAATATAACAGTACAATGCTTATATGGACAAATAAATCAAGTAAAGAGACATGCAAGCGGAAGCGGGTAAATTTTCATGAATTTCCTTCAAATACAACTGTTTTATTAAAAGAATGACTAATAAAACAGGAAAGATAAAATTTTATATCAACAAAATGCAGCATATTATATTCAGATTATTTCACAGAATGTGACTTAGTTCACCATAATTTTACAAAATAAAAAAAAGGTTTCTGAAAAGTGATGATTAACACATAAAGTAATTTTGCTGTGTCTGATAATTACACTGCTATCAGTTTAGAAAATAATATATGTACAAGAAAAAGTTATTTTATTATAAATAATATAGGAGTATGAGCAAATGTAAATTGAGAAAAAATGAAACCATAATGCATAGTTACACAAGATGAAATGATTTCATTGTCTTTGTTCTACAAAAATGTGAACAAATATGAAAATTTAAAAATCTTAGTTGACATAAAATACACGAGTATGCATAATATATACAATGTGAACAAACTGGAATGAAGAAAAAAATTAAAAACAAATGTTTTAAACAAAGTGTACACATGTGTGTATATAAATGATTTAAATAAGTATTTAAAAAGAAAAAAAAAAAGAAAAAAAACTTCAACTAGTCTTAGCAAAGAACAATGGTTTGAATTGATTAATGATTTTTCTATGCATTCCGTATGGTACTACGTATACTGGGTGATAAAAATTAAATGTAAAATTGTGTCTATATTAAACGTGAACAATTCAGATAATTTAACAGTCACTAACAACATAAATTATTTCAGTTTATTTCCAAGACTTGGACCTCAATTAAAAGTACCTTTCCTTATCTCATTAAATTCAGTTTTTAAAAAATCACCATAAAAAAAAATAAGCGCTACCCTGATTTTTTCCTGTTAAACTTTACTATAACCTTCATTGTTTAGATTAGTTGTGTTACTCAGATTTCTATGAGTCTACAATAAATTTGAATAAAACTGAAAGAATTAAAAAAAAAAAAAAAAAAAAAAAAAAAATTACAACAACAAATCTTTAGGATAAGCAAAATTATAAAAATTTAACCTTAAGTATAAAGTAGAATAACCTTACTGTATCTGGTACGCACAAAATGGAATAAAATATATGTATATATATAACATTAATTTTGCAGTGACATTGAACCATATAGGAGATTTATTATAAGAAATGAAGTAGAAAATTCCCTATTTTCTTATTTTTTCATTAAAATTTAAATTATAAAATACGAGTTCCAAAATTAACTAAAAATGCTGACATATAAATTAATTGACTAATGGAGGGTAACATAGTATATGGCATGGTGCAGTCTAAAAGTTTAAGTAATTTAATGCGCCCAATAGCTCTTTCGACATGAATTCCATGTCGTGAAACTTTTTTCCTTTCTTTCATCAAATAAAAATTGATTTTTTTTTTTTTTTTTTTTTTTTTTTAAGTGTGGTGTAACTAACTTAAAACTAAATATAGACGGTACAGCATCACTTTTCAGAAATCTTCTCTCTGTAAAATGTTTGGTAAGTAAAGTCGTTTTTGGTAAAATGCACTGAACATAATACACTATGTTTAGATAGTGTAAAATTTTCTCATTTCAGTATCATAAGCCATTCTTTTAATAAACCACACGAATTTAAAGGAAATGCATGTAAACTTACACGTTTCTGCTTGTATGTTTCTTTGCTTGAATTATTTGTGCATCTTAAAGATGCACAGTTTTTTGTCATGTTGCTTTCTTTTACTTCGCATTCGCAGCGTAAACAAATCATGGAATACCACCATCACGTGACTTCCACACAAATTTTGCCAACGGTGAATAACCCTCATTGTAATACATAAACATTCCGCAAGAACAAGCTATTATTTATGCATATAAGGAAAGGGCACGTGACGTCAGTTACAGTCAAATTATGGGCAAAGTGGCAAAACATTGGTATTTCCACCAATAGAGATTGTTCTTTTGCCACTCGAGAGTGGCAAAGATTGATTGACGGAGCGTTTGTTTGTAAACATGCCCTTTCCTTATATGCCAATCCTACGCAGCCCACCTTCTACGAGAGTATTTGTGTGCGCTTATTGGTTGGCCTAATCACATGATCTAATTTCTTTGGCAGAAGTATATGATAAGAGCTGGCGCAGTGTCCGCCATTTTCTCGCCCGTCTGGGAAAGTGTTGGCGGTAGAAAAAGCTAGGTTACCTGATTAGCGTTGTTATCGCATTTAAACTTCTATACATACAGATCAAGTGAGCTAGGACTTCTTATCACGAAACAAACAAGTTGGCAATTTTAAGAACATCGCCAACATTCTCAAAACTGCAACCCTTCACGTTAAAAGAAATGTAATATTAAAGTTAATTTTAAAAGAATTTAAAGTAATAACTTAAAAAAAAACAGTACATTCATATTAAGTTTGGCAAACAACTTTGAAAATAAAATGAAATAATTTGAAAATAAGGGAAATCTTACGCTACAAAGTTGTGCTTCTGCTCCGGGTATCCACGAATTGCATCTGCAATTTATAATCCACCTTTTCCTTCTTCCTGGATTACAAGAAAATATAAACAGGTGGTGCCGTTTTCTGGAGTTATTCCTGCAATCTATTGCCGAAAAACCACCAATAATAAATCATCAGCCAGTCTTGTGGGATAGAAAATGGCGGATGCGTCAGCCTATCTATGTAGGCAGAAGTCTTAGGCAGAAGTATTGGCGAAGTCTCTAGTCCAGAGAATCTGCTTACCATTAATGTTTACGTTTTGGTTTACTTTATTTATCGTACGTACATGATAGAGTTCATGTTCGACAAAAGGCGTTTTAAAAGTAAGATTTAGGAGAATACAATGTATTTTATGCCAGTTTTTTCCTTGACTATTATACATAGTAATACATGTTTAGTTTAAAATATATGTAATAAAGAAGACAAATTTTTTAAAATGTTAATTTCTCTATTTTGAATAATTAAAATTCCAGTGTGTGTAATTATAAAAATTACTTAATATGAATTCCGGAATTATTGAAAGTTTTCGTTTGTTTGTGTTTTAAGAATGTCATCTGGAAAATAACCGAATGATTGTCACTTAGAAAAAAAAAAAAAAAAAAAAAAAAAAAAAAAGGCTTTTTTTTTATGACTATGTATAGTAACGTGCAATATTTATTAACCATAATATTTATTAATATTAAGCTTCCAGATTATGAATTTTATTTTAAAATATTCTAATGATAAAAATTTGTTGCTGACATTGTTATCTTCATGCCTCAATGTTATAATACTTTTTTTTTAAAGTTAGTTATTCCATTTTTAAATATGGTTTAATATGTAACATTATTGAACATTTATAATATTCAACTATGCTCTATAAAAAATTAATATAGAATAAATGATACTGAATCTCAGTTATGCCATTCATAAATAGTTATATCTGTTTAGTATTTTCCATTTTAAATATGATCATTTTATCATTAAGTTTTCATCAAATGTTTGAATTAAACCTTCTTACAAATACTGAAGAAATGAAGAAATTCCCCAATCTTAATTTAAGCAATTTTTACACAGCCTAGAATTTTAATTTTATTATTTCCACTGAGGAAAAAATGAATTATTTCTAAACTAATAACAGCTTTTCTCGATAATTAAGTAAGTGTTCTATTGTGCTTCATCTTACGCAATTAGTATATATTGTGTACATTTTCTTAAAATAAGATACAGAAAATTTGGTAATTTCCTGTTTTAATAGCCGTCATATTCATTATATATCATATAAGAGAAATTCCTAAAATAATTAAAATGATTATAACAGATAATACATTTGTTTTTAAAAAAATTACAACTTGCCCCTCTACAGTAAGAATAAGTTAAGCAATTAAATAAATTTTGTAAATAAAAGTATAAACATACAATAAATGTCTATTCATACAATTTTCTTATTTTTTTTTTTATTTCAGTCATAAACAGAGACAGCTTTTGATAAAATAATTTGTTGGATCAAATGTTTATTGCTGTAAATTAAGTTAAATGTAAAAAAAAAAAAAAAAAAAAAAAAAAAAAAAAAAATATTTATTCATCAATAAATAAGCGGATAATTCTTGAATTATGAACTTCTTCCCGAATATATATAGATTAATTTTGATCCAAATTTTAGGATTTGTTTTAATTTGAAGAAAATAAAATGATTAAAAATGTAGACATATTATTAATACTTCTTTAAGGACTCACTAACTACCAAAAACTACCTAACCTATGTTATAGTCAATTTTAGAAATATATGCATTTAATTTTTATTTAATAATAGTAATAAGGCCTAGTAATTTATGACCTAATAATTCTAGCATTAATTAAAAAAAAAATAATTACAAAATTTCCAAAATAAATGAACTTTTTAACATTCTTCAAATTTTCAATAAAATAAATTAGATTCATTAAGACAAATTGTAAATGAATTTTATTAAAATTTATTTAAAACATTTCGCAACAGATGTAACTAATACGAAATCCATCCTGTCTGTTCTAATAACTTTACTTTATTATTGTTTTAATTTTGCTACCTTATAATTCAATTTAAAGATCATTTGCTAAATAATATTTTGTATTAAGTATGCATGTTATTTTTCTGCTGATAAATTTACTACATTTTAAAGATTGATAATAATTATTTAAGTATTCATGTATATTTTATAAAGGAGTGTTAAATTTTGACCTGGTTTCCTAGTAGTTTTGAGATGTTAAATAAGTATTATTAATTTGCCTATTTTTTTTAAATAGACTTGTTTATTTTAATAAATTAAAATTTGAATGAAAATAAATCGATACATACTTCCGGAAAATTTAGAAAACAAGTTTCCTAATGTTATTTATTGATAAATAACACTGCTCTGCGATTTTTTTTTTTTTTTTTCGAGATCTCATCCCATTTTTGCTGATTCTTATGAAAATGTCCTCCTGAATCCGAATATGACTCCCATTTTGCCCAATCACCCACCGTTTTCTAGATACACCACCGCCTCCCTCAATTTCTTTCCCTGATCGATAATTTTATTATCATGAATTTCATTTGAAGAATGAAAAATAATTAATTTGACACCTGAAAACAATATATATATATATATATATATATATATATATAAAGTTTAAGAAAATAAAATTAATAACAGATTACAAAATATAAGATATGCAATGCTTAATTTCAGAGGCCAATCCCCCCCCCCCCCTAAATTTTTTCCTTGTTACAAATGTCCGTGTTTTACAATTTTCCAACACTGTAACCCCTCAGAAGATATTTAACGGTTATAATAATCCACCCCAGTCCTAAAAATAAAATTTATAGCCATAAAATCACCGAAAAATGATAAAAAAGGTGGGTGATAGGGCAAAATGGGCGTCATATTCGGATTCAGGCAGTCATTTTACATAAAAATATGCTGAAATGGTGTCAGAGGCAATTTTCATGCTGAGCAGTGTAATTAATAATTTAATTATTTATTGTTAAATAAATGTATTGTAATAATTAAAATATTAAATTGTAATTTAAAATTTCATACCGTATTTTCTGGCATGTAACGTGCAGGTTTGTTAAATCAGTTGTGCAACAGTAATTTAAATTTACAGTAAAAGCAATTTTTTAACAAAATTTTGTTTTCTACAAATATATTAAACTTTCTTTTGTGTAACTAATTTATTTCACCTATGCATTATACGTCGGAAAGTACAGTAATTTACGGTGATAGGTGATAAAAATACATTTTTGGTCCATAATTTATTTAATAAATGTCAGTTTTTTATTTTCACCTGTGTTACATTGAAATTAAAATGAAAATCTCTTGAAAGGATAATATATCAGAAAAATATTGTGAGGCTTTTATATACGCTTATATTTTTATTTAATTCTACTTCACTTGGGAGTGTTAGAAAGTAAGATGTCTCTGAGACAAAAATGTTAGCAGCAAGATTTCCGTAAACTGCTAAAGTTTGGCAATATTCAGATACTCTACATGTTCTAAAAATTAAGGTGCTATGAATGTGAAATATATACAGAAAATATTAGGTTGATTTCTATAGAAATTGACCTATTGCAATCAGTTGTATGTATATAATAGAAAATTTGCATTTTATGGTGTTTATTCAAAGTTTTGTACTTAATACTTTAAAACGCCAGTTCTGTGGTGCTTTATTACTTTTCTGTTGTTAATAATGAACATAAAAATTTTCCTGCAGTTCTGTACAGGATCCATGGAAAAAATTATACACATCAGCACCATACTGTATACAAAAAATGAAATTTATTGAAAATGCATACTACAATTGTAAGCTAATTTCCAGTATTTATAGTAATAGTCCTAGTCGACAGTATTTTGTAATTACATATTTGTATTGAAGCATGTAAAAGGACAGTTATGTATTACATAATTCAAATGCATGATTTTTTACTATACACTATAATGCAACAGAAATATTTTTAATTTCCATGTAAATGGATCGTAATGCACATATTTTCAATGACAAATGTGTTATTATTGTAAATCTTAACAAAACTATTTCAGTCTGAAAATAACATGTGTCAATACTAATATTATCAAAGTACTGTTTAACACCAATATTTATCTAGTAAATAAGACAAATGCACTTCCGTTTGTTATGTAGCTTTTAAATATTTATTTATATGTGAAAATATAAATATGTTATAAAAAATATATATATATAATAATGTCTGTTAAACAATTTCAGAAAAAAAGTTTCCGAAAAACAACCTCATATATCTTCACACCGAAAGCAAATTTGAAAGCACCTCGTCTAGATTCTAAGGAAAATTTGCCATTAGGTTTGGATAATCAAACAGATTCAGCTGAAGAGGTTGTTGAACCACCTGTTTGTGACACATCATGTATAGTATATATTTCTTTGCTTCATGCGCTGCTGAAGGCAGTGGGGACACGGAATGAGTTTTTACCCGATCAGAAATGATTTTTTAAAGGGCACGAAGGGTCAGGGAAGGAATACGCGCACGCAGCACGTGTATCCCTTTAACTTGTGCGCGCGCAGCGCGCACGGGACTGCACTACCGAAAGCAGTGAGGACCGGTGCAGCTTTTTACCTGATCAGAAACGATTTTTTTTTAATTCCTTTTTTTAAGAATAAAAGTTACTGTTAGTAATGCATTAATTATAGTGATTCATTTAAAAATACTGATCCATTAAAATCTGTGAACCTCTGTCTGTCTGTCTGTTTGTCTGTCACGCTGCCACTGAAGCACGGTAAACTCCGGAACTAATCGGAGCACGGACTTCGGACTGGTACCGTCGGACAGAGAATTTATCGCAGGTGTTCTTTATTTAATTTGCGAAACCATGCGACCCTAATTACCGGAGATATTAATTAAAACGTCTATCTATGTCGCTCAAAAAATGACCGAGAATTCACGGTTAATTTCTTAAAAAGAGACATACTTACAGTAAAAGTGGAAAATAAATTAGAAATATTAGTCATATCGTTACAAATAAGGTACCTGTGGAAAGAGTCGATTTTTCTTAATCGGATGGACTAAACGGCTAATCGATCGGGCAATTAATTTTTTAAAAATTAACTATAAAAAAGTAAAGTATAAACAAATGGTGGCAACAAATCACAAGAATTTTAACGTCACAGACGATCGTGTACAGTCTACAGCGGAAAAAAAAAATCTGCTACTGATTGAGGTCTCGTATTTTTTAACTGGAATTAAAAATTGCAAATTTAAAAATTCATCAACTTTTCTCTCTCGCACACAAAACTTACTATATAGCCTGAACATCACAAGACCAGCTTGTAGTTCAAATTTCGTCGATTTTGGTCAATAAACAAAAAGTTTACATTTTAATTGCAAATTGAATTTTATTCTAAAACGCGTAATATATCTGCCGAAAGAAGAAGCTAGGTTCTATAGCAAGGAATACACTTAAGGTAAAAATATTTCTTTTTCTTTTTACTTCCATTAACCGACTACGTAGGTAATGCAATTCGAGATTTCACCTGATTTACGTGCTTTAATGTCTCCTGAAGGGGAACAAAAAATCTGAAATTCAGTTAGACTTTCAAAATTGGGATATATAGGTTTTGGGGGGCTAAAAGATATATATATATATTTTTTTTTTTTACTTTCATTAACAGACTACCGTAGATAATGAAATTCGAGATTTCACCTGATTTACATGTTTTAAGATGTCCTGATTAGGTTTCCTTTTGTATCTCAGCTACTAATTAAAATAACATCATTAGTAATACATCATTTGAAATCTTTGTTGATTTGGAATTCAACAGTAGATTACAAAATTACCTACCGCCAAATGGTGCTGTAATATTTTTAAATTTCAATATTTCAAATTCTAATTATGAATAAATTATTTTTAGTACATCATTCGAAAGAAATTTTAAAGTACTTTTATATTATCAAAAGTGGGATTCGAGATTTCACCTGATTTGCATGTTTTAAGGTGTCCTGATTAGGTTTTCTTTTGTATCTCAGCTACTAATTAATATAATTTCATAAGTAAAACATCATTTGAAAGCTTTGTTGATTTGGAATTGAACAGTAGATTACAGAAATTTCTACCGTCAGATGGAGCAGTTATATTTTAAAATTTCAGTATTTATTTATGATTAAATTATTTTTAATACATCATTCGATAGATATTTTAAAGTACTTTTATCTTATCGAAAGTGGAATTCGAGATTTCACTTGATTTACATGTTTGAAGGCGTCATGATCAGGTTTTGTTTTTATCTCAGCTACTAATTAAAACAATTTCATAGGTATACAAAAAGTATAAAACCACTTTGAAAAACACGTAGATAAAACATTTTTACAGGGTGACAAGAAATAACTTGGACATACATGATACATTTTATCTTTAATGCTAATGAAAATATTACGACCAAACTTCAATAAATATGAATACATTATTTTGTCTACTATATTTATAAATTTTCAAAGTGTCTACCTTTAGCCTTAATACAGAGCTCTAAACGTGTCACAAAATTTTCGACTATGGGCCGCAACTCACTTACTGATATTTTATCCCATTCATTGCATAAGAATTCCTTTAGGGATTCCCTATTTCGCTCCTCCCGCCTATCAGTAAGATTGTTGAACTCGTCATTAGGATGTACCTCCAACAACCTATTGAAAATAACAATATCCTGATGCCTGAACAATTTGGCTTTCGGCCCAAACACTCTACCAGTCACCAGCTTCTTCGTGTTGTGGAATTCTTTAGTGAAAACCTCAACACGAAAAAGCCTGCTGCTGCTATTTTCCTTGACGTGGCCAAGGCATTTGACAAAGTCTGGCATGCGGCCTCATATACAAATTAATTCGGCATAACTTCCCATCCAGACTTATACATCTTATACATTCTTACCTTGATCAACGCAAATTCAGCGTCCGCATTAACAACACTATTTCATCTCACAAAAGCATCCTCTCAGGCATCCTTCAAGGAAGCGTGTTAGGTCACTTCCTTTTTAACATTTATTTCAACGGCATTCCACGCTCGCGCAATACTAATCTTGCATTATATGCGGATGACACTACCATTTACTCTTTTGCTCACCACCCCTACTACCTTTATAAAAATATGCAAAATCACCTTGACACACTTACACACTGGTGCATCCAATGGCGTGTTAAAATTAATGAACAAAAAACTGCTTTTGTTTACTTCTCCAGACGTACTATCTATCCCAACAGATCCCTATCTATCCCTTAATAATGTAACCCTTCCATGGTCTAATCACACTAAGTATCTTGGCGTTACCCTTGACAGTAGACTAACACGGAAAAAGCATTTCCTCAATATCCTAGGAAAAGCATCTGGTATCTCTGCCTCTCTGAATCCGCTGCTTAACCTTCCTACCCTGTTGAAAAAATGTTACGTTTTACCTGCATGGATCTAATCGACCCAGGTAGTAATATGGTTACTTAGACCGCAAGAAATTTTTTCTACACAATTTGTTTTATGTGTATCATTACCATTTACTGTTCAGAATTAAAATCTTTGTGGGATATCACAAAATCTTTTTTAAAAATGGGTCGAATCGACCCATACAGGGTAGGAAGGTTAATAGCACGGCTTTGTCTACAAGAAACAAATTCCTACTCTACAACGTATGCATTCTTCCTGTAATTACGTATGCTTGCACAATTTGGAGCTTCGCATGCAATTCTAGCATTGACCTTCTTGGTAGATTCCATAATAGAAATCTTAGTAAAATCAGAAAAGGCCATCGTTTCCTGCGAAACACTACAATTAGGAACAATTTACAAACTATATCTTTCAGAAAAAGAATCAAAAACTTGTCTGAAAAATTTTACGACAACGTAGGAAATATTAATAACGAAATTGTTCCTGAGCTCCCTGACTATGATGTCAGCTAGCCAGCCCACCGAAAAAGGCCCTGGTTAGTCGTTAGTAGGTCTTGAAAGTTGATGGACTGAAGCCGTGAATATTGTCAAGTACATTAAAGTTATTAACTCCAAGGATGCTGTAGCACTTCATAAAATTTGGCACACGTTGTGCTCATAAAAATATTGAAAACGGTATTGAAATCTTTTTGACTTGTAGTTCCTATGTGATCTTTGGTGGACTGTACTTCCTTTCTTTGCAGCGTAGTTCCTCTGTAAGCGTTTATGAACTGAAACTTTTTTAACCGTAACTGCAACCCTATTGAAACTTTTACATTATATATTGCTGGCTTCTATGTAGTTTAATTACACCTGATGATGCCATTGTTATAATGGCGAAAAGCTTTGTGTCATGTTTTTAATAAAAATGTTTTATCTACGTGTTTTTCAAAGTGGTTTTATACTTTATACATATACATATGTATATATACACGTGAAATGTTTTCTACTTTTAAACTTTAAGTAGTTTTTAATTTTAATTAATTTCATAAGTAGTACATCATTTGAAAGCTTTGTTGATTTGGAATTGAACAGTAGGTTACAGAAATTTCTACCGCCAGATGTCGCTGTAATATTTTAAAATTTGAATATTTAATATTCTAATTATGATTAAATTATTTATAATACACCATTCGAAAAGTATTTTAAAGTACTTTTAAATTAGTGGAATTCGAGATTTCACTCGATTTACATGTTTTAGGTGTCCTGATTAGGTTTTCTTTTGTATCTGGGGTACTAATTAAAATAATGTCACAAATAATGCATCATTTGAAAGCTTTGTTGATTTGGATTTGAACAGTAGATTACAGAAATTTCTACCGCTAGATGGCGCTGTAATATGTTAAAATTTCAATATTTCAAATTCTAATTGTGTTTAAATTATTTTTTATACATCATTCTCAAGATATTTTAAAGTACTTTCATATTATCAATAACCAGCAAAAATTTATCCAATAGGGGCGCTACATGGGGAGGCAGAAAATTAGAAATTGAGTCAGACCGTGCACGCACGGGACTACGCTGCCGAAGACAGTGGGGACTCGGTGCGACTTTTTACCCTTTGATAAATGATTTTTTAAATTTTCTTTTCTTAAAAATAAAAGTTTGAATGGAGAAGGAATATGTGCGCGCATCGCACGTAAATCCTAACACGTGCGTGCGCAGCGCGCATTGGTCTGCACTACTGAGGAGAGTGGGGACCCGGTGTGAGTTTTTACCCGATCATAAATGATTTTTTTTAATTCCTTTTCTCAAGAATGAAAGTCTATGAGTAATAACATGGAATTTTGAGAAATCATAAGGATGGTGAAGGAATATGCACGCATGGGTCTGCGCTGCCAAAAGCAGTGGGGACCTGGTGTGAGTTTTTACCCGATCATTAATAATTTTTTTTAAATTCCTTTTCTTAAGAGTGAAAGTTTATGAGTAATAACTCGAAATTTTTAGAAATCATAAGGATGGTGAAGGAATACACTTGCGCGCACGGTCTATGCTGCCAAAGGCAATGGGGACTCGGCGTGAGTTTTTACCCGATCAGGAATGACTTTTTTTTTTTTTTCTTAAGAATAGTGTTAATGAGTGATAATATGCAATTTTGAGAATTCATTCATTATAGTGATTCATTTATTATAGTGATTCATTTAAGAACATTAACCCGCTACCGGGCGAAGCTTGCTACTTCCTTTATATAGGTTGAGTCAAGACCACATTCTGCTTGTCTTCTCTTCAATAAGATTTCTGACTAGATGACAGCAAGACAGTTCAAAGTTGCCTACAGAAAAATATTGATACACTCTGAACTCCAAGACTGTACAACTGGTAACTGCATGCCACTGGAACAACAAGTAGATAAATACACATATATAAACTTGAAGTTGATCATTAACATGTTTCTACTTTTGCTTACATATATATATATATGTGATACAAAAAGTTTTGTCTTTAGTTCAACGTTTTGAAATTCAGCTTTTGCTATATCTAGATGTTATGAGATAAATTGAAATTAACAATCAAATTTTTTGCTATTGGCCTTATGTGTCTGTTATCAGTACACGTAATTTAAAAACAGAAATTCAAAGATTGATATAGAGTTTAAAAGATTGTTAGGGATTACAATTCCTCGTAGTTGCCAACAATTTTAATTTATTCCACAGAATTCTTAATATTAGTTTTTTCTTCACACCACTTTGTTTTATCATAAATGCATATTGAAGAAAATTACAAAGAATATAACGTTAAAAAGGAAGAATTTCAAGAGTGCTACGGACTAAATAAAAAATGTTGGCAGCTCTGAGCTTATAAAGATAATTTTGTATAATAGTTGTATTTCATACACATATGTAACATTTTAATTTTATATTTTTAGATACTAATATTATCCTGCACTTCTACAAAAAGCTATTTAGAAGCTACATGTCTTATCATGCCTTAGCAATCTATTGATGATGTAATTTCTGAATTTCCAGACCTTGATTACGCGACTCATTCTGTTCCTCTCTCAGAATTTGTTACAGAATGCGTCTCATTTATATCTGAATCAATTGTCCGTCGATTAAAAAAAAATAATAAAATGTGACATTTGTGTACAGCCATTGAATAGTGAAGCAGATCCAGAAACGTTGACATCAATCAAAAGCAAAGGCCAGTTGTTACATCCTTCACATGATGTAATCAACGTCTGCAAGTGTTGCGAGTCAATTTTTCGTTCGACTGCTTCAAATTGTGAGCAAAGCAGTTTTCTTAAGAAGCTGAATTGAATATAGTAAAATTTACAGACGCTGCTCTAAACAGCCTTGTTGATACAGATATATTTCAGTCGCTGGAAACACATATTTCTGAAATGTCTCATTTAAGTGATCTTCGTGCACACTTCATTAAAGACATAGCTTATTGCTATTATCAAGCACGTATAAAAGTCATCTCGTAAAACAGCAGATTGATATTCCCTCAATTAGAAGTGTGTGTACGATACAACCTTTCCTTAGATGCCAGTGAAAAATTTTCACAATATTTTGAGTAAATTTCTTCATAGCTGACTGTTTCAGCATCAAGAGAACCATAACTATTGTATATATAATTCAATATCCAATATTATGAAAGATCCCCCCTCCCCATGGCATAAATGTTTTTGCTTACAGAAAAAATATTCTCTTTGTATATACATAGTGAAATAATTGTTCCAGCTTCCTTTGTTAAATAAGATTTCTCTCCTTTTGGCACTAATGTTTTAATGTATATATATATATATATATATTTTTTCTCTCAGCTAAGTGTTTCTACACAGAGAGAATTATTCTTAGTGTATAGTATTTCTTCATGTATTTTATCAAATGCAAATCTAATATTATTATTCGATTATAGATTGTAATAAAACTCAATAAAAATCTTGGTACTTGGTACGTAATTTTCCATTGCTCTAGCATGCAATGTTATATGAGGTTTTCTCTAGTCAGCTAACTTCTTATGCATACGTAAAACTGTTTCCACTGCATAATTCATTAAATAACTATCCTATGTTATATATAAGATTTTTATCTCCTGGATTTCTTCTCCAAAAGATTTCCTAAGGGGAGAGATCATATAATTTACTTCTGGCTGGTGCAATCCTTCTTTAGGTTTAGCAATCATATGAATTTGATATTTTAATTTTAGTATTATTTTATTAATTTAACAACCACTCCCGAAAAAAAAAATACTTAAATAAAAAAATATAGATATGTATGTTCATGAACTCAAGTAACGTACCATAACACAATCACCCCTGACTATGCTACACCCCGTTTCTCTCCTCTCAGCTAATTGCTTCTGTGTACATGGTTGCCAAAAGGATGCTAATTTTTATTTATTTTTTTATTTTATTATTATTATTATTTTTACACCACTATTTTCCTTTAATTAATTATGACTTTTTTTTTTTAAATCGTTTCACTAAAATAATGAAATTTGGCACTTTTGTGCAGAATTGTCTGATAAACATCATGAAAGAAACTACACGTGAAAGCATCACTTTCAGCAATAATTAATGCTGAAGTAAGGCGAAACCTTTCAGTTATAAAAGACTTATAGAACTAGGGTCTCTGTCCCCTGCTTGTTTTTCTGACCAACACCTATATAGGCTACTCCCCCTCCCTCCCCTGACTTGCTTCATTTATTAAGATGCAGGGTGCTGCCCGCTTATTCATGCTTTGCCTTTCACTGAATATGAATTTATAGTGCATAACATAAGACAAAAGCAGAAAAATGTTATAGTAATCCCCATATTCAATATTAAATTTAAATACATAATATTTAATACCATTTTTTAAATAAAATATTCTGCTTCAAATCAGTATTTTTAAATAAGAAAGGATTTCGTAAAACCTAGAACATTTTGCATTATATCTTTGTATAGAAATCCCTTGGGGACTTTTAAACTTTTGTTTCTATTTGGCGAAAAAAATTTTGTATAACCGCTTGTTTTTTCCTTACAAAAAAAAAAAAAATCTATCATCTATTTTTACTAATGCCTATACGTTTTACTATAGTCAAACCTAGTTAATCGTGTATTTAGGGGGTATCGAAAAAAGCAAATTTTTTTATAATGCTTTTGGGGTAGAACGGATAAGTAACTTCTGTTCAAAATTTCACCATCCTAGGATAATGTCTTCTGTTCTGGCAAAGGACATGAAATTTCAAAAATTTATTTAAATCGGCAATTTTTTTTTTGAAATTTTTTTCAAATTTCACAGCACTTTGCGGTAGTGTGCAAAAGTTGCACCTATGTATGGTTAATTACAGTGCAAAATTTGGCGCCCCACGGACAATATGTTCTGTTCTGGCAAGGAGCCTGAAAATACCCCAAAATCGACAAATACACTGCTGTTTCATTATTTAACTAATATTTATTAAACATAAACCAGAATTGTCATACACTCGCATACTATTAAATATAAGAATTAAGAAATAAGTATTCAAAATTAAAAGCACGAAAATGTGTGTTTTGTTAGGTCTTTAGATTTTGTACTGTCTCTTGCACCTAAATTCACGCATGGCTTTTCTCTATTTCAGAGTGGAGCGAACAAATCCATCCCGTTTTTCATGACCACACACTTTCTTTGAGGCGTCCGTAACCAATTTTACTGTTCTTTCCACAGCTTGTGTGTGGCATGGGAACTTTATAAAATTCCAGTCAATTGGTATTGGTTCTTTCAGCATACTTTTCAAATCTTCTGTTTTCATACCAGTCAATTAGTTCGCTGTAGTCGTTTGCTTCCAAGTTTATTTTTGGAATATCGAACTTTCTAATCCCAACGTGTTCAACCGTTTCACATGATTCTCGTGCTTGTATGACTCGTCGAATGCCAAGGGCTCTGATATCTGTTCTCTTATCAGTCAGCATCGTGAGCAGAATGTTTTCTGGAGATGCGAAGTAAGCATTCCGAGAAATCACTGGGTCGATGACGTTGCGGTTAACTTGATCCAAGTATCTGGATGACTGAATGAAATGGTAAAGATGCCGAGCTCCATCCATAAGTGAATGATGGATTTTTATGCGGAACCAAGATGGCACATGCGCCCTGATAACGAACTCTACTATGGTACGTAAGTTTTCTGATAGCTCCGTGGCGGAAACACACAGTCTTAATATCCGGTTGGCTGTTGTCAACCAGCGGGACATGTTTAGGGGACCTGGATCGCGCTTAGCAAGACCTGGAGGACACATGCCTGAGCTAACGGCGAGAGCAATATCCCTCAGATACTTCTGGTCCTTACTCAAAGTGGATATATCATCTGATGGCAAGGTGCAGTTAACTGGCTCAAATGTTACCACTGGAAGCCGCTCACGCGCCTTCAAAGATTTTCCAATACAACCAGTGTAGGAATTGGGTCCGGAGGTGGGACCATCGAGGGACTCGAACAAGTGGCGGAGAGGCAATTCGTTGAAATGTACAGTCGGCTGCACAATTATTCGGGTACTAGCAATAATCATTGCCAAAAAAAGTACACTTAATACAGCTTTGTTAAATAAATTCTTGTCGAGTCATGTTCTTAATCAGTCTAAGAACATGATTCGACAAGGATTTACTTAGCAAAACAGTCTTAAGTGTACTTTTTAAATATAGGAATTATTGGCTAGTGCTCGAATAATTTTGCAGCCGACTGTAGTTGACAAACTGCCCATTGCACAGCTCTCCCGATCTTCAGTTCAAGACGACGCAGTACCCCATTGTGAACTCCAGTATTTACGACCGTTCCATCACACCCTAGAACAAGAATATGGTTTAAACCTCCAGGCACTTCTGCTGTGATAAAGTCGTAAATACTTTTAGCAATGGCCAGACTTGATCCTGAAGCAGGTGTAACATGACCAACGTAGCCTAGATCCTGGTTGTTTCACGAAGGGATAGCGTTCCTCTACAATTGTTCTTTGGTAGTATTTATCATCCTCCTTTTCTGTTGACAATGTTTTGTCACGTCGACCGTCGAAGTAAAGACCTGTTAAATGATCATTGTCAATGTCCGAACTCTCACTTTTAAGCTCTTGCATGGTTGCTAGCAATTTTGTTCTTTTCAATCACTAAAGATGTATTCGATTAAAAGACTAGGCCTACGTCGTGCAGAACGCTAGAAGCTATGGCAGCCGTGGAACGAAGCGATACCCCAAATCTTTGGCTTATTAAGGCGGTATTTGAAAGTTTCTTTCGCATTTGCGAAGAGGATGAAGTCGATGGTCCAGGATTGTAGTCGTAGTCATCAGGATCAGGTTCCTTATCCTCATCCAGTGCCTCATCATCTTCTAATAAAGTTGATGTTCATGAGGGCTCATCACCATCAGGCTGCGATGAGCCGGACGCAGTAGATTTAGAACTACGAAGGAATTTTTTTGTCTTCCTTTCAGCAAGTGCTTGGAGCTTTTTGGTTTCTTGCAAATCCAGCGATCCAATGCACATTAGAAGCTTTGTTCTCTGATCAGCAAGAAATGTCTGTTCCTTAAAGGGGACCTTGGATTCCTTCGGGCAATTGCAGTCTGTAAACGTGAAGCACTTACAAGCTGCTATATCAAAAAGAAAGCATGATTCTTCTTTAAACTTCTCCACCCTTGCTTTAGTTGCCATGCTTTTCTCTATTCTTTTATAAACAGCCTTGATATCGATATATTTCTTGTGATATGCATGAATCATATCAAGGACACGTTTCTTTGAAACTGTCGGAATGGAAGCATCAGAATACAGCATTTGCAGCTCTACACAAACTTGCTCTGCGATATAAAAAAATGCGGGTTCCTTGTTACCAGTTGTTTCAGATCCAAGACGCCACCTTTCGTAAATGCAGCATTTAATAACATCCTCTTTTGTTGGAAGCATCCTAGCAAAATCTGTCGGTGATCCGAAAATTGGGCAGTCTAATGCTCCTCGCTTTGAAAATTTTGAAGATTTTGCCATGTTTTGTTGCTCACTGCTAGCTCAGTTCACGACCTGTAACAAAAAAAAGAGATTAATAATTAATAATCATTAATTAGTGGTTAATGATAATCTAGAAAATCTACTGCTAAAATAATTGTTAATAAATCATATTTATATCTAAAAGTATAAAGAAGAAACAGTGTATTTGTTGATTTTGGGGTAATTTCAGGCTCCTTGCCAGAACAAATCATATTGTCCGTGGGGCGTCAAATTTTGCACTGTAATTAACCATACATAGGTGCAACTTTTGCACACTACCGCAAAATGCTGAGAAATTTGAAAAAAAATTTCAAAAAAAAAAATGCCGATTTTACTAAATTTTTGAAATTTCACGTCCCTTGCCAGAACAGAAGACATTATCCTAGGGTGGTGAAATTTTGAACAGAAGTTACTTATGTATAGAGGCATCTTTTCCGCTCTACCCCAAAAGCAACATAAAAAATTTGCTTTTTTCGATCCCCCCTAGTGTATATGCTTTATGTAAATTACTTTTAACGTGAACTGTTTCCACAATCTTCGTCAAAATGAAGATTAGTTACCGATAGCATTAACTACTGACAACGAGAACAATCCCTCCCCCTCCCCCCTGAGATTCATGTTAACGAGGTTCGACTGCAATTAATAGTCTATATTTCTGACTTACAGCTAAGTAATAGTTTTAAACATTTGAAAATATCTGAAAAGAAAAACAATATATATATATTAATATTAGGGAAGGTGGGGTACCACAGACCTATATTGACTTTTCCAATTTTAATTTTGTAATTATTCGCCAAAACTAAATACAAATAGCTTTTTTATAACAAACAACATATATTTATTCCAAAATTTTATTAAAATTATATCAATTATATTTAAAAAAAAAAAAAGTGCAATTAAGTCCAAAGTACGCCACTGGTAGTGGGAAGTGTACACCTGACCATTTATTAAAAGATACAGAAAAACTCAATTTTAAGTGAGAAAATCTATTATTTATACACGTATGAATTGAAATAAACATTTTTTTTTCTTAATTTCAAAATTATTAATTTGTCCCAATTGCATTGTTATGAAATCTAGGGAGGCATACTATTGTAACAATCGCAGCTATAGTAGATCACAAGTCGGATCGTGCACTCCGCAGCAAAAGTATCCGAGCACTAGCAATAATTCCTGTCTAAAAAGAGTGCACTTAATACTGTTTTATTGAATAAATCCTTGTCGAATCATGTTCTTAGACAGACTAAGAACATGTCTCACCAAGGATTTATTCAACAAACAAGTATTAAGTGTATTGTTTTAAGACGGGGCTAGTGCTCGGATACTTTTGCTGCGGAGTGTACCATCCGACTTGTCATCTATCTATTCGACTTGCGATTGTTGCAATAGTATGTTTCCCCTAATTTGAGTCTAAGATTTGGAAAATACTAAATATTAACTGAAAAAAGTCTACATTAAGTCGTATTGGGATTATCGGTAAAAATCCTCACATTTATATTTTAACAAGATTGTCATTGGATAGGTTTAATTCCAGATGTTAACATTTGGAACTGCATTTCTGATC
>CAWVNO010002714.1:0-62248 GCA_963930645.1 Salticus scenicus
GGATACATTAAAATATTGAGATACCTTAGCGCTACAATTGGAAATTGCTGGAATTACATTTCCGTTTGTGCTAAGCGTTTTGCGTTTTGAAAACTTTACAAGAATGTTTACAAGTGATTGTGAATTCAGTTAGTTTATATGTCTGTCTTTCAGTCTTTCTGTATCTCCGTTGTGTAATCACGTATGCAAAGTACGTTGAAAGTTAAATGGAGCAATGAGTATGCACAACTGAAAAGCTTTAATAATCTATGTGCATTGCACGATTTTTCGTTTTTTTTTTTTTTTGCGACAAAGTTGGTAGTGCGTTCTTATTTAATACTAGCAAACCCGTGCGAAATATTCGCAATTTATTATTATTATATTTTTCTTTTTTCTTTCTTTCCTTTTCATTTTTTAACCTTTAAAATTTGAATCTAATAAGCTTTATACCAGTTCCATCACCCAATTTAAATTTTAATTCATCAGAAGCTAAATAATTATCAGTTTTGGGGGGATGAAACACTAATGATAGTTAAACCAAATCAATCAAAGGAAGATTTCAAAATGTAATACATGTTTAACAACCCAGTTTTCATACTTCCCCAGGCACGACAGTTTAGTATAGGATCCCTATGGCGACTTTTAATTTTTTTGCCGCCATGTTGACGATGCCTTTTAAGTTTTTTTTTTTTTTTAATTTATTCATTTTGGCTTAATTTTTATTAAAGAAAACTTAGTACCTATTTTGATTATACTTTTTATTATTACGTTTTTTAACTAATTTATGACAAAAATTCATATTTAAACTTTAATTTCAATCTTTTAGTGCATATTGAAATACTTATTTTTAAAATATTTTCGGTTTAAAATAACGTTCGGAAAGATTGTAAAGATCCAATGTTTAAAAATCTGGTGTGAAACAACCACACGACTTCCATTACCCGCTATTACATGTATTACATGCATTTTTGAGAGATAATGTGATCAGAAAACATAAAAGTGACCAAAAAAGAAAATCGTTAGAGCCGTTTTTGAGATACCAACGTTTACAAAAAATCAATTATTGACCGGAAAACAATAATTACATACAAAAGCATATTTAAAAGTGAGTTAAAATGGCGAGTTTGAAAAAAATCCGTACAACCGTTTTTAAAGGAACGCCTTTGCGAGGCCTGAAATTGAGCTATTTATACAAGACGCCTATCAATTTTCATGAACTAACCAACTATATCATTCGAAAGGATATCTGATAGAGTGTTTATATAGCAAATTTGAAGAAAATCGTTAGAGCCGTTTTTGAGAAACGGACTTACGGTCCCACTTCCGGTTTCCGATGTCCCATTTCCGGTTAAACTCAATTATTGACAGGAAAACAATAATTACATGCAAAAGCATATTTAAAATTGAGTTAAAATGGCGAGTTTGAAAAAAATCCGTACAACCGTTTTTAAAGGAACGCCCTTGGGAGGCCTGAAATTGAGCTATTTATACAGGACGCCTATCAATTTTCTTGAACTAACCAACTATATCATTCGAAAGGACATCTAATAGAGTGTTTATATAGCAAGTTTGAAGAAAATCGTTAGAGCCGTTTTTGAGATACGGACTTACGGTCCAACTTCCGGTTTCCGATGTCCCACTTCCGGTTTTTCAATTTTCACCAAAATTTGGAAATTTCATCTGTAGGCCAGACGTATTTGAATTCTAAAGTTTCGTAGCTCTATCTTTATTAGTTTCTGAGCTATAATAGCCAGAAGATTCTCCACATACATACATACACACACACACACACACACACACATACATACACACTGACCAATTGCCAAAAACCACTTTTTTGGACTCAGGGGACCTTAAAACGTGTAAATCAGGTGAAAACCCGATATCGAATTTTCAGACCGAATACAATACTTCCATTACCGACGGTAGTAGGGTAATGGAAGTAATAAAAATAGATTTTTATGTAAAATAATCTTACCACACATTTTTTTTTTTTTAATTAGTTCACTGAACTGAGTCCGCGTGCTTAAATATTTTGCTTATGTATTATTTTTTATCCTCACGTATTTTATTAAGTCACTATCGTATTGTTTCTACAAAATGTAAATATTTCATTTACATAATTGTGTTTTCTTGACATAATTATTTGTAACCAACTTCATTAAAATCACCGCAGATCATTAGCGCTCTTTTTGTATTTTGTCACATTCTTTCCACTGCGTTTACAAAATTAAGTTATTTGCAAATTTCAAGAGTACATCAGTAAGTTCATAACATAATTTTAAATATTTTCTAAATAAATAATTTTCCTTTTTTTTTTTTTTTTTTTTTTTTTTTTGAAAAAATAACAATAAGCTGTATTTATTTAGTAAAAATTGAAAGAATTTGAGAATTTTAATTTGGAATTTAACATTTTTGATTACCGTTGTGACATAAAAGAATGTCTAATTATGAAAATATTTATATGGTCCGTTGCCTTTAGGTAAAGAAAAAAAAAAAGATTTTTTTTTTCTGTTAAATATGTGACAATATTCATTACAGTTATTGAAGCAGATTTTAAATATTTGCAGTATAACAGCTTCAAATTTTCTATACGTGAAACATTTTATGATTTAAATGCATTTGAAGAGAATATATTTTTGTTTCAGCTTCTTTTCCTTAATTAAGAATAAATTAAGTTATATGTCAAAACATTGATTTACTTTTCCAGATTATATTTTATTGTTTAAAATTAAGGTATATCATTTGAATATTAAATAAAATTTTTCATACAAATCAGGTTTTGCAATAAAGTGGAATATTGTTTTCTGAGAAATATATTTTTAACTAATGCAATGAAATACAAATTGACGCTTATTTATAATGTTGAAAATAATTTTTGTTTTTATATTTAAAAAAAAAACTAGTTGGCATAGGTGGACTCTGCTCAGTTCCCCATCATATGTATGTTCTCATAAATTTCTTGTACAGGACTTATTATATACATGTTAAGAGAAATGAATTTGACCAAACGCTTGACACAGTGACAAAACGAAATCCTCGCCTAATAGGCTATCCACCATTCAGTTCGATATCTTATTCTAATCTATTAATTCCTTTTATTGGGATCAATTTCGTAGTTTATTTTCATGCTACTATTTTCAATGACACTTTCCTAAAAATGTGTATTTTTATGAAATATCTCCCCATTTTGCTATGTTGATAAAATCTTAAATTTCGAATAACTTACGAATTTTCCCTATTAGAATATTTGTAGTCAATCATGTTCATACAAGTATCATAAATGTTATTTTGAAATTGTCTGATATATTTATGATTCTTAAAATGGACGTTTATGCTCGATTTTGCCTTATTCTGCCATTTTAAGTAAATCGTAAATTCCAAATAACTTACGAATTTTTTAAATTGGAAAAATCATACTCTGTGGTATTCATGTCAGTACCCTAAATAATATTTTGAAAGTGGTTTAACATCTTTACGAGGAAAATATCCCTCAAGATTGACGTTTATGTGAAATTTTGCTCTATTCTGCCATGTTAAGAAAATCGTAAATTTCCAATAACTTACGAAATTTTTATATTGGAAAATTCATAGTCATTAATATTCATGTCAGTGTCCTAAAAAATATTTCAAAAGTAGTCTGACATCTTTACGATGAAAATATCTCTCAAAATTGACGTTTATGTGAAATTTTGCCCTATACTGCCATGCTAAGAAATTCGTAAATTTCCAATAACGTGCGAAATTTTCAAAGTAGCATATTTATAGTTACTGATGTTTATTCCGGTATCAAAACTGATATTTTAAAACTGGTCCTGGCATTTTTACAGTAAAAAGTTTCCATTTAATGCACGTTTAAGTGAATTTTTGTCCTATTCTCCCATGTTAAGAAAATCGTAAATTTCTAATAACTTACGAAGTTTTTTAATTCGAATGTTGAAAATGAATAGGGTTCTTGCCAGTGTTGAAAGTAATATTTTAAAACTGATCTGACCTCTCTGCGACAATTTTTTTCTTGAGATATCGTGTACACTCACTAACAAACTAACGGACTAACACACTAACACACTAACAGACTAACACACTAACAGACACCATACAAATTTTGTCATTTTCGAATTCCTCACACCTGAAAACGCGTAAAAAAGTTAAAAAACCGAGGTCGAAAATTTTCACGATTACCTAAGTTCCCCATACCTATAGTATGATGGGGAACTAAAAAAAACCTCTATCTCTATAAAAAGAAATTTGCTTACACATGGTCTAATATTATGTCGAACCAAAAAAAATCTTTCAATATTGTGAGAAAGTGACAAAAGTTACGCCATTTATAATTAATTAGTACATTGGAAACAAAAATTTTCAACGCTTATTATTTTGTTTTCCTATTCCAATTATTATAAAAATATTTAATGTGACAAATTATCAAATACCAAAAGCGATTCAATACCTCCAATTATCATGTGTCATGTCGAAGTTTATTTTGGCTTGCGAACTGCTGCAACACAGTCTGACATTAACTGGACAAGTCGTTGGAATTCCTCAGTGTATTGATTTCAGGTAGTTTCAGGTCCTCAGTTTTGTTTGGGGTGCCTCTCTACAGCCAGTTTTTGCACATTAAGGCTCATCTCATTAGACCGTAACATAGGTCCGAATCACTGCAGATACCGTGTCTGAACGGGAATTCAAAACGGGCGCTGTTTCTGTAGGCGACAAAATTACAATCATAATGGCGGGGCAAGATTTTGTGCTCAAATTGAACTTTTGAACCTTATACTTTGGGATTCATGTGTAGTGTGAAACAGTGCCAATAAAAGAAAGAAAGAAGCGTGAACAAATATTCTGAACATATACATAAACATATACATATGCATAAACACATTAAAATATGCTGAAAATATACATTTCTTAAGATGTCGTCTATGGGGCACAAAATTGATTTTCTTTCGACATTTAGCGCTATAATTTTCTGAGATGTAAAATGGTCTAGTGTTAACATTACGTCAAAATATTTTTGATAAATAATAATTTTAATAACCAATTTGCACTGTGTGAATTTGTAAAGAAAAATATTTAAAAAAAAACTATTTCTTTTTTTTTTTTTTTTTTTTTTACATAGGTTTTACACCAGTTGTTTCTTCTCACATATTAGGCATTTTAAAAAATTTTAAAAATATATTAATTTACATTGCGAATCAGCATTTCATATATGATTCTTTCTCTTTCTGTCCACGTTGCTGGGGTGTTGTGGGGTGTGGAGTCCAGGACCTTTGTACATGCGGAGAACTGCTACTGTGGGGAGACTGCTACTGTGCTACGGAGAACTGCCTACTGTGGGGAGATCTTTATGAGAGTTCTTGACCCGTATTTAGGAGAGTTTCGTAGAAAATCACTAAAAACTCAAAACACCGAGACTCACGAACCCTTCTTCAGACAAAAACAGACTCTTTTCGGCCATTATCTTTCACAGCAGAATCTCTAGGTCAATGGTAAGACTCATTCACATTGCAATGCCCATTTCTTTTTTTTTTTTAATCGTGACTGATATCTAATTATTTTTTTCTCAACACAATTGTGTTTCAGATGTCATTTTCTATTAATTAGAGAACATTATAACATTGTAATTCAAGTTTTGGTGGTATGTAATACTACTACACATATTTAAAAACGTTAATTTGGCTACTTACTGCCAGAGCTGTCACTAGTATCCTATATTTTATCGTGTTGCACATAATCACTTTAATTTACCAAGACGCTATATTTACGAAAATAATTACCATTAATTTAAAAAAAAAGAAAGGAGCATAAGACTTTAAAGGGCTATATGTATGTAATTTTATAATATTTTAAAATTACTCATTTCTCTTTAAATATTGCTTTAATACAAGTTAGAGGAAGTTATTTATATAAGTAATGTTCTCTCTCGCTGTGTGCATTACAGAAGAAAACTAATGGACCGATTTACGTGCAATTTTCTGCAAAACGATCAGCATTAGCCGAGGAAGGCTTAATCTATTGAAACCCTTGATCTCTTTAGCAGAAAGAAAACTAGGGACCTAAATATTTTTGTAATACGGATTTTTCAAAGCCGCCATTTTGTTTCTCACATAACCTGTGACTATGTTTCATTGTAATGGCCATTATAACTTTGAAATTTTGTCCAACGGTTCCTTTTTCTCCTTTATCATAGTAATAATATCTTCTAAGCCACCATTTTGTTTCTTTCACTTCCACTGCTTATCTTTCATACTACAGTGAAACCTCCCGTAAGCGGCACCTCCGAAGAAGGGACACCTCTATTTAAGGGACGATTTCCCTGGTCCCAGTCCCTTTGAATAGGAACCTTAATGTAATTACCTCTGGCTAAGGGACACCCAAACATTCGAAAATAAAAATTTTGAGAGTTTAGAAGTGGAAGAATATTTTATGATAAAGGAAACATAAAATCGCGAAATTTATTAAACTTTCTATTTTCAGGAATAATTTTCAAAAATGCTTAGAAATATGCTTAGAAAAATTCTTAGAGGAATAAGAGAATAGAGGAGAAGAGGATATAGAGGAGAAAAAGTGGGAATTCAAAAGCTGTGAAGGTGCCTTAAAATACACTTCACAACTAAAATAATTCATGTCAAATAATGATGATTATGAATGCCTTAAAATGATAAGTGCGTTTAACATACATTTGAGAAAAAAATTATTTGTAAAGTACATGCTTGTAAAAAAGAAAAAAAGAGTGCTATGGGTTATTTAAAATAAACTCTTTCTAATTTTCTCTCATAATTTTAATTATTTCATTAACTGAGAGATTTATGTATTCTGTATGAAAAATTTAAAAAGCTAGATTTAAAATAGTTTCTATGTTACACTGCATTCTGAGTCTTTAAAGTTTGGTGTTACCTCTATTCTATTTAAATTAATTTTTTTAAGGATAACCTGACTTATATACTATGCTATAAAAAAGTACCACAAAACTGGTTTTTAGAAGTAATAAGTACAAAACTTTCATAAAATGGAGTGTATTCAAAGTTTTGAACTTATTATATACCATGTATACTAATATTCATACCTCTGAACAAGGAACACCTCCATTTAAGAGACAAAATGTCCGGTCCCTTGGGTGTCCTTTATTCGGAGGTACTACTGTATCACTCTGGATTTTTTTCCAAAGTTTCTTTTTTCTCTTTATCATAGAAATATCTTCCTTTAATCCAGAAGTTTGTTTAACCAACCGAGGTTCGTGTGCAAATTTATCGGATAAGGTTCTTCAGTAGGCAGTGAGAACCCGGACCCAGGTTTGTTCAGGAGAAGAAGACATTATCGAAGGCAGAGGGCGTCCCAACCTATGTTCATTTGCGAATTCGTTTTTTACTGCGTTTCTATTATTCATTTCTTTCGAACTGCGCTTATGTTAATCTCTACCACAAACACTGGGTTCCCGAACCAACCACATTGCCGGCGGGGAAGCTAAAGGTGGTGGAATCCCGAACCGAGGTTTTGATTGATTTCAATGGAATTTCGTTTCAGAGTTTAATTTTTTTGAGGTATTATAAGAGGTTCAATTAAATATAGTAACCAGTTGAGACGGCCCGCTTCAGGGCCGAAGTGACGCTCTAGCAACTTTCTGTACTTCACTCCTTTGACCATACCGTCAATGAATATCGGACAAATTATCCGTTTTGGCGATATGGCACACCATGCCGTGACCATTTGTGTATGCAGTGGTGAGACGACACTGAGATGAGGATTTCCCGTACCCCAATGGCGCCAGTCTTGCTTGTTCACGTAATCATTTAACTGAAAATGGGCCTCATCACTGTACCAGATCATGTGTTCACTGATGGAACCATTTACAAGTTCCTCGATCATGTGGTTTGCGAAATCTCTCCGCCGCACAATGTTCCCCTCCTTCAGTTGCTGGCACATTTGGATTTTGTATGGACTCAACCCGACTGCTTTCGTAAGCCTTTGTAATGTTGTTTTGGATATGCTTAACTATTGGGCAGCTTGTCGAGGGGAAGTGGTTGGCCGATCCTCAAAGAATGCACGCACACACTCCCTGTTGTCATCAGGAACAACTGTGGATTTTCATCCCGACGCCTTGCTTTTTGGATGCCAAACACTTCCGGTAGATTCAAACCTGTTCATCAACCTGTAAACAAGGAAAATCAGTGAGAGATTAGGACTAGAACATCAGCCATCCGATGGCTTCAAAATCACTGCGACTTTGGAGTGCTATGACTTACTGCGCGATTTTCACTTCACTAAGTGATCTTTTCTTTCCGAACTCTGAACGACATGCCCGTCGAACGGTGACATTACTTCTTGTTATTCTCATAAAATTTTCTTACGATAAATAATCGTTCTTCCAAGGTCAGTAATTCCATATCGCTTATTCTTTATTTCCGGTAATCTAGTATTCACCTGAAATGTCTTTTTTTTTTTTTTTTTTTGTTACTGATTGAATTTGTATAAGAAAAAAAAGAAGAAAGTAATGTGGTGGCCACAACATACTAGTTTTTTACTGAGATTTAAGATACATTTATATTTTATGATATCTTAAGATAAGCAACATATATTTTTAGAAAATTTGAAAATATAAAATTATTTTTCTAAGTAGAGTTCCTTATTTAAATACTAAGTCATAATTTTCTCAGCTTTTATAGTCTGGCTTTTCTATTTCATGTGATATTTCACAGTTCACACAGATATTTTAACTGCGCCGTAAACAACTCACTTCCATTAAAAACCACCTTTGAAAAGCAAATAAAGTTAAGAAATTTTGTTTATTCACCCTTTTCATAGTTTTAAAATAAATCCTAAAATTCTTGCATTCTTAGAATAACCTTTTAACATTTATTCATTCGAGACTTAAAAACGTTGCTTTTTCGCAAGTGTTAGGTATTTCTCAAACATTTTTATTTTATAGTCCCCATTAATCTTTCAAAGTTGTTTTATTTCTGGTATCATCTTTTTTTTTTTTTTTTTTTTTTTTTTTAATTCTAAGAAATATTTCAGTTTTAACATACTTGGTAAATAGAATTTTGAAGTAACATTTTACGGTTCAGAAAATAATTTAGCTACATCAAAATAATTTTCGCTAAAGTTTGTGTGTTTTAAGACAAATGCCGATGCTGTCATAAATAGACTAAAGTTCATTTACAAGAGTTTATATTCCTCATGTTTTTAACTTTCCGAATATATATATGCAATAAAATTGTAAAAATATCTAACTATGAGATTTTACAGTATTCATACAATTTAAAATAACTTGAATTCCTTTTCAGTATTTTTATATTGATGTATGTATTGATTTGTGTGTGAGCAAACATGACACGATAGGATCTAAACGCTTTGTTCTATTGATCTTAAAATTATTACGTATATTATTTGTTCTTAGTCGCACGAAATATATAGATTTTTATAAAATGTAGGCCTTACAACGCATTTCCAGGGATAAAAAAAATATTTTCTTATGCATTATGATCTATGGACATAGATTATTTTATTTGAAGTGCGCTAGCGTCGAATCGCAAGATTCATTTAAGATCAAATTATATATTGGTAGAATATATGTATATTACATCTCTCTGACTCAGTTTTTACACTACTATTCGCATAGAATAATCTTTTACAATAATTTTCTGAAATTAAAAAATAATGCATATTGTTCCTAAAATGTTGTGGCAAAGCTGCATCAGAGTGCAACTTTTGAATTTTATGGTAGCATGTATGCTACAATGGACATTAAAAGACTAATCCTCTCAACTCAACTCAATACAACTTGATTTTATTTTCCATCAGTTATTCGCAAATCATAGAAATTTTAACACAAAAAGATCAAGTTTGTAACGAATCAATCTCTTTTGAATTACTCAGATTCGGCGAGATATGCCGGTGAATTCCATAGATAAATACTGATATTTTTTTCAAACTAGATATATGTATTTTGTTTTCAACTTAATGGATAATAGATAGCAGTACTACCTTTTTTCACGAGGAAACATTTTCCCTTTTAGAGGTTTAGAAGTATTTTTCGGTGAAATGGCATCGTAGTTTTATCCTGAAGACGACACAGTTTGTTGCGTACGAAATAAGTTAGTTTTATTAATGTAAAATTAAAATATATTGTTACTTAAGCAAGATTACTTTTTAATATATCTATTCATCTTGTGACTTAGTTTATCTTATTTCATTGATCTCAATTAAGCCTATATTATATATATATATATGTGTGTGTGTGTGTGTGTGTGTGTGTGTGTGTAGGATCCGCTTGGTGCCTAGGGGTGGATTCAATGAATATGAGATGATTCTAGGACGACACATTTATTGAAGTACAGACGAAACATAAGCACAGGAAATGCATTTAAGGATTATTATAAAAAACAGACATTGACTAGTAGCAAATTGCTTATTCCATAGCTTAACACGCATCAAGTAGTTGTATGCATCAGTAGATCACAATAAAGTATTAAAGCACCTACATGTGCTATAGCAAACTGCAGAACTAAAGTACGAGCCTCCCATGGCTCTATACAGCTATTATGTGCCTTCCGTGCTCAAACTAAAACGAAGTAACCAAATCAGCCTTCTAGCTGATGACCTCACCAGCTCTTTCCACTGTCAGCCGGATACTCACAAAATCTTCCGCTCAACATCTCGTTCACAGACGGTAGTCGGAGGCAGCGCCATCTGTTGACAGTTGGGAAAAACGCGTTCCATATATATATATATATATATATATGTGTGTGTGTGTGTGTGTGTGTGTGTGTGTGTGTGTACACTGTTAAAAAAATGCAACTTTGCTGCCAGAAATGCTCTGTAATTACAGAAGAATACGTTTTGTCAACTTAATTTTTCTGTAATTTACGACTTTTTTCTCAAATTACAGAGATTTTCTGGCAGCAAAATTGCCTTTTTTTAACAGTGTATATACCTCAATTCTTTTTTTTTAACTCTTTCCAATATTCATACATTCTATAAATGATTAAGAGATTTTTTAATACTTCCCAACAAAGTTGAAAAATGTTCAGGACTTTGGATAGTTTGTCTGTTAATATGCGTTCACAACCTAGCATCTATAAATATTTAAACTTATGTATATTATTCAATTTCACTATGGCATTTTCCCAACTAAAAATGGTTTTGGTAACACTGTTCGTTTGTGTACAGAGACTCAGAAAAGTTTTCGAATACGCTGTGGTCTATGAGAAGTATTTTGAAAACATATTTTAGCATCATTTACTGTACAAAACAATTCATAATTAACGTAATTTATCCAAATATACATAAAATATTTGATATAAACAATAATTAACATTGATGATTGTATTACAGGACCACACAAAATTTTCAGACACATAATGAGATATAAATAGATAGTGTTCGAAGGATATTTTCGATTGTGTTATGAGGATTTCTTTTACTATTTTAATTTTTTGATACATTTTATAAGGCATATTCTATTTATTTTATTTTATTATTTTATTTATTTATTTATTTTTATTATTATTTATTTATTTATTTATTTATTTTTCAGTGTACAGTGTTTAACAAAACAAATTATGTTTATAATTTCTCTTTAAAAATAAAGCTATAAATACAGATTTTGTGTGATTTCTTCTCTATAGTTCAAATAAATGTCAAAAATGTTGCTACTGGTTTGTATACAGGGTTAAAAATATTTCAGAAACATTATAGTATTATTCTTCTGAATATTTAGCATTTTTATACAAATAAGACACAAAGACTTAACATAATTTATTTAAATGCAGATAAGCATGTTTCTTATATAATAAGGTATGATTAACATTTATAATTGAATTGCAGTCACAAAACAATGTTCAGATGCATGTTAATATTTAAATATTTAAGTGAAAATAGTTCTAAGAACATTTTCTGTTTTGTTAATACTTGAAACAAAGTTTTAAATTTGAAGTTTAAACATTATAAATAAGACACAATAGTTAGAAAGGGTTTTGTAATCTATGAGAAATACATGATTTTTATTTCTTGTTTTAATTTCAGACTTAAATAACTCTATCATTGAAAAAGAGAAATAACGTTTTTTAAAAAACAATCTAATCGAATAAACAACCATGCACGTATTTTTAAGAATTAAATATTTATTACGTATTTAGCATTCAAAAATGCAAAAATGCATAATCACAATGATTTAATATTTAATCAAATATTTATATCAGTAAAATTAGTCAACCACAATATAAAATAAAGTGTAGTATACCTATAATTTAAATACCAGATCGTAAATATTACAAGGTTGAATGCATAATTTAGTATTTTAATAATACTCCTATACTTCTATAGTAAACTGAATCTGTTGATCACGAAATATGTTATTGACCAATTTAATTCCGATATTCGTCCTTCTGAATTTAATCGTGCGTGCAAGAAATAATGATTTTCAATATTCTACTCGCTGCTTGCAAATTCATTATACGTGAAGTACTTACTAATGTATATTTTCCATTTGCGTTCAAAACTGTATCATCACAGAAATTTAGCTGTAAAATTAACTTTATTTTAAAATTCATAGTATGCAATGCATTTATTTGAAATAGAATAAAAGCGTGCCCTAGTAACAGAGAAATGTGAGGAATGCTGAATTGATTTAAAAAAAAATAATAATAATTTCTTAGTCTCTATTCAATAAGGTATTCCCTTTTAATATTAAAATCTCATTTAAGCAGAACTATTAACTCATTAAAATGAAAATTGAAAACCGGTTTCTCCAACCGATCATAGTATTGAAATAGTCTATACTCTTAAATCTTATTATTTGAGTTACCTACTAAAATAAGTTTTGTACAGGGCATTTTAATATACCTTTGGGTATCGTTTTAATTTGTAAAAACACGAGCTCATTAAAAGGAAAATTAAATTAAATTATTCATAGATAGTCGGCAAGTAGAACATTTAATATTATCTCAGACATAATTCCATCGCAGTACAAAGGAATATTTTTATGATGATTCATAAAATCAATTTTACTAATATATTCATGGTTTATCCCAATTAAAACAAGAACGACAAATCATGATATTCGCGTGGATTATTAAACACCTTCAAATTGCTGTACTTACCCATTATATCATTTTATCTTTTTGTGTACAGGCTGAGCCAATGGTCCCTGATAACTTCAATAAAAATCACGTATAGGACATACCAGAGAGTGATAATAATACAGGCCGACGCATCAGCCGCCGCCACCTTTTTGTCTCGGAAAACGCCAGAGTTCCCTCTTGGGCTTAACGCATTTATCGCAGCTATGCTTTTCATCTCATAGTATCAGGGGAAATATAAACATTTATTCCTTTTCTTGGAAGGATTTAGCCGAATTATTGATGAACAACCTCTTATATCATACTTTGTTAAGCTAAAATTACAAAAAACAATAAACAACGTGACTCAACATTAACACATAATTATTGAAACAGTCGGATGCGCCACCTCGTATATATTGAAGCCTTCTTTTGCACTATAGTTTTTCTTGCGTTGAAACGTTTGAATTAAGCAAATAAAAAAAAAGTTCCTTTTTTTCTTTCTCTCTTCTGTGGCTATTTATTCCCATGTTTCGCTTATATAGAGTTTTTTGTAGTTCCTACTATAGCCAATACCATGCTCCACTCTCCCATTTGATTTCTTCGTGTGAAACTATATGAAGGACAACGTATGCTTCACCTGCACGTGACATTAACGCATTGAAGATGTGGATAACGATATAATGCAATTTCATCCGCAATCAATGATAGCAAACGCGGAGGTTTAATTAGATTGTTGTTTGAATATGGTTAGAGTTACAAAAGAGGCAAATGTAGTAATAAATTTCACAAAATAAATGCTATTTAATTGTTTTCCTTGCATTTTTTATGCATTTTTTATTGCTGTTTTTTACGGTACAATACCATCTATGAGCAAAATTTAGATATATATTTTTTTTTATTTGCTTAAACAAAAATTTTCGTCATAAGAAAGATTGTAGTACAGACCGCACTCTCGTAACGTCAGTTACTTGTTTTTATGTTAAAATTTATAATGTGTCACGGACTTTTGGCCCATCCTGTATTTTACCTTCATGAGAAAAATTTAAAAAGACAGACTAACACCGAGTTATAAAAACTTTTAACTTAATTGGAAGCTTTAAAAAATGTATAGCACGACTTAGAAGCATTGAAATGAAAAAGTACTTTATTATTACATGCTTTAACTTTTTATAACTTTGCTTCATACATTTTATAAAGCAATGTTACTTCCTTACTTTATAAATCACCATTATTTTGGAACCGTTGGGCGGTTAGAAATGTTTATTACTAACATATATACAAATGTGAATGGTATATATGAAATGGTTGACTACCCTTGTTCTGTAACTTGGTAATTAAATTTTTTCGCTTTCCTCGTACCGTTTTCAAGATCATAGCACTAACTCCACTATTTTCTACCAGGTATCGCAGTAAGTGGTTTCATCTAGTAGAGCATAGTCCCTTTACTATACATATCACATTTATAATCATACCTCCAGCCGTTTAGCAGATAAAAGGGTGGGAACGGACTTTATTTTAGGGTGACCAGTTGTCCTCATTTTCTGAGGACAGTCCTCCTTTTTCAAGTGTTGTCCTCAGTTGCTTCCAAAAGTTTTCATATCCTCATTTGTCCTCACTTTTGGACGTTTGTTCTCATTTATTCTCATTTTTCAGTAATTTCTTCTTTACTTAAAATTTCATTAGAGATGCTGCTGACCTTATTAGTTTTCAATACTGATTCTACAACTCAACACAAAGTGAAGGGAGACATTTAAAAATTTAACATGAAGCTTGAAGTTACTTTATTACTAATTAGATTTATTACTGACTAAATTTAAATAACATTTTAAATGGTAAAGCATTTTTTAGTAAGATTGAAAACTGTCTAAGTCAGAAATAGGAGCTGATCGCAGATTACCTTGTTGACATTTCACAATTTTTTGCTCTCAATAGTACTACTGGAAGGTACAACATAATAACTCAATTTGTAGAACATTAATGCTTTAGGCCGTCAGACTAGAGTTCAATTCTTATTCCTATCCTAGCCCTAGCCAGTTTTTGACATTGTTCAGATTGTCTTTTCCTTTTAAAATGTTACTTATCAGATCACTTCCATTTGAAGTAGTTATGATTTCGTTTTCACTAAAACTTGGTCTATACAACAATAAAAATTGTTTTAAAATATTTTATAAAAGTATAAACAGAAGCGTATATAAAACAGATTAGTACTTTCGTACCAACCGCATATCAGAAACTAATACTTTAATATTAACAGCATGTCATTATATTAAAGGAAGAGAAGCATAATGTGAACAAGTTTAAGATAATGTTTATTGTAAATTTAATAATGCTTATATAAATAATATTTTTTTATAATGTTTATTGTATAAGTTCACAAGTACTACAAATTTATCATAGTGACGACTAATGGCTGGAAATATATAGGGTTATTATAAGCTAATTTCGTTCTATATTTTATGAAATTTTATGTTCTCAAAAATGTCCTCATTTTTAAAGAAAACTGTCCTCATTTTTCTCATAGAAATGAGGACATTGCATAATTTGTCCTCATTTTGCATTAAAAAAAATCTGGTCACCCTACTTTACTGGTCACCCTGTATATATAATATAAATAAACTAATATAAACAATTCAGTAATAAATAATGCAACTGAGTCACTGAGGCTCCTGATCTGCAAATCCTCTGGTTAACTGTTACATCTCCTGTCTTATTTAAAAACGAAAGAAAAAATAATTTTTGTTCTTCAAATACGTGTTATAATATTATAAGCATTAAAGCTAAATTGCATTATCCTTTTCTGAGTCATTGACTTGATACATTATTTAATTAGATCTTCATTAGAGCTTAATAGCTGCTTAACAATTCTCCGAGGGAAAAAAAAGTTATCTTAGTTTGTGAACGCATTTGGCACAAGTTCAAAATGTGTTAATGTACTGAAAGAATGTTCTTTATATAATATTTTCTTCTTCTGTTTTTAACTTTTATGCGGAAATAAGCTTTGTACAAAAGATTAAGTTTTTTATTTTTTTTATTTAAGGACTTTTTATTCAAATATTTAGATTTAACTTAATATACATTAACAAATGTAATAACATGCAAATTTTTACCTATTTTATTCTTATAGATCTGCAGATCAGGAACCTGAACTCGCATGATTTATAAGCCCCGTTTATCTTTAATTTTTAATACTATATATGTGAGTAACTACTTATGTAATGAGGTGTATTACTGTTGTATCTATTAAAAAAAGACTTTTGAAAGAGGAACTACTATTCCTTAAATCCCACTTGAATATATAGAGTAATTTCAGTTGTAAACAAAGTTGAATTAGTATAACATAAGCTCTGAAAGTAGCTCTAAATTCTTATACAAAAATAAATTAATTAAATAATTTAATTTAATTATTAATCATTTTTATGAAAAATGCAATGGAATGTGAAAAACAAAAACAAAAAAAAATTATAAACAAGGTAAAAAGATGTTAATTTCATCCAATTAAAAATTTATTCAAGCCGAAAATTCAATAAATGCAATATCAACATCATCAGTAGCTGTGAATATTGCAAATTCAAAAAATCATGTAATCCTAGCAGGTGTCATATGAAATGACAAGGCAGCCCAGCATCCCCAGTATGTATTAAATATATTTTAGTAAAAAGATAGCATAACTTGATATTATAACAACAAAAAATATTGCAATAATTTAATTTTGTCTGGTGCTGATGTAGATAATTATTCAAATTTGAAAATAAGAAGAAATTTTATATTTAATTTTAGAAAACAAAAATCTGGAGTGACTCCACTCGACTTTCCGAACATTGAGTAATTAACAGTTTTGTAGATAAAGTAAAGAAAGAGGAGTTGTTAAACAAGCAAAAGAGATAAAACCATAATAAAGTGTTTGAGTATTTTCTCCATATATTACACGATGTTTTATTTAACGCTACTGAACTTTGAGCCCATAGATCATAATGTTAAAGAATTTTCGTTGTGTCCCTGTAAAAAACCTATAAATGCTAGATTCACCAAAATGCTTATAGTTAGTGCAACAGTGATTTATAATATTCATATAAATTTTCAGCTTAATTGAATAAGGCGTTTAAATGCTATCGCACTTTTAACTAGTATGTTGTGGCCACCACGTGACATTCTTCTATATTTTCCTATACAAATTCACTCAGTAAAAATAATTTATTAAAATTATTATTTAAAAAAATTATCTTCAATGATAATGCAGATGATTTCCATATTAGAGAAGTAGTATAACATTAAATATCCAAAAAAAGTCAATTTTATTGTCAATATTACATTAAAAAAATCGATAAATTCATTTTAAATTATCGCAAATCTATGGTTCAACCATTCGTTTTAAAGGTACTGGCGAGCTCTTTTGAAAGATACCCATCATGAAAATTTACTCCCCTCGAGGGGGGAATTCCCGGGAGGCGAGGCTCCTACACATACAAAAAAAATTTCCCAGTTGACTGTCTCTATTATAAATAATTCTGGTAAATTTCATAATGATTCCTAAAAAATAATTCTCTTTATGCACATTTATACAAAATTTTGTACTATACCACCATGTTAAAAATTTAGAAAAAGCGGGATGGCAACGTAACCTGTAAGGCAATTTTTACCAAAAGTTGATAGGCACTAATTTATGTCAAAGTGCAACTACATACCAATTTGTATGAAATTCTGTGAAGTAGTTCCTGAGATACAGTTGCCACAAAAGTTTGTCACACACACACAGAGACTGGCAGACAGACAGACAGACATTTTCTAAAAATGGTCAAATCGCGTTCTACAGCTCCCAAAACGTGTAAATCCATCAAAAACCCGAGGTCGAAAATTTTTACGAATCTAATACTTTCTTTTATTGAATATAGAAGAAAGTAAAAATTTGGTCCCACAGGCCATAATGATAAAGAATTTTTCTTTGTGCCCCGTAAAAAAACTGTAAGTGCCAGATTCTCCAAACTCTTTACAGATTGAGTAACTGTGACCTATAATATGTGTATAAATTTTTTGCTCAATTGAAGAAGGCGTTTAGATGCTATCGCAATTTTAAGATTTTGGTCCCATAGACCATAATGATAAAGAATTTTTCTTTGCGTCCCTGTAAAAAAGCTATAAGTGCTAGATTCACCAAAATCTATAAGGTTCGTACTATGGTGACTTACAATATACGCACCAACTTTCAGTTTATTCGAACAAAGCGTTTAGACGCTAGCGTGTTCACTCACAGACATACATACACACATACATACATCATCGTAAAAATAGTGAAAACGGACTCAGGGGACCTCGAAACGTATAGAAACATCAAAATCTCGAATTCGGATTTTTGACATGATTACAATACTTTCCTCACTATAGTGTTCGGAAAGTAAAAAAAAATTATAAGCTATTTAACATAATAAAGTTTTAAAGCAACATGCTAGCAATAACATACTCCCCACCTACACTTGTTTAGGGGGAAAATGTTTTGACTCACCACCTGCATATTTGATATGTCAGCATATACTCTTTAACTACATTTCTTGCGACCATGGAAGCCTCTGCAAAAGTACGGATTCAACGAGTCCACTAGTAATATAGGGGAGACAAGCTTTTCGTTGAGAGAAAATTAGCGATAAGGGAATACCGAATGACTGAATGTTTACTAAATTTAAACCTGTTGGTCAACTTGGAAACCCTCCAAGATTTTCAACTCGTCCTCACTGCTAGGCGTAGGAAACGTGGTTAAACTATACTGTAGACTGCGGTTGAAAGCTTTGATAAACTTTAAACCTCAAATTCTTCCTCCTTGTCCAAGGATGCTCAAATTTAATTCCAGATCAGCAACACATTGCCAACCTGGAATTGAATCTAAGATATTTTTCATTATCTGTATTTTTCCATTATTTTTCTTGCATTTTCCCGTTACATACAGAAGAAATGTAACGCTCTTAAATATTTGTGAAGTTTGATTCTTAAAGAGTGGCTAGTTGGATGGATGAGTTTTAACGTCGCACTAGTGCTGCGCAGATGGGCAATTGGCGACGGTCTGAGACACACCTCTAGAGGTGGTCCGGAGACATGCCATCACAATTTTGACTTAAAGAGTGGCATATCCTTTTAGCATGTCAATATGGAGTCAACCTCTAAAGAGTGAAAAGTCTCTTTTCGAAAAGGTGAGATTGTTCACTCTCCATTAAGAATAACATTATTCCAAATTAATCAACAAGTCTGACTGCTTATTTAAAAAAAAAAAAAAAAATGTATACTCTAGAAGGTATTTTTTTTTTCTATACTTTGATTCCAAATCAGTGATAGAAAATATTGCAGATTAGTGGAAAATCCAAACCGAGCCATACCTTTATACGTTTTAAGGTTCACTGAATCTCAAAATCAGGTTTTTAGCAGTAGTTCTGTGTTTATGTATATGCATCATTGTAACTCAAGAACAAATATTAGCAGGAAATGCAAATGCGGTGTTCTAAATCTGTATCGTATGAGGATGCCACTTGAAACTTCGTGATAAAACAAAACAACGGTACCAATTAACATCTTTAGACAGTACTAAACAAAATCAAACGAACATACATTTTTCCTATATATAAAAACCTGCTTCCTATATCACAGAAAACTATTACGCGATCGCGATATATTAAAGCTCTACTAGGAAATTGCTGAAACTCGTGTTATATGTTTTTCATACTGTGCTAACTCTAGTACTCTATGTATAAATTATAAAATAATACAGGCAGCTTCCAAAAATTAAAGAGAAAAATTCTTTTCTTTTGAATGTAACTGATAAAAGTGATTAACTAAATTTTATTAAACCTAGGTGTGTGTATATTTTGGTGTAGGAATTAAGTCCAATTTTCTACATTAAGGATCTAGACCCACCAAGTTCAGAAAAAACATCTTAGAAGTAATGATTACTTTCACATAACCATATGTTAGAAAATGTTCAATTTTCCACACAGATTTTTTTTATTATTATAATTACTCGTTGTGGGGTCTCCTGGATACGAAAATCAAGTTTTTAATGGTTAAACTGTGTATGTGTCTGTTAAATGGACAAGAAACTTCGAAACTAATGATTTACATTTTACATTTTATCGCTTCTTAAATCAGGTATTATTGGTAAATCTATCATTATTTATACATAAACCAGGGCTTAAAGGATAAAAAGTAATTCTCTAAATTAAAAAGCCTCTTTTATGGAAAAATAATATAAAATAATGCCCAGTTTCAAGATACTCCGTGCAAATTCTAAATTATTTTAAATATTCAACATTTTTACTAAGCGTTTCTTGTATATAATTAAACAAATCTGTTTATTAATTTTTACTTCCATTAGCCTACTTCCGCAGGTAATAGGAGTATTCGGTCCAAAATATCGATATCGAGTTTTTACCTGATTTACGCGTTTTAATGTCTCTTTGAGTCCGAAGAAAGTAGTTTTTGGGCAACTGGCTAGTATGTACGTATGTGTATGGGGAGGGAGGAATATTCTGACTACCATATCTCCGAAATTAATAAAAATATAACGACGAAACTTTAGAATTGAGTTAAGTCTGATGTACAGATAAGATTTCTACCTACTAGAAAAATTTGGAAAACTGGAAGAAATAAGCCCGTATCTCAAAAACTTCTTTAACAATTTTCTTCAGAGTTACTATATAAACACCCTATTAAATGTTCTTTCGAAGATAATAGTTGGTTAGTTCATGTAAATTCATAGGCGTCCTATATAAGTAGGCAAATTTGAGGTCTCGCAAGTGCGTTCTCTTGAAAACGGCTGTACGGATTTTTAGTTCCCCATCATACTAGCAAAAATTCCTATGTAAAAAATGTACACTTCATACGGTTTTGTTATATAAATCCTCGTCGAATCCTGTTCTTAGTCAGTGTAAGAACATGATTCGATAAGGATTTATTTAACAGAACCGTATGAAGTGTACTTTTTTTACATGTAAATTTACAAAAACCAAGCGATGAATATTTAGCTTAAAACATACATTATTTACCATATCTCTATGAGGAATTTATTTCAATTCCCGAACGGCTTTCCTGGAAATGGTAAAATATTATTAGTAAAGCACATCCACTAACAACAAATAACTAGTGTGTTGTGGCCATCACATGACTTTCTTCTATATTTTCCTATACAAACTCACTCAGTAAAAATAATTTATTAAAATTATCATTTAAAAAATTATCTTCCATGATAATGCAGACGATTTCCATATTAGAGAAGTAGTATAACACTTTTTTTTTTTTTTGTTAAAAATGAAAAATTTCGATAACTTTATTTTAAATTATCGCAGATCGATGGTTCAATCATTCGTTTTAAAGGCATTGGCGAGCTCTTTTGAAAGATACCCATCATGAAAATTTACTCCCGTAGATGACCGTAAGTTGAAAAGCCATTGCTTATAAAATCGGTTTGTATTACATTTAGAACATGGGTTAACCACCCCAGACTTTTCCGATGTAAGGTAAATGCAAGTAATATGGCACCCTTAAGGGAAAAAAAATTTTAGCGATAGTAGTAATCTATTTAAAAAAAAATAAATAAATAAATAAAAACTCTCTAAAAGAGAGGACTATTTATTTTTAGTACTGCAAAAAAAAAATAATAATAATAATAATAATAATAATAATAATAATAATAATTTACAATAAACAAGGTTTAAACCTGCAAGTTTTTTTTTTTTTTTTTTTTTTTTTTTTAAGACTAATTGATGACGGTAATATGCCCATAGGTGAAACATAATGAAAATATTAATATTTAACGCATGGAAGCACATCAATTATTAGAAAACCAAATTTAATTTCTGAAACTTTACAAAAATTAATGAAAAGATAAGTAAGAAGAAAATTCAGAAAACAGTGTTAGGCAATTTTAAACAATTTTTAACAATTTTCAGGAAATTTTTAAGTAATTTTAAATTTGTTACTGTCAAAAGTGTTTTTAATTTGTTTTGACTTCCAATGTATGGCAAATAAAAACTTCCTTATCTTACTTGGTAAGTCCTACAAATTCCTCGTTGACATAATTATGACACGCAACACATAATCTCTTCTCCACAACTTTTTCCTTGTTGCAAACACCGCTGAGCTAACTTTCTTTATCACTTTTCTTTGCTCTGGGAGTTTTTCTGCTATTATTCGCAGATTTTTTTTTTTTTTTTTTTTTTTATCGCTGTTGTGATGTTTGAGTGCATTCAGTATTACTTTAAGAAGATCTAGGAAATAGGTTTTTTTTTTCCTCAAAATTAGAGCACGATAGTTCATTGCAGGTTTTATGACAGCAGTACATGAGGGATAAAGAGTATAACGAATCTGTTTTTCGAAGATGTCTCTGGGGAAGAAATTTGTTTTTCATTTTTGGCACTATTTTTTGTTGGTGGTGGGTTTTCAGACACAGAACTTGGAACAAAAGCTTTCTCGAGAATTACATTAACAGGATAGATAGGATTGACACAATAGATACATGTCCCTTTGAAGACACCTATAACGTTGGAAATGTTAATGTCATAGCTTTATCCCAAACTGGAAGAAATATTCTTCCAAACGAAGCTTTTGTAATGTTTTCATGGTTAATTTGTTGCAAAAACAAAAGAACTACGTGGTCTCAAAATTACTCAGATAGCCCAAAACAAATTTATCCAAAGGCTGCAGCTCATAGGTTGTATTAGAAGGTGAACAAGGTAGAAGAATGCCATATTTTTCAGTCTCATTCAGAATTAAGTAATCAAGATGGAACCTTACCCCATCAAAGGTCTGAAAACAGCATCTCTGTGGTTTAAATTTTGATACATGGAGGTAATATGCCCATGGGCATATTGCCAACAATAACGAGTTTTAAAAAACCGTTCGTAATTCTGTCTGAAAACTCAGCTATTGAAATTCATTTATACAGTTGTAAAAACCATTAAACTAGCTAAAATATTATGTATAACACTAGGTACAGATACTTTGTTTCAACTAGAAAAATAACAAACTTACGAGAGGCAAATTTAAAAAATGTCATTGCAACTAACAACAAATACACAATGACTGACCCCCGTGCACTTGATCAAAGTTTACGGGCAACGCAGTACTAAACTATGCTCTTCTGACTTCGAGCGACTAGAAGCACTGGATAAGGGTCGCTACGAGCGACTGGATAGAGAGAGACTGGACATTGAACAAATATGGCGGTCATTTGTTCAAAAGCCACTCGATCAGCGTAAGACGTTATTTATTTTTACCAGCGTCTGATACTTTCCCTTTAATTAAAATCTCGATAAAACTTTGTTGCTTATTTCTAGAAAGCCTTTTCATAGTGACATTTAAAATTTTGCAGAGCATAATGGTATCAAATATAACAGGCTGAACAAACATGGCGGATCATCTGGCGGGTCAATGTCCAGTTTCTTGACTAGATTCAAGCGCCATCTTTCGGATTGCACTGAAAATATTCTTCCAAATCGAACTTTGGTAGTGTTTTCATGATTAGTTTGTTCCAAAAACAAAAGATGAACTTCTTGGTCTCAAAATTGCTCAAATAGTCCAAAACAAGATTTATCCAAAGGTTGCATAGGTTGTATTAGAACGTGAATAAGGTAGAAGAATATCATTTTTATCCAGAATTAAGTAATCAAGATGGAACTTGACCCTATCAAAGGTGAGAAGATACCGTCCTTGTGATTTAAATATTGGTACGTTTAGGTAATATCCCCATTCGGCATATTACCAACCAGTGCAGGCTCATGAACCAAAAATAGGTGAAGAGCTCAAAAATAATATTTAAGTATTTTTAATGCATGATATTTATTAAGCATGGTCTTAACTAAAATTAACTAAAAATACTTATTTAACTGTATATTTATATTCTTTAAATGAATACAGTGTAAAATACAGTGTGCCTCTTCACCTATTTTCGGTGCACGAGCCGCCACTGTTACCAACAATAACGAGTTTTAAAAAACCGTTCGTAATTATGTCTGAAAGCTCAACTATTGAAATTAATTTTTACAGTTTAAAAGATCATTAAACTAGCTAAAATATTTTATATAACACTAAATGCAGATACTTTGTTTCAATCAGAAAAGTAACAAACTTAAAAGAGACAAATTTATAAAAGGCCATTGCAAGTAACAACAAATACACAATGACTCTCCCCCCGTGCACATGATCAATGTTTGAGGATAACGCAGTACTAAACTATGTTCTTCTGACTTCGAGTGACTAGATTCAAATGCCATCTTTTGGATTTCACTGAAATGAACATTATTGCGGTTGGCCATATTAATAAATCCTTGTCGAATCATGTTCTTACACTGACTAAGAACATGATTCGACAAGGATTTATTTAACAAAACAGTATTAACTCTACTTTTTTTATATAGGAATTTTTGCTAGTGTTCCGATACTTTTGTTACTGTACGGGTGCAGCACTCCCTGTAGCTTCAACACGATGACACAGTTCATCGACCGTAGTTACGGGAATGAAGGCGTGCTAGTCGCTTGACAACGACTCATTAGACATTTTCAATTGGCGTAAGATCAGGAGAACGCGGGGACCAAAGCAAGAGTTGCACCCATTCTGTATTAAGTAAGGTCTGTACAATACGGACAACATGCGGTTGTGCATTGTCTTCCATATTTCTTTCGTTATGGAGGCCTCGAATATAGGACAAAGTTACGGGCCTTAATTCGACACAAATGTAATAGCAGCTATTCAGATTGTAAGAAATACGAACAAGAGATGATCGAGACATGTATCCAATGACACCCCATATCATCCTTTTATATGATGAGCAAGTATGACGATATCGAATGCCAGCTGGCAATGTGCATCCTCCACGATACTGCCAAATACAGATACAGCAATTTTGATGCTATAAACAGAATTCTGATTCAGCTGAAAAGACGACGTCACACCATTCCTGCGTCTAGATTCGTCGCTGATCACCCACTGAAAGTCTTTTCTGTGATGCAGCTTCTAGGGTAACCAGAGTCATGCTCACCATATACTGGCTCATCACTTGAAGTGATGGTATGCCGTTCCTTTGGATCTGGATCACCTCTTGTTCACATTGCTGATAACTTTGAATAGCGGTTATTACAATACTGATAAATTAAGATCTGTTGCTTTATTCTGTATTCAGGTTATCCGTAACGCAACATTTAAGCAGGACAATGCCTGACAGCATAATTACTGTGTTGTCTGGACTTTCCTTGATACAGAATGTGTTCAACTGTTGCTCTAGACAGCGTGTTCTCCTCATCTCTCACGGATAGACAACGTCTTTTCAATCGTTGCCAAGCGACTAGCACGCCACCACTCTCTAGTTACTACGGTTGAACTATGGCATCGTGATGAAGCTACATAGAATGAAGTATCCATACAAGTCATCCGATCGCTCTACGATTCAATGCTAGGGGTAAAAGTGCTATTATTGCTGACAATTCAATAAGTGTCATTCTGTTATTTGCATTCCATCCTAGTGTAGCAATTTTATTGGCCAATAGTGTATGTGTCAAATAAAACTGTATCTAAAATTATTTATTACTTTTTAAAGTGTATTCTTATAAAGTACTTCTTATTTTGGACATTTAATCTGTAATCTCTCTTTATAAGTACCACACCAGATTGTTTTAACTGGTATTCAAATATATTATAACTTCACAAAAAATAAAACATTATTAAAAATTAGCTACAGTTAACGCACTTTAGAAAAAGCATTCAATTCTGGTTATATTTAAAAAATATCTTATTATTTTGTTCGGTTTAAGTTTAACAAATTAAAAAAAAAAAAAAAAATCTTTATTTATTTATTTCTTTTTATAAAAATAATGAACTTAGAGAATAATAAAATATCATATTTCGAACTTATTTAAAATAATTCAATTAAAGAAATACATTTTCGACGTTTTTTTTTTGTTTTTTTTTTAACCGTATTCTTTCATTGAACACATCTACTAAGTTATAATTAACATGTTAGAATTCACTGAAGCGAGGGATCTAATCTGATATTTTAATATAAAAGAAGCCACGTTTGTTAGAAGTAAACCGTGAAAGTAAAAAAAGCTAACTGTAAAAGAAATTATGCAGTTCAGTGATTTTTCAAGCCAGAAATCCGAAATTAGTTTATTAATTAGAACTGGTTCTCAAAAAATATTCTTGAAAGAGTTTAGCGTGTTTGCATTTTTAATATTTCCAATTATTATTTCCTGTTATATTCATAAAAAGAAAATATTGGAGACGTAAAGATTTTTAATTTCTAGTTTTTGATACATTTAAACGTTTTCAGATGTACACACAAGTTGAATAACTTCAAAAAATACCAGTCTGATAAAAATTTTGATTTAGATGAAGAATAAAGCACTCAATTTCATGAAAATGTATCTTTAGTTTCACTTTTCCATAGATCGGTACCTATCAGTTATTGGTTCATATCGATCGGCAAGTTGCCATGCCAACCTGTTTATTCACAATTTTAATATGGGTAAAACATAGGACGAAATTTCGTATGAGCGTACACAAAAACATTATTTTTAACAAATCATAGTGTAATAATATATCTATATATTTATAATAATAGTAGTCAACTACTATTTAAAAGAAAGGAAAAAAAAAAATTGTATAGTAGAAATATCGCCCTACACTACATTTCCGACCCCACCGGAGATTGAAATTTTCAATATGAGTATTTTTTTTTTAAGCATATCTTTAAAATGCGTGGCAGAACCATACATCTGTAATTCTTGAAAATAAATATTGTAAGCAGATTATTTTTTTTTTTTTTTTTTTTTTTTTTTTTTTAACAAAAAAAAAAAAAAAAAAAAAGAAGAAAAGAAGAAAAGAATGGAAAAGAAATGAAAGAAAAGAAAACTCGTCTCCAAAGATATCATCTTTCAGGCCTAAAGTTCACATTATTTTGATATTTAGAGAGAATTTTTTAGAAATGAAAATCGTTTGCAAAGGAACAATAAATCCAATAAGTAATAAGTTTACTTATCGAAGCTCTGTGCTTGCAGTGTAATCCCAGCACCTTCTTACCTCACTCTTCTCACGTTCTGTGGGGTAATCTGACAAGACCATTCCTATTACTGCACTGTTGGGTGCGGTGCATCTGTATGATTTTCCTGTCGGAACATTCTCGATCATGAATCCCGACATGTTTGAGAATTTGAGAAGAGAGTTCTAATACTCTACGGATGTTATAGAGCAGCTCCTCTCTTCCAGTAAATAAATAAATAAGTAATAATTTAATAAATGATTTGCCCTGCTTGAATTTGTATAGGAAGATAAAGAAGAGTGTTTGTGATATTTATTTTATAGTTCACATTAATGCAATATCGTTTCCCTTTTAAAAATTTTAAATAAAAATAATTAGAAATCAAATTTGTAATTCCCAAACTCAAAATGCTTAGAGATTTAGGTACAGGTATTATTATTATTACTTTCTTCTATATGTAATATAGAGAAAGTATTGGATTCGCGAAAATTTTCGAAGTCCACTTTTTGATGGATTTACATGTTTTGGGATATGGAGAACACGAATTAATAGTTTTTAGAAAATGTCTGTCTGTCTGTCTGTCTGTCTGCCTGTATCATTTTTTTGTGGACGCTGTATCTCACGAACCAATGAATGAAATTTAACCAAACTTGGTATTTAGTTGCACCCTGACATAAACTGGTGCTGATTAGATTTTGGGATCAATCGCTCAATAGGTGGCGTTGTGATCGCATTTATGCAAATTTTTAACATGGCAGCATAGGACAAAATTCCGTATAAATGGGCATAAAGAGAGTTATTTTACACTTGTGATTGTAAAATTAATATGAATTATTGATAATAGTAGTAGTTAGCTAGGAAAAAAATTTTGTGCATGGGGGGGCATCGGTTCCCCCCCCCGGAGAAGTAAATTTTCAAGATGGGTATCTTTCGAAAGGTCTCGTTGATAATAGTAATAGTTAACTTGGAAAAAAATTTTGTGCATGTGGGGGCATCGGTTCCCCCCCACCGGGGACAAAGTTTCAAGATGGGTATCTTTCGAAAGATCTCGTCAATACCTTTAAAACGAATGGTTGAACGATAAATCTGTGATAATTTAAACCAAAGTTATCGATTTTTTTTACTTTTAACAAAAAAAAACTTAGAAAAAAATCGCAATTTTTTTTTTTTTTTTTTTTTTTTTTTTTTTTTAACGAAATTTAACCAAACTTGGTATTTAGTTGGTCCCCGACATAAACTGGTGCTGATTATGTTTGGGGATCAATAGCTCAACAGGTGGCGCTGTGATAGCATTTTATCTAAATTTTTAACATGGCAGCATAGGACAAAAATTCGTATAAATGTGCATAATTAGAGTTGTTTTAAACTTGTGATTGTAAAATTAATATGAATTATTGATAATAGTAGTATATAACTAGGAAAACAATTTTCTGCATGGGGGGGCATCGCTTCCCCCCCCCTATGGGGGAAATACCCCCCCAGGGGGGTAAATTTTCACATTGGGTATCTTTCGAAAGATCAGGTTGATAATAGTAGTAGTTAACTAGGAAAAAATTTTTGTGCATGTGGGGGCATCGGTTCCCCCCCCCCACCGGGGGGGGGCAAAGTTTCAAGATGGGTATCTTTCGAAAGATCTCGTCAATACCTTTAAAACGAATGGCTGAACGATAAATCTGTGATAATTTAAACCAAAGTTATCGATTTTTTTTAGTTTTAACAAAACAAAACAGAAAAAAAATCGCATTTTTTTTTTTTTTTTTTTTTTAACGAAATTTAACCAAACTTGGTATTTAGTTTGTCCCCGACATTAACTGGTGCTGATTATGTTTGGGGATCAATAGCTCAACAGCTGGCGCTGTGATAGCATTTTATCTAAATTTTTAACATGGCAGCATAGGACAAAAATTTGTATAAATGTGCATAATAAGAGTTGTTTTAAACTTGGGATTGTAAAATTAATATGAATTATTGATAATAGTAGTATGTAACTAGGAAAAAAATTTTCTGCATGGGGGGCATCGTTTCCCCCCCCCTGGGGGGGAAGTACCCCCCCCCCCCCGGGGGGGATAAATTTTCAAGATGGGTATCTTTCGAAAGGTCTCGTCAATACCTTTAAAACGAATGGTTGAACTATAAATCTGTGATAATTTAAAACAATGTTATCGATTTTTTTCACTTTTAACAAAAAAAAAAAAAAAAAAAAAAAAACTTAGAAAAAAAAAAAATCGTACTTTTTTTTTTTTTTAAATATTGTTACTGATTGAATATGTATAGGTAAATATAGAAGAAAGTCTTGTGGTGGCCACAACATACTAGTTTTTTCTTTGAATTTAATAATGAGATAAAATAGGATAAAGCTAAACGAGTTTGCGTACAATATAAAAGAATGATATAAAAAATCCAAATACTAATGTTTTGCTATACCATTGCTGAATAGCTTTGAATTCATCCATATTCTATGAATTTTCATTAATATGTTGTTATTATGCTCTAAATTAAAGCAATAGCTGTAATAAAACCAATAGAGCTATTTTATGCAATCTTTCCTTACAGGGTAGGAGAGATTGTGTTTTATTATAAGTACAATTGCACTTAAATGACATAGTTGTAAGGTTTTTATAAATAAATATTTTTGTATTAGAAGTGGCTATTCAAATTTAATAAATAATAAGAATAATAATTATAATAATAATAAAACAGAAAAATAAAAGAAGTTAAAAAAAAAAATAAGTTTTATTTAAAGAAGAAAATTAAAGAATCAGAAAAAACGCAAGACCAGATAATAAAAAAATAACATTTGGTTACAAGATAACACTTTTAACTTAAAAGTAGCACATTTCTTTTTCAGTTTAAATGGTTTCTTGTTTCCTTACCTAATGTGCCGTCGTCGACAATCGTTGAACTTATTGTTGTAAATGTTGCACCTTTCGTGGAACCACCTGCCTCAAGTAACTTATATAAACCAGTGCATGAGAAATCGTTTAATTAAAAAAATATTTTGTAATGCTACCATTTTATGGAAATTACTTGAAAGTGTTATGAAAATTCAAACAATCACTTTTGAAAACGAGGCAAAATAACCACGTGTAGACGTTTGAAGCAATCAACATGCACATTCAAATCGGCATTCCAATATTCATATTGTAAAACTACCTGTCTCAACGCGCCCATTCTACTCCTTCCCGACGATCCGCATGCGCGCAATCTCTCCTGCCGCGCAATCGTACCTAGCTTTATCTTAAATATATTTAAGAAAAATGTTCATATTTTTAATAGAACGAAATTTTGATAGTTTAAATAAAACATAAAATACATAATCTTACACAAGTTTCATTTTCATTTTCAAGTCATTTTCATATGTTTTAAGATATATTTCAATAGCAAATCTCGGATAACCAATACAGTTTAGATAAGACTGATTATGTTAAATGAGTATATTTTAATATCACTTTTCCTTTTTATGTGGAATATTTCTACTAAGTTATAATTAACAAGTTAAAAAATAATCTTGTGGGGCACTCACACGACTGCCCCTTACCCTGAAATTTAATGCTCTAAAGACGGCTTGAAGATTAAGGGATAAGATAAAGAGTAGTGTACTGTTATATAAACCTCTCTTAAAAACAAATCAAATTAGGCTTTGGAACAGCTTTATATAACAAATAATTCTGTGGGACAGAGCTACCGCCCACCTCAACCTCCCGTTTGAATATTATAACTACATGTACATAGAATTCAAAGCTAATACAAAAATTTAAATGGTCATTCCAAATTATTCACACAACAATCACCAGCACCATTCCTTGAAACATATCAATCTTAATCAAACTTTTCAAGTAATAACCCAATATTTACTTCAAAATACAGCACTTTAACTGCCTGAAATTATTTGTTTTATGTTACTCTGTAAAGACACATGGGCAAAGATTAAACGTTAAAAATTTGACTTCAGAATTCAGGGAACCTCAAAACGGGTAAATATACAAAAAAAAAAAGTGCTGAATATTTAGCTTAAAAAATTCATTATTTACCGTATGAATATGATGAATTAATTTTAATTCCTCAGCAATTTTCATGCGCATGGTAAAATATTATAATAAAGCATTTCCACTACTTACATTTAATAAAAAAGAATATTTTCGCCTAGTTGTTGGCAGCCCTTTATATTTTCTAAAAATTGCGTACACGCTACATTGCACACTTTAATGTAATACTACATTACTGACACACATCTCAACTTGAAATGCATTTCCATCAATTTCCAAATAATGTTTCACTATATCCTAGTTCTTTGGATAGCACTGTAAAAGCACGGTGAATACTTTCATACCATATTCTACATGGAACAATATATATATTCATTTCATTTGGTTTAATGCAGCCTATAGATGTTAAAATCTACTTGCCTTCAATTTCATCCATAGACGTAATGTATTTGAATAAGCTTGGATAGCCCTGTACACGAACCATTTGCTTGACCACAGCGAAAAGTTTAGTGTAGCATCCCTATATGATATAGATTAAAAACATCCAGTTTGAACTTCCTGCAGTTATTTGTTCTTGAAATATGCTGGTAACAGACACAGAAAGAGAGAGAGAGAGACAGGCACACACAGACCAACAGCTAAAAACATGTTTTTCGGATTCAGAGGACTTTAAAACGTGTAACTATAACAAAAACTCAGTTTCGAAAATTTGACCCAAAAACATCACATTCTCTACTATATTTATAGGTAAGAGAAAGTAAAAAATTAAGCGATGCATAACATCTAATGTTTTAATACAAAGAAGCAGCCACTTAGAAACAAACTGCGAAGGGAAAAGAAAAGCTATTTGTAAAAGAAATTATGCAGTTCAGTGGCTTTTAAGCCAGAAAACCGACATTAGTTTATTCATTAGAGCTCAAACTGGAAAAAAGTATTCTTCAGAGAGTTTGGCATGTTCGTATTTTTAAATAGTTCAGAATTTAATTATTTTTCTAGTTGTTATTCTCGCAACTCTGTTTCCCATTTAAAAACTTTAAATAGCCAATAATTAGAAAACGGCAAAAGAGTATAGAAAGTTTAGCATTTTTAAAGAAAATAATATAATTCTCTTCATTCCAGAGAATGTAATATCGAGAAATATTTGCATAGAAAAAAATTAAGCATATAGATTTCCTTTTAATGAAAGCGGATCGACTGAATATTTCCTATGCTGTGCTAGATTTCCTGACTTTATGACCATAGTTCTGGAATCAAACACTTGTAAAAATTGTATTTAGGAATAAATAATTACAAAATTAAATATTGGACGCATAGAAACAAGCATTAATAAAATTTAGGGTATCACCAATATATATATATATATATATATATATATATATATATATATATATATATATATATATATATATATATACTAGTTATAAATAAATAAATCAATGCTGGTCCTTTAATTGAAAAATGCAAACGGCCAATGAAAACTGCAAGCAATGATTTAAAAACTTTATGTTTACCACATTTGACGCATTGAAGTTTGCTAGCAATAATATAAAAACACTATGTAAACGGACACTGGCCCACTAACAATTACCGTCCTACAGTTGGCTAGTTACCCGACTATTTCTATCCTAATGCTAGCTGCCAGCAGCGACTCATTACTGACCCACTAACTTATTCAGTAATGGATCCAGGTAATGGGGTTTCAGTAATCCAGCAGTCGATCGGTCGAATGTGGCTACCTGCCAGCCGGCGTAATAGATTCCCTTCGGCAACACTGGCTTTTTTCACGAGCAGGATAATTGCGAATAAATACTGTTGGCTGACAACATTTGATTTAGTGATGACCATCATCTCACGTTTTGCTGGGTATCATTGTGAGGTTCCTTGGATACGAAAATAAAGTTTTCATTGTTTAATCTGTGTATGTGAGGGTAACAGCATAATTAAAAACAAATAATTCCAGAAAATTCCAAATTTTCATATTTAGTATTAAATAAAGAAGCCATATAAAAAAAACTGATAAAATTGATAAGTTTCAAGGTGCAATTTGTTTGAAATGGATCTAAATAGTTTGAATAAACAATCAATAACAGCTTTAATTTTTTTCATAATTGTAAATACTATTTTGAAACAAGAGTTTGAAGGGATCAGTAGTTTCCCTCACACAGTAATGTGAGTAAAATAAAACTCTATCTGAAAATACTTTGAACTATTTTAAAGATGCATTAATATACATTACTGCTTATCTTACCCATTTACCGGTAATCTCTCTTTATAGTATCCAATTGAAGGGTAAGAGAATCTTGCATGAGTGCCACACCATATTAGTTTAACTGATATTCAAATATACTATAACTTGACAAAAAATAAAACATTTTTGAAGACTAACTACAATTAATGTACTCTACCAAAAGCATTCAAGTCTAGTTGACATTTTTAAAATATCTGATTATTTTGTTCTGTTTAGATTCAGCAAATTACAAATAAAAGCTTTAAAATTTTTCTGTTTAATTTCTCTTTTTAAATAAAAATAATGAATTTACAGAATAATACAGTACCATATTTCACAAACTTATTCAAAATAGTTAAATTAAAAAAATGCATTTTTCGTATCTTTTTACATATTTTTACTTTGAATACACATACTAAGATATGACTAACATGTTAGCATTCACTGAAGCGAAAAATTTAATCTGATCTATTAGTATAAAAGAAACCGCTTGTGAGAAGTAAACCATGGAAGTAAAAAAAGTTTAATTTAAAAGAAATTATGCAGTTCAGTGATTTTCAAGCCAGAAATCCGACATTAGTTTATTTATTAGAACTGGTTCTGAAAAGAATATTCTTGAAAGAGTTCAACATGATTGTATTATGTTTTGAGATCTAATACACATAATTTGACATACTTCAGAAAATATCTATCTGAAACATTTTTTTTTTTTTTTTAGATCAAGAATTAAAGTATTGAATTTTATGAAAATTTATATTTAGTTGCACTTAGCAATAAATTAGTGTATAGCAACTATTGGTGCACATAGGTCAACAAGTTGCTGCACTGTCATCCCGTTTTTTTTTTTATAATTTTAATATGGACAAAAGGTAGAAAGATATTTTGTATAAGCGTGCACAGTGAGGAATATTTTCAACCACCATCGAGAAATTAAAAAAAAAAAAAAAAAAATTCTAAAAATAAGAGCCAACTAAGATGAACGAGCATTTTGCATATGTACGAGCAACGCTTTAACCCTCCGATCCCGAGCCCGACCCCAACCGTGGTGCAAATTTTTAATACGGGAATTCTTAAAAGAGCTTGGTGGAATTATACATCAGTGATAACTGAAAATAATGTAAGCGGTTTTTCATGTTTAATAAAAAATAAATAAAAAGGAAGGAAAAGAAAGGAAAGGAAAGAAGGAGAAGGAAAAGTATACTCGTTTCCAAAGATATCATGTGTTTAGCACAAATTTTATTTTATTTCGACATTTAGGGTGATACTTTTCTGGCGTGAAAATCATCTGCATTTACCAGGAACAATAATTAAAATGAGTAATAAGTTTACTTCGAAGCTCTGTGCTTGCATTGGGATCACTCTAATCCCAGCACGTTTCTTACCAGCCGCTTGTCACATTGAAGGGTTGGCGCGGCAAAATTATCTCTAAATATGTTGTGTTGTTGGGTGCGGTGTATGATTTCCCTGTCGGGACATTCTCGTTCACGAAATCCTACGTGTTTCGTAATTCCAGAAAATAGTTCTACTCTACAGGTGTTGTAGAGTAGGTCCTCTCTTTCGGTAAATAAATAAATATGTAATACATTTAATTAATAATTTGAACTGCTTGAATTTGTATAGGAAGATACAGAAAAGTGTTTGTGATACTTACTTTATGTTTGTCAGTAATGCAACATCGTTTCCCATTTCAACAATTTCAATAAAAACTAGAATGTTGTGGCCACCACATGACTTTCTTCTATATTTTCCTATGGAAATTCACCCAGTAAAAATAATTTATTAAAATCATTAAAATTATCTTCTATGATAAAATATTATAAAATTATCTTCTATTATAAAATTATCTTCTATGATATTGCAGTACGATTTTCATGTTATAGAAGTAGTATAACACTAAATAATATCCAAAAAAAAGTTCATTTTATTCTCGATATTACATTAATATATATATATATATATATATATATATATATATATATATATGTGTGTGTGTGTGTGTGTGTGTGTTAAAAATGAAAAAAAAATGATAACTTTAAATTATCACAGATCGACGGTTCAACCATTCATTTTAAAGGTATTGGCGAGCTCTTTTGAAAGATACCCATCACGAAAATCTATTCCCCTCGAGAGGTACTTCCCTCCCAGGAAGGGGGGGGGGAGGCAATGCTCCTACATATACAAAAAAAAATTCCCAGTTGACTATCTCTATTATAAAAAATTCTGTAAATTTCATAATTATTATTAAAAAGTAATTCTTTTTAAGCACATTTACACAAAATTTCGTCCCATACCACCATGTTAAAAATTTAGAAAAAGCGGGATCGTAACGCAACCTGTAAGACAATTTTTACCAAATGTTGATAGGCACGGTTCAAGGTGTAACTACATACCAATTTATATGAAATTCTGTGTAATAGTACCTGAGATGCAGTCGCCACAAAATTTTGTCACACACACATAGACAAACATTTTCTAAAAATGGTCAAATCGTGTTCTACAGCTCTCAAAGCGTGTAAATCCATCAAAAACCCGAGGTCAAAAATTTTTACGAATCCAATACTTTCTTCAATTGAATATAGAAAAAAGTAATAATTAAAAATCATTATAGGGAATTCTCAAACTCCACATATTTAGAGGTTTGGGTACAAGTATTAAAGTAATTTTTCTTACTTTGACTTTAATAATGAGATAAAATAAATATATTTATGTAAAATATTATTATTTTAACCCTAATATTTTTAATGAATTGTAATTTTGATAATTTAAATGAGTAATAAGATACATAACCTAACATAAATTCCATTTTTATATTTATATCGATTCCATATTTTAAGTTATATTTCAGTAATAAATTTCTAACAACGAGTACGGTTTAGATAAAGATTGATTATGTTAAAAAGAGTATTTTTTAATCTCTCTCATTTGAATACTACTTCTACGTTATAATTGACACGTTAGAACGAACTGAAATGAAGCATCACATCAGATGTTTTAGTATAAAAGAAGAAATAGAAATAACAATGAAGTAGAGAAAAAGCTAGCTTTAAAAGAAATTATGCAGTTCAGTAGTTTTCAAGGGAGAAAGCCGACATTAGTTTGTTAATTAGAACTGGAGCTTAAAAAATATTCTTGAAAGAGTTTGGCATGGTTGTGTTTCCAAATAACTCCGAATTTAGTTATTTTTCTAGTTTTTTATTATCTCATTGTTTTTACCATTTAAATAATGAACAATTAGAAATCGGAGATAGAATTTAAAACTTAACATGTTTAAAGATTCAGGCACGGCTATTAAAGTTTTTTTTTTTTTTTTTTTTTTTCCTATTTTGAGTTTAATGAGTTAAAATAAGTACAGTGTGACAAGAAATAACTTGGACACACATGATACGTTATAACTTTAATGCTAATGAAAATATTAAGACCAAACTTCAATAAATATGAATACATTATTTTGTCTATTATTATTTACAAATTTTCAAAGTGGCTATCTTTAGCCTTAATACAGAGCTTTAAACGTGTCACGAAATTTTCGGCTATGGGCCACAACTCACTTACTGATATTTTATCCCATTCCTTGCATAAGAATTTCTTTAGGGATGCCAAAGTTTTATGAGGTTTAGCACACACCCTTGTCTCCAAGATGGACCAAACAGAATAATCCATTGGGTTCAAATATGGGGAATATGGTGGCCATTCTTGAGCTCCAATGAAGTCAGAAAAATTTGTCTTGCACCAATTTTGAGTGCCTTTAGCTCTGTGTCCAGGTGCGGAATCCTGTTGGAAGGTTCATCTTTGTTTCCAAAGAACTTTTTCGACCAAGGTAAGACAACATCTTCCAAAATGAGTTTGCGATAGTGGTAGTTACAGATATTTAGTTTGAAACTTCGTCCAAGTTATTTCTTGTCACCCTGTAATTAAAAAAAATTAATGTTTGAGGAGTAAATTCTTTAGGGATTTTTCTAGTTTGAGGAGTGATTCTTTAAATTTTTAATGGCTTGAAATTTTAGTAGCTTAAATAAACAAAAAGATAAAATAAAATACTATAATATATTTTCTTAAACTGTGTAATGGTTTAAGATGTATTCCGATAACAAATATTCGGTAAAGAATATTATTTAGAAAAAGATTGATTATATTAAAGAATTTTTTTTTTTTTCACTTTTACATTTTTATTTTTGTTACTTTTGCTGAGTTATGATTCACACGTTAGAATTGACTAAAGCGATGCATCGCATCTGATGATTTAATATAAAAGAACCCGCCCTTTTGCAATAAACCATAAGGAGGGAAAAAAGCTAATTGTAAAATAAATTATCCACTTCAGTGACTTTCAAGCCAGAAAGTCGACATTAATTTATTATTTAGAGATCTTTTTCAAAAGAATATTCTTTAAAGAGTGCGGCTTGGATGTGTTTTCAAATTGCTCAGAATACGGTTATTTTTCTGCTTGTAATAGTTGCAATATTTTTTTCTTCTTACAAAACTTTCCTGAATACGGTTTGTCTTTTCATTAATATATATTTTTTAATGTGTTAGTTCAAAGTTTGCTTTTGTTTAATGAAAACATTACACGAAAAATTCATTAAATCTTCATTTTAAGGATTATTTGTTCAATATTGGTTAGTAGAGAAAAAATACATGTACCTTTTGTAACGTATATTTAGTTTATACTCACATAAAGTGCTTAGGATGTTTTCATTATACTTTCTCATTAAATTATTAAACATTTATATATATGTTAATATGTATTTTTAATTTTATTTTTGTATTTAAAATTTTATTTTTAATTATATTTATTTTAATTAACTAAGTAACATACTCATCTGTCAGCTGCTGATTTTAACAAAAATGTTGTTAGCTTTTCCATTGAGGATAAAAAAATACATAAACGCTTTTAGTACAGCAGGAATCGTTTGAAAGATATGGAACATTTTTCTAGTTTCATGCGTTCTAGATCTGTGTTAAATTCCCTCCGTGAAAGTCATGTTAGACATTGTTAGACAGAAGGAGGACGCTCACCACTATTCAGCAGTTCAGAGCCCGTGAAAATCTTGGGTGAATTTTACCTCGCACTAGAGCTACAAAGTGGGCAATTAGTAATGGTCTAAGACTAACCTTTAGGGGTGGTCCGGAGATGTGCCGTCACATATTTTATACTCTACAGAGGGGATACCTCTCCCTCTTCGATAACCCCTAAATGTTACCGAAGACGAAAACATGGAAGATATTGCAGCCATGACGAATTTTTACTTACAACTGTCATCATGAATGTAACGACAATATTTGGTCGGTGTAAGTATCTAACACGCAGTCCTTCGACTACAATCTCGACGCTCTACCAAACAAGCTACCACAGCCTTGCAGAAAAAGGATTTTATTTTCTCGACCCTGACAAGATAAAACTTGTCAAGTGCCTTAATGGTGTCAAGTGCCTTAACCTGTCAAGTGCCTTAAGGTAATCCAAGGCATCCTTGACAAGTATCTAGTCAAGGATGGTAAGAAAGGTAGATTCCAACGTTAGAGCAAATGAATGCATCCTCTTCTAGATTTTATTTTCCTTATTTGTGGGCGTTCATTATTTGTGCTTGGGGATCGAAAGATTTGTGTTTAAAATATTTTTACTTCCATTACACGACTACCGTAGGTAATGGAATTATAGTATTTGGTCAAAGGTTTCAATATCGAGTGTTTAGATTATTTGCATGTTTTAATGCCTCCTGTGTCCAAAAAAGGTGCTTTTTGGCACAATTTTATAGTAGTGAAAAATTAAAGTCGTGTGGTTCTTTCATACCAGACTTTATTTGGTTAAGTATTACCATCTATATGGATAAAACTATACTTTTCCCTGTAAATTGCTCAAAATAAAAAAATTTCGTGACGTATTAACGTTTCGAACATCAGGGGAACCAAAAATGCTTTCAGACAATTTTTACGTGTGTGGGGGTGTTGCTGCATCTGTATGTCTGTAACAGTAATATTTTCCGGGTATCAAAAGAGATCGGCTGGACAGAATTCAGTGACAATTAGCAGAGCCTTAGGCCTATGCCCTTCTTAAAATTAAGTCTATCAAACAATTCAAAATTTTGGTTAGATTTAGAGACATGGGGAAAAAATATTTGTGTATGCGCAATAATGCTTTTGTCAGTAAAACACCTTGAATAATAATAATAATAATAATAAAAGCAAGATTTTTACGTTTTAGAAATCAAGGAATCCGAAAATGACTTAATGCTTTTAGAGCATTTTCCGTGTGTGCATGGGAGAAGTGAGATATATTGATTTTTTTTCCGACTAGGTATCACTTGAAAACGGCTGGTTCGAATTCAATGACATTTGGCGAAGGTTTAGAGCTGCACATAACATAAAATTTTATCGATCGAACATTCAAACATTTTAATTAGGTTTAGAAATGTAGGTAAAAAACGCTTGCTCATGCACAATAAGGTTTTTGCCAGTAAAACGTAATAATAATTGTAGAATGGAATATAAATTGATTATAAATGCATTTTTGTTTTTAAGATAGTTTTTTTTTTTTTTTTTTTTTTTTTGTATATGGCATTTGGTCATGTACCAAATTTTCATACATCTGAAGTAATGCTCCCCTCCTCCCCCCAATAAAATAAAGGAAAGTTTTTTAAATACTCTTCTGAATTTATAAAAGTTCTTTTAAAATGATTTTGTAAAATAAAAGTTAATACTTTCAAAAGCTGTTATTCACATTGATACTAAAAATTTAATAGTATTTACAGATTTATTTATTGTAAATGACTCATCCGTTTTATAATAATACTACAATTTTTATGTTTCATATTTCAAAGTAATCAATGTTGATATTATTATCTCATATGAAACAATTTAAAATCTATCTATAAATGCATTTAAAATTACTCATTGGTCATATCAGCTTGACTAACTTTATAACTAGCTTATATCTACAGTAGAGATGAAATTATTAGCCAGCTAATTTTTTCTTTAATGTTTTTAACACTTAAACTTTAACAAATTAATTTTTGTTGAGTTATTAGAAAAGTGAAAGCAAACTACGTACTTTTACAGATGTTTAGACATTATTTAATGAAAGTAAAACCATAAAAAATAGTTTAAAGGTACATTAACAATATGTGTTTGGGATATAAAATTACACTTTTTAAAATTTATATTTTTCTTTATATAATTTATATTTTACGTATATTTTTGAAATTTTAAAAATTGATAATCATTTTTAATTTCCACTGAAACGTACTTGCATGATGTGAGGATTAAGGCAATTGTCCGCACGTGTGTGTGATATTTTCCATGCGAGTCTTTCTAAGAGACCATACCTAGGGTGACCAAACGTCCCCATTTTCCGGAGACTGCTCCGAATTTCGATCATCTATCCCCAAAAACAAAAACAGCGATTAGAGACCACATTTTTTTTTTTTTTTTTTCATTTGTCCAGAAATGTCCCCATTTTTCAGAAAATTTCCTGAATACTCATAATTTTCTTACTTTTTCTTTCTTTTTTTTGCTTTCATTCAATTCATAATTCATGTGGAAAATAAAAAACATATGTTTCTACTCATATTAACTCTGAATGATAGGTAAAGCTTCTATAGCTGTATCAACATAGTCTTCAATAAAAGGGTTTTGACGGTCAATAATGGTAGTTTGAAGATTGCTCTGTCTAAAGACATTTTTACTTATCATAATAACGTACACAAACTCTCAGAGAAATTGACTGCCTGCCCAAAATATTGAAGAAAGTACTCTTGACCCAGCATATTCTCGTGGTCGAACAAAATGTGAAGTCACTGTGGAAAATGTTTTTGAATCTGGGCAATGTAAGGACTTACATTAGAACTAGAAAATGCATCATTTGTAATCGTATCTTCATGTTCTGACTATTCGAACTATGGAAATGTTGAAATATTTTCCATTATGGTAAGATGTTATAAACCTGATAAATATCTATGCGTGAAGCTTTTGGAAGGTAAAATATATGCTTATGTATTGCGTATCTATTTTATGTGTATACTTACTGTTTGTTTATATATTATTTAAATTAAATTCATGGTGTCCCCATTTCGGCACCTAAAAATTTGGTAACCCTAACCATACCTCGTATTCATGCGATTTTCGGAGATACCCGTTCAAAGTTCTGAACGTTTAAATGGAGGAAAACCTCTTGGTTTGAACATGCATGATACTTCCCGTCTACCAGTTTAAAGAACGGATCCTCTCGGCCGCTAAAGGGCACCACCAAAACACGATTTCATCATATGTACATAATAATCATTTTTTTTAGGGCTAATAAAATAATTATAAAATGTAAAGCAATATTTTTTTATTAGAAAAGTCTTGAAAATTCCATTAAAATATCTTAATACTGAATTAGTTAAACATAAAAACTCTGTTTAATTTTACTTATTCTTTTATGTAATAATATTCAATATTACAGACAATTTTTTTTTAATATATATTTAAAAATATTAATAGCGTTTTACATCATAACAGTCAAAACGTAAAATTTTATGTGTAATACATCATTTCTATTTCAGTTAAGATAAATAGAATATTCCAAACTGTGCATCCTTTTTTTTTTTTAACCTTCAATACAAGGTTAAAAAAGTTATTTATTCTAAATAATAGTATTTCATATTACATAAATACGTTATACAATGGAATAGAATAGAATACAATAGAAAATAATAGACTTGAATAAAATACGACGCAAAGTAGTAAAATACAATATACTCATGGATTTATAAAAACAGCCTAGTATATTACACATACTATAAAAATATACATAACAATGCATTCTGACATTTACTGGAGCCTTATAGAATAGCATTTTTATTCATTGTATCTCATAAAAATAAAATGTATTCTGACATAGGATAAGATCTTTGAAAATATATTTGTGTAAGATCTAGCATTATTTCTCAGATAACAGAATAATAAAATATGATCGCGAATAATTCTGTTCTCTTATGTTACAAATACGGATATCAGATGTTGCATTTTGCAGATATGTCTAATGCTTTAATAGGCGAAAAGGCTCTCAGTTTTTTCAAGGAAAAAAAAAATGTGTTTTTCTAATTTTGAGTGTTTATTTTGAAAACTTCAGATTTTTTTCGTAAAATGGATATAATTTAACTGGTATATGGAAAATATCACTATTTCTGCACTGAACCAGACTTGCATTAAAATAGATTTTCTAATTATAGAAAGAAGTTGTTTTACCTTTAATTAATTATTTTATTTTAATTTGTTTGTAAATTTTTCAAACATTCATTGAAATAAATTAATGTACAACGTACAAATTGAGCTTTATATGGAGCTAATAAAACTTTATACATACATATTAAATATTTGAAAATTAATTTATAGAATTGCTACAAATTTATTGAACCGCGTTAGTAAAAACAGATGTTACGGTGATTATATTTTAAATATGGAATGATAAAAACATATTTTCAAAACTTTCAAAAATTGTTCAAATTAAAAGTACATGTGTTAGTATGAGGTTTATATTATTGAAACATTTTTTTTTTCCCGGGCACATCCTGTCTCATAATAGCTCAGAAACAAGATGACTTACCAGGAAACCATCCCAATAGTGTAATAATAGAAATCAATTAAATGATGTCCATTCGAGAGTGCATAATCTAACGTGATTTTGACGCATAAATTGTTAGCCCTCGTAAACCCGTTTTCGAGAAATCTACATTTAAGTTTGAGTAAAATTGTAGTGACGAGAAAGGAGTGGGAGGAGACACCTTAAAACCTACCAGAACCAGACTTTTATCAATTAGGTTGATTTCTTTAGAAATCGACCTATTGCAATCACTTCGTTTATCTATCTATCTATATATATATATAATTAAAATTTTGTCATCACGATAACTCCCGAAATAATACTGCAAATGGAACCAAATTTGGACAGTGAACTGATCTTATAAATATCTTGGATGAGTTTCTTAACCAAGTTGCTCCGGCGTTTTGTTTTCAATTGGCAGCCACTTGAAAATTTCAACCCGACATTGTGAAAAGCATATTTAAAGCAAGATTTGCTTGAATTTTGATGTAAATAAAGGCCACATAAGAGTCTCAATGAAGTTTATTAATGAAGTTTATCCGCCATTTTTAATAAAGTGGCAGATATTTTAAGTTAAGCGGGACCACTTGAAATCAGACTACCACTTGAAAATTTAAAATCACTATAACTTCAGAAATAATACTCCAAATCGAACCAAATTTAGACAGTGTCTTAACTTATCTTATAAATATCTTAGAAGAGTTTATTAACGAAGTTGCTCCGTCATTTTATTTTCAAGTGGAGACCACTTGAAATTTTCAAATTCAAATTGTAAAAAGCGTATTCCGAATTTGTTTGAAATTTGATGCAAATATAGAACACATAAGAGTCTCAATGAAGTTTATTAATGAAATTTTTCCGTCATTTTTAATAAAGTGGTAGATATCTTAAGTTAAGCGGGGCCACTTGAAATCACGCTACCACTTGAAAATTTAAAATCACAATAACTTGCGAAATAATACTCCAAATCGATCCAAATTTGGACAGTGTCTTAACTTATCAAAAAAATAACTTAGATGAATTTGTTAACCAAGTTGCTCCGCCATTTTGTTTTCAAGTGGAGACCACTTGAAAATTTCAAATTCAACTTGTAAAAAGCGTATTCCGAATTTTTTTTTTTTTTAATTTTGATGCATACATAGATTACACAAGTGTCTCAAATAACTTTCCGCCACTTTATTAAAAGTGGCGGATATCTTAAGTTAAGCGGAACCACTTGAAATCAGGCCACCACTTGAAAATTTAAAACCATGATAACTTCCGAAATAATACTCCAAATGGAACCAAATTCGAACAGTGTCTTAACTTATCTTATAAATATCTTAGATGAGTTTGTTAACCAAGTTGCTCCGCCATTTTGTTTTCAAGTGGAGACCACTTGAAAATTTCAAATTTAAATTGTAAAAAGTGTATTCCGAAATTGTTTGAATTTTGATGTAAATACAGACCACATAAGGATCTCAATGAAGTTTATTAATAAAATTTATCCGCCATTTTTAATAAAGTGGCAGATATCTTAAGTTAAGCGGGGCCACTTGAAATCAGGCTCCCACTTGAAAATTTAAAATCACGATAACTTCTGAAATAATACTCCAAATTGAACCAAATTTGGACAGTGATATTATCATATAATTATCTTGAATGTTTTCACTGGACAACTTGTCCCGACATCTTGTTTCTAAGTTCCAGCCACTAGAAAATATACCATCACGATAACTTTTAAAATACTAAACTGATTCAAATAAAAAATGGATAGTGAACTTATGGTTCAAATATCTAGAATAAGTTCACTTGGTGACTTGATTCTCAATTTTATTTCCAAGTGGCGGCCACTTGAAAATTTGTCATTATCGTAACTTTAGTAATACAGAATCAATTCGCATCAAATTTAGGTAGTGGATTTATCATTCAACTGTCTCAGATAAGTTTGCTGGACATCTCACTCCACTTTTTTTACAAGTGATGCCACCTGAAAATTTCTTATGACGATATTTTTTTAAATACTGATTTAATTTAAACTAGAACTGGACAATGAACTTATAGTACAAATATACGGGATGATTTGGATGGGCAAGTTGTTTTGCGATTTTGTTTCCAAGTCGCAGCCACTTAGACTGCCACTGAAAAATTTGCCATAATAATAACTTTTGAAACACGGCACTGATTTAAACCACAGTTGGACAGTGAACCTATGCTTTAAATATCTTGGATGTGTTTGCTGGGCAACTTGTTCCACATTATTGTTTCCAAGTGGCGGCCACTTGAAAATTTGTTATCACGGTAACTTTAGAAATACTTAATCAATTCAAATCAAAGTTCAAAAATGGATTTATCATTCAAACAACAAAAATTTAGAAAATTCACGTAACTCGTGAACCAATCACGTTATTGCGTCCATCTTTGGTATTTCGATAATAAGTATTTTCTTGCCAAAAGTCGCCAAAAAAGTCGCCATAGGGGAAAAATAGCCAAATTTGGCGCCAAATCCATTACTTGCGTTACTGGATCTTGTTAATGCGTTTTAAAATTAGGCTATTTTAATGCTAAAACAAACTAGAAATGCTGAAAACTAACATTTTTATCAACTTACTAAGCCTCTTTGAAAGAATTTCTGCAAAAAAAAAAAAAAAAAAAAAAAAAAAAAATCATTTTCAAATTTTCAACGATATCTTAGATGAGCAACTTTCTCTGCCATTTTGATCGAAGTGATAGCCACTTAATTTTTCAATCTCACAAATACATTTCATATACTTGTCAACTGAGCATACCATTTTGTTTCCAAACACCTGCCATTTGAAAATTTTAAATTCACATAAAAATGTATTTATGAACCGATTTGCTTAAAACTCCATATGTGTATAGCCTACATCAATATTTCTACCAAGTGCATTAATAATTTGTAGCCGCCATTTTGAAACAAGATGACGGCTACTTGATAAGGAAAAAGAAATCAACCTACCCTTCCGAATAAGCTGGAAGGACTTGTTTTTAGATTCTATTTTAGCGAATTTTTCGACATTATATCTCAATTGAATACATCTCAAAGCTGAAATGGGCAACTTATTAACCCGTTAGCGCCCAGTGTCTTCATTTGAGGAAAGCTAATAAAATGGCACGTATATTTTTTGTGGTTTCTTGGAATGATTTCTGCTTTTTAGTGACAGTTTATAGCGTCACTCTAAATGATCCCTGAAAGTTTTATGTACCTACTATTAATTATTATTTCATAATTTGGATAGTCATTTTATGATTTTTTATTCGTCGCACATATATTTGCTTTTTGCACAGTTATACTAACTTAAATCAAGTTGAATAATAACATATATTATAATACTTTACTTTCGAGGTCTTTGTCAACATATAATAGGAAATTAATTTATCACAAAGTTTTCTCGCTAGAACACTAAACGTCAATAAATGAGGATAGGCTTTAAATTTAAAATTATCAGAAGAATTGTTTAAGTTAATATATTTTACTGTCAGTTGTCTATATTAATTTAGAAGTGAATTAATCAGCTAATATTATTTTGCAAAATTAATTCAGGTGTTAAAGGGTTAATGCATCAAAGAACATGTTTTTCTATGCTCTTTCGATTTCTGTTTGTTTTAGATGTCATTCATTGTATCAGTAAGACGTGGTCTTATCGATTCAGGCGTTGTTGTACCGATTATTAGCGAAGTTTAAGAATTTATAACTCGAAAACAAGCTGACAAGAACCATTTTTTTATGCTTCAAAAAACATATATGCTCTTTCGATTTATGCTTATTAGGATTTTTTTTTTTTTAATATAATAAGAGATGGTTTCATGGTTAGATTTGAAGAATTAGTGTTCTCAATTTTAAAACTAATCCCCTTCTGAAAAATAATACAGCATGACCTAACTTTTTATTTTATTTATTTATTTATTTAAATTCGTCTCCTCTGGAGAATGGTTTGGTATGTTCTAATTTTTTAGACAATACACGTTTGAAGTCTTTTATAAACAGATATCAAGTTTTTATAGATTAATGTCTTTATTCGTTACCATTAAAACTTATAGATAGATAAATAATTCAAGTGTAAATTTGGTATTTTGAAGATCTTATGGCAATGTCTATTAAAAATGTTGATCAAAATTGGTAAGCTGCAATAAATGATTTGGGTAAAAATTCAGCGAATGATTTGAAAAATATTTATTTACTTATTTATTTATAAAGCCTTAATTTTTTTTTTCTCTATAGCTACAACATTTATACAGGATGTTGATGGGCGGTAACCTAGCTCACAAAAAATACAAGACGCATAAGTCTGTTTCTGTAACTAACAGGGTAAGAGAAAGCAAAAGTATTGTCTTATCAAATTATTTAAAATGGTTTTGAATCACTAGTTAAGAACTTAGATAGTACATAAAAATACATATATATGAGTGTGTAAGATACATTAATTAAGACTAATGTAACTTTTCATACTTTTCGCAGCTGATATTTTTCTCTAAAATAACTTTTTATAAGATGTACCTGTTGTTATTATTATTATTTTTTTTTAATTAAAAAAAAAAAAAGCAATATAAAATCTTAGTGTAAAAAGTCTAAATACTATTTATTTTAATATAATATACATTAAGTAGGATCCTTAGTAAATCTGTGTGTTAAAGAATAAATATATTTAATTATAAAGTAAAAGAAGTATGAAAAGAAGGAGAAATGCAATTAAAATATAAATAAAATAATTACGCATAAAATTAATGCCATCATTATAAAAATTTATTTTAAAAAAACTTTTTTTTTCCTTTTTAAACAAAATATCTTATTATTTATATGATAAAAGGATCTTATTATTTACACAAAATTAATGTAATGTTGCATTAGGAATGTATTTGTGATGTCGATCATATACAAATACAAATTTTATAACAGTCTAGTGAGAAATAACATTAAATTAAACATTATAGAGTATATTTCGAGAATACTCGACGTTATACTATATAGTTTTTAGCAGTGCTTATGTCAAGATACAAATTCTCAATAGCTAACATTCTAAGATCAAAAGCAAAAGCATATCGTAAAAATGAATGATTTAGGAATACAATGTCTAATAAGGAAAGAGTCACGACTACACATAAAATAAATGCATAAGTTAATAAAATTAATTAGTTAACTAATTAATTAATTTAAAAAAATCAGGGGTTCCTCTCATGTATAGATTTTTTTTTTTTTTTTTTTTTTTTTTTGATCAAAAGAGACGGGGAAAAACTATATACTTAGTTCCTCATTCTTAAAACGAAGGCAGGCATATGTGAAAGAGTATTTTCACATATATTAGTTTTAATTATATTCTCAAATAAATTTAATAATTAAATACTATATTTTCAATAAATAAAGTTTCTATTAAAATAGATAACAAAATCTTGAATTATCTTTTATATTTAATCACATTTGTCTCTCTATAAATAAAGATCTTAATTCTAATAATATTTTATCTGTTAATCTATTAAATAAATCTGTTGCGAAGAAAAGCAAATATTCTTTAAAATTAATAATTTATTTCTACTAATCTGAAGGTCTCTTTATCAAATATCCGTCCCTCGGAATTCTAATCTCTCAATGCTAAACCGTTTAATAATATAAAATATAAAGAATATTAGTTTCATCAATTAATTGTTTCCATAAGTTACATTTCATTCTTTTAAAATGCGTAAGTCTATTTATTATAGCTAAATTGAGCAATAAATTCCCGTTGTAACATCCTTAAAGCGTCATATACAGTGCAGCCACATATCCTAAAACTATGAGTAAGGACGCGTCCAAAATGTTGGAGGGATGCCAGCTTGACCGACAGTTTGAAATTTGGAAAACATCCAATAATTCCGCGCTCTGTTATTGCTCATTTTCTCTGATTCAGATGACTGTCACCCCTTTTTAGCATTGGACTCGTTGAGTTAGCATTTGCGCAGATGCTTCCATGGTTTCATGAAATGTGGCCAAAGAATATATAATTTTGATGACAGGATGTAGATTTCATGTCTTCTTGGAAACAGACGAGTTTTATGGAGTGAGGTTTGGTATAAGTGATTGTCATAAATTTTTATAACGAACTCTCTAAATTCAAAATATTTATATTAATTTATTTGAGAGATAAAGGAACATGTTTTGTTATGAATTTGGCGCTATTTTCTAAATCTTGGCTTGGTTTCGCTCAGTCTGCTTGAGACTGTCATTAAGTGAACTTAATGCTTTCGCTCAAAACCACTGCCCAAGTAACACGCGATCACTAGCCCTCTCTCTCTACTTGAAAATTTGTTTGACACCACCTGAGTGTCTTGAAGAAAATATTTTTATGTATTTTTTCTTAACAAAAAAAAAAAAAAAGATTATAAAAGATTGTAATATGTAAGAAAATTAAATCAATCTATTTTAAAATCTGTTTAAAAAAAAAAAAAGAAAGAAAGAAAGAAAGAAAGAAAAAGAAAAAAGAAAAATCTGTAAATTCGAACATACTGCCAGATAAATGTGGTGAATTCATCCCAAAATAGGAATTTAAGTGAATATACGAAGAAAAGCATGTAGAAGATCTCTCTCTCTCTCTCTCTCTGTATATATATATATATATATACCTATATGTAACCAAACTTGTGTAATATCGTCTTCTTCGCTTTCCTGTAAGCAAATGAATCAAACTGACAAACATTTTATAGATTTCGTTCGACGAAGGACAGCGAATTTATAGTCCATGTTTCCAATATCACATACACAGCCGGGTAAATTTATATAAAAATTTTGTGGACCTACAAAAGTTGAAGAGAATCCTAAGACGATGACTGATCGCCTCAATCATAAATTTTAAACAAATCGTATGAGTACTTACACCATTTTAGACAATTAGTAATTTTTGCGCTCATGAACTGTTAAATTTTGAATTACTGTGAGGAATAGTGAATTCTTTACATTTTGATTTTAGAAATGTTAAAAATTTCCTTTCTGCCCCCTCGTGCAGTTGTAGTATCCTTTTCATAAACTGTATGTAGAATCTGTGTTACATTTTATTTATTTTTGCCTAATTTACGAATCTAATTGACCATAACTTGGAGTATAATAAAACACAGAAAACGTTATTATAAGTTTATTTAATTTTTTTTTAAATAGGAAAACATTAAATATATATTGTATTTCATTCAGCACAGTGCAATAAAAATAACATTTTAAATTGTTTAGATAATTGTATGCAAAAAGTATTTCTCTTCCCGCAGACTGTTAAAAATTAAAATTAATTTTTTATATAAATTTAAACAAATATATATACTTAATCAAAAGTAAACAAAATAACAGCATTAAAAAAATAGTAAGTTATAAACAGCAGCTTTTTTCTCTTTTATTTAATTTTGGAGAATTTTTTATTCAGATATTATTTTCCAATGATAATATTTGCTAAAAAATCTTATGCATTTTTATAACATAAATTTTATAACATGTTTTGTATTATTAACTATGTAAAAGAACTGTTTATAAAATTGTAAAGGAAAATTTTCATCCAGATAAAAATTACCTTATAAATAATATGCAATGTGCAGTTTTCTGACAAATGCATAGTTTTCATATCTCCTCTGAACTTGCCCACGTATTCATAAATTTCTGCTGAAGTATATAAATAAATATGAATCAGAAATCCACTATCAATAACACTTTTCAACTGCATAAATGATTTATTTCTCAAGCAATATAGTTTTACTAACATTAAATAATGAAAGAACTAAAATTATCTTTTATTGATACAGAAAATAAATAAAAAAAATTTCGTATTTTATAAAACTTTTCGTGTTCGCTAGATTGTTATTGACAAGATTTCAAAATTATTTAGCCCACAAAATGTTAAAATATTTTCAGTTGCTATGCAACATCATTATTTGAAATTAAATATTTATGAGAAAACATATTTTAAAGAATTGTATCTAAAAAATTGCCAAACAGTCCTAAATGTTATTTATTCAGTTTTGTATACAAGTGATCAGCAGGAATTTTTTTTTCTAAAATGATATGCAATGCTTTACTTTTTACATCTTTAATTTTTATGAATTTTGCTCAAAGGGTGGAAAAAAGGTAATTTTTTCTAAATTAATGCAAATTCACATATTAACTTTGCTCATGCAGTTATGTTATGTATATATATATATATATATATATATACATACTATAATATTGTAATATTTTATAATATCAAGGTATATAGCTAAAAAATAAATAAAATAAAAACTAGTATGCTGTGGCCACCATATGACTTTCTTTATTTTCCTCTAGAAATTCACTCGGTGCAAATAATTTATTAAAATTATCTTTCATGATGAATGTAGACGCTTTTCTTTCTTTAGAAGTATTATACTAAATATCCAAAGAAACTCAATTTTATTCTGAATATGACACTTTAATAAAGGCGTTTTTTTTTTTTTTTTTTTTTTTTTTTTTTTTTTTTTGTCGTTGTTGTTGTTGTCTTTGAGTTGTTATTAAAGTAGAAAAAAATCGATAATTTTATTTTAAATTATCACAAATAGATGGTTTAACCATTCGTTTTAAAGGTATTGACGAGATTTTTTGAAAGATACCCATAATGAAAATTTGTCCTCCTCGGGGAGGGGCTTCACCCTAGGGGGTGGAAGCAATAATCCTACATATACAAAAAAAAAAAAAAAAAAAAAAAAAAATTCCAGTTGACTATCACTATTATAAATAATCCTTTCTAATTTCATAACGATATTTTAAAAATAAATCAATTTATGTACATTTATAAGAAATTTTGTCCTATAGCGCCAGGTTAAAAATTTAGAAAAAGCGGGACAACAACGCCAACTGTTGGACTATTTTTACCAAATGTTAATAGGTACTAATCGATGGCAAGGTGCAACTACATATCAACTTGTATGAAATTTTGTGCAGAAGTTACTGAGATACAGTTGTTACAAAATTTTGCCCACATACACACAGACAGACATTTTCTAAAATTGGTCAAATCATGTTCTAGACCTCTTAAAACGTGTAAATCTAACGAAAACCCGAAATCGAAAAATTTTACGAAGCAAATACTTTTTTCTATTGATTACAGAAACAAGTAGAGATGAAAATAAATTAAAAAAATTATCACTAAAAACTCCAAAAATAAAAATTACAGAAAATGGAGAACTGTAATTAATTGTTATTAAGTGAGATTATTATGAAAATAAAAAATAAATAAAGACTTGATAATCATAACTAAACGACAAAAATCCTTTGAAACACAAAATACTTAATACAATCTGTCTACTAGCCCAGATATTTCTCAAAATATTAATATCTTAGACTGTTAATATTTTGTATATATAGATTGTATGTATATATTTCTTCTTCTTTTTGTTTTGTATTGTAACCAACCACTTTTTCTTATACAATCGAATATTAACAAATTTATATCAACAATAATAACGATGATGATGATCATATATCGACATGTAGTTTCAATAATGATTATTTTTCTATTTTTAAAGAAAATATAAATTTTTCAAACCTCCTTTATCTTCAAATAATACCTATACGCTTTATAAGCACTATATTTTATCATTGTTTTCATTATAACAAATTCTGAATATGGACTGTGAAAAATTACAGAAAAAATAGACTGACTATACAAGCTAACTAAAGGACAATACTAATTCCGTTTTTTCCCGAATATTTTTCGTTTAATTCAGATTATTATTATTATTATTATTATTATTATTATTATTATTTTTATTATTATTTATGGAGGGATTTCTGGGAAAAAATGGAAATAAAAGGTAAAAATCTGTAAATCTGGTGTTGACATCCCATTTGGCAGCTCAGTTTCTGTTTATTTATTTATTTATTTATTTATTCTTTTTCATAATATTTTACAATGAGTGCATGAGACTTTAATTACATTTCAAAACGTGTAGAAACAAATCATATATAATTCAATATAATGTTATAAATTAAATTTTGTAAAGTTCTTTAAAAATTAGTACATTAAATATTATTATTTCTTATAGCCAATATAGGTATATTGTGTATATAAATATGATATATTAGAAGATGAATAATATCTTTATACATATATGTGTGTGAGTGTATATGTGTATGTATATATATATATATATATATATATATATATATATATATATATATATATATACAGAGAGAGAGAGAGAGAGAAAATTTAAAAGATATTAAGTAAATGTAAATTTCTCCATTACAATTCTTTGTTTGTGTATCTGAATTTAAAAGAACAATCAAAAGAACAATAGTGCTGAGTTTATTATTTAACATCTTTTTCGTTTAATTTTTATTAATAAAGCGTTTAAGGGGGAAGAAAAGATAACTGTAAAAAACAATAGTTTTTATTTAGCCTTTTTTTTTTTTTTTTTTTTTTTTTTTTTCGTAATAAATCAAAAAAGAAATTTTTATACCATAAATTTGCTAATACATTTTAAGCTTCAAAATGTATTTCTGTATAGTTTACAACAAAATTATAAAGTTTATGAGAGTGATTGCGTTTATAAAAATTTAAACTAATTTTTACTTTAAATTTCATTTTTCCCATTTTTAACACTTTTCAACAAAGTTGAAAAGGGTTAATGACTTCTTTTTGTCTGCCAGTCTGTCTAACCGTCTGCTAGTCTGTCCGCCGGTCTGTCTGTCTGCGCTCTAACTCCCGTAAATATTTATGGAATATGGAAACTGATGTATGTTATTCAAGTTCATTATCAGATGTTCCCTATTTAAAATGGAGTGCTTACCTCTACTGGTACGCTCGAAAGTATTCCAAAGCGTTGTGTTCTATGGGAGGTATTTCTATAAAGCGTCTTTTAATACCTTTGCTGTACACAAATCTTAATGAAATTGAAATATGTTATTCAAGTTCACTATCAGATGTTTATTATGTAAAATGGAGTAAATACCAGCACTGGTTTGTGTACAGGGACACCCGAAAGTATTCCAAAGCATTGCATTCTGTGAGAGGTATTTCTATAAACCAAATTTTAATAACTTTACTTTTCACAAAGCTTAATGAAATTGAAATATGTTATTCATATGCACAAAAGAATGCTTGCTATAGAATATTGTATGATGAGCATTAGTTTTACAGGGACACACAAAAATATTTAGTTTCTTTAAGAGATATTGATAACAATTTGCCGGAATTGCACTTTCGTTTAGATTAAGCGTTTTTAGCATTTTCAAACAATTTTTAAGTGTGAAAATTATTTCAATTTGTGTATTTGTCTGTTCGATTGCTTATCTTTCTTTCTGTCTGTCTCCCGCTCCAGCGTCCGTAAATATTTTCAGAATTTAAAAAAAATGTTATATATTAGTCATGTTTACTATGGAATGTTTCTATTTAAAATGGCATTAATATGTCCTGTACAACTAGTTTATGAACAGGGACAACCAAACAAAAATGCCAATATATTGCGTTTTAAGAGACACATTTTTAAAAATCACATTTAAATAACTTTCTACAGTAAAAATCATAAAGAAATTTTTATGTATTATTAATATTGTAACATAATACTTTGTAATATGTTCAACTTTCAGATTTACAGGGCTACACTAAAATATTCAATTGTATTAAGGGCTGCAATTATAATCGAACGACTGCATTTTCTTTTGTGTTAAGCCTTTTTAACACTTTCCAACAATGTCTAAGAGTGATTTAAAATTCAATTAGTCTACCTGTATACTTTTCAGTGCTTCTGTCTGTCTGTTGTGTGATAACGTAGGCTAAGTATAGTGAAAGATATATGATATAACAAATGCGTGCAGTTGGAGAGTGTTAATAATCAATGCGTACTGCATGATTTTTTCGTTTTCGTTTACACTTATTGTACGATATTCTTAATTTACTTTTAAATTTTATTTATTTATTTTTTTTTTCACGTTGCCTCTTTGTGACCCAGTAAATTTCCTACCAATCTAATCCCGTGATAAGTCCAGAACTGACAATTTTGTGAACGCCACTTTTAATCTTTTACCCTCTACATCAAGCTTAACTTCATCTATAACTGTAAAATTATTGTGATATATATGGAAATGAACACGATCAAGAACACGATTGAAAAAAAGAATGTTTTTCCTGATGATGACTTGTTAGTCAAGGCAAAAAGCTCCGAAAACAATGTATTTTAATTGCAAATAATTTGTTTATTAAATATGTTTAATATTGGCGTGTTTTTAAAGTGTCTTTTAACAAATTATATAATTATACACATGTTTTTAACTAGTCTCTCTTTCTGAGAAATAATATCTTTTCGATATTAATATCGCAAATGTAATATTATCGAGCTATAAATTATAGTTTATTACGCCAATGATGCACGCACTATGTCTAGTTTACAAGTTCTGCTTTTAATCTGATTATAGCACACAAATGCAGATTTTAAATAATAACCTATCAGTGATGTAGAAAATAATGATACTAATAATACTAGTTCGAAGTGCATATTTCGTAAATCGATACAACAGACGGTCACTTATAACTGCTGGTCGTATTGCAATAATTATATGAAATTCGTATTTTTTTATTTATTATTGTTATTTCACTCCATATGTTCGATATCATAGCAAAATTAAATCCTGTTTATAGTCTGAACGAAAAATGCACATTTTCAAATCTATCAATGAGATCTGTGACAAACAAACAATCTGGCAAAAGTAATCATGGTAATGAAGATTGGCACGCATTAAACATAAGGATTAATAAAAATTGATTATTGTAACTTTTTCTTTCGACGTATAACTAATTGGAATAGAGTATGGCTATTAACGTTTAATAAAAAAATTTAAAACATATGAAAAATACGAGTTGCTTCTACAAATTTATTCTACCCTACGTGTTATATTTCCTTTTAAATGAATCTGGTGTGGCACTCACACTACCTGGTCTCAACCTACATTACTATAGGCATATTATCACACTTTAAGATGTAACTTATGAGTCAATATATCTTAAAATTTCTTGTGCATTTTAAACATCAATTCAAAACAGTTTTAGAAACAACTTTATTTGATAAAAATTTCTATGTCATGGGGCTACCACCTTCTTCGACTCCCTGTTTGAAAACTTGCTACACACATAGAAATTTAAGGTTTTTATTAAATTTTAACTTTTTTTTTTTCAAATTATTTAGAGAATTTTCACCCAAATCATTCTCTGAAACTTATTCGATTAATTTTGAATAACAATTTATATTATCTGTAAATTATATACCGGGTGTTCCATAAGTCTGTAGACATTTTAAAAATTCATAAAAATTGAAGGAATGGGTAGAATTCAGCGTGGTTTGTGAAAACGTTGTTCTCATGAAGGGGATTTTTTTTCTGGTAAAGAAAAAATAAGTTAAATTTTTTCGTTGATAGAAAATGCTGCTGGAATGCGTAACGAGAAATATGAAAATTAGAGTCCTGTAAATTGCACGTTTTTAAGATCAACACAGCTTATTTCTTATTGTATTTTCCATTTGCGCTTACATGGAGTTTTAATTGTGATGTTGACTTGCTTATTTTCCCTATTATAATTTTCCTTGCATATTTTCCCTTGCTTATATCCCTACGAACTGCCGACTGAAGCTGAAGTTAGCAGTGTTTTAACTCGTTTGTAAACTGTAATTTGAGGTGATGACGGACACATAGAATAGTACTTATATGCCTGTAAACACTTGCATGCAAATTGAAATAGTTTTTGATAGAAATGTTTTATTTCCTCACGTACAGCGCCCTCTATGGAGGAAAAAATTAACTGCTAATTTTTCTTCCCCAAAAAAATCCCCTCTTCACGAGAATCACTTTTGAAAGATTTCAAAGACGGAAGGAGACCATATACTGAAGAAAGCGACTTGGTGATACATCTAGGCCATGTCGTGTTTTAGTCCCAGGCTCATTAGCCGCTGTAGCAGGAAAAACGGGAAGTGATTTTTCGTCAATTAAATAAAAATTTAAGGTCAGTTCGGATTTCAGACAAGACAGAATTCGGATAATTGATATCCATTGAGAGCAAGTCACAAATCACTACTGAAGAATTTAAGTTCAATTTTATTTTGTAAAAATAATTTTCAGGGCGTTAATATTAGGGCAGTTCTCAAAAGGTGGGCACAGAACACACACCATAACTTTAAGCTTTAATAATAAATATAAATGTAATTTTCATTGACTTGAATTTTTTTCACTGAAATTTTAATTCTGTTCAAAGACAAGAATTGATACAATTTATTCTAAAAGATTTGTGTAAATTTATTGTTTGAGACTAAAAGGGTGAATTTTGACATCTATGTGTTTACATCTCATTCAAGATGTAAACACATCTTGAACTCGTTTAAAAAATATCATCTAACAATCTTGGTTCCTATCATTTTTGGCCTTTTTAGAAATTCATTCTTGCTCGTCTTCGGTCATCATTCGATCTCAGGACTCGGTTCTAGAAACAACAAAATATCGTTAAAGCCCTCTCCCTCAGCTCTTCATATCCGTAATGTGCATCTCTATGTTTTAACAACGACTTTTATGTAACATTTATTTAGTTGAAATTGATTGACAATATTTACAAGTTATGATTTCTTAAATAAAATAAATTAGATCCTTACTGTTATGTCTTTCATTTAAAGTTGCATTTTATTCTACGAACTTTAGTTATTGCTGCGATATACTACTTTCAATCTCGGCACATTACCTAAAAATACCGTTATAGGCCGCTCACCACTATTCTGCAGTTTTGAGCGATTTTAACCTCCAGTGAAAAGCTCTGACGGGAGTTGTCACGCTACACTGTAGAATTTTGAAAGAGCTCGTCTCTAAATGTTAAGCCTCCCCCGTTGTCTATTGCACAAACAAACAAAAGAATAACTTTTTCGCAAACAGTGTTCAATTCTACCAATTTCTTCAATTTTTATGATTTTTTAAAATGTCTACAATCTATGGGACACCCGGTACGTTCCAAACAATGTGCTTAAACTTAGCACAGCACATAAAAATCTAGCATGACATAGCTTGAAATGCATTTAGAGTCATTTTCGATTATAATACTAATATGTCGAATTTCTTTGTGTAGTCCTGTAAATAAAGGATAAACATTTTTCAAAAGATGTTGCATATAAAACATATTTTGGGATACAAATAAATAATGTGCATCAATTTCCTTTTGTTTAGTACAGTTTATATGTGTTAAACTATCAGAAATTTTCCCTATAGACGTAATGTATTTAAATATTTAAAATTTTAATCTCTCCTATCCACCTGTAAACAACGTATTTTTACTTTCCGAACACTATAGTGAGGAAAGTGTTGTAATCATGTCAAAAATCCGAATTTGAGATTTTGATGTTTCTATACGTTTCGAAGTCCCCTGAGTCTGTTTTAACTATTTTTACGATGATGTATGTATATGTGTGTGTATGTGTGTGTGTATGTGTGTGTGTATGGATGTATGCGTGTATATATATATATGTGTGTATATGTCTGTTAGTGGACAAGCTAGCGTCTAAACGCTTTGTTCGAATAAGCTGAAGGTTGGTACGTATATTGTAATTCACCATAGTACAAACCCTATTGATTTTGGTGAATCTAGCACTTATAGTATTTTACAGGGACACCAGAAATAATTCTTTATCATTATGGCCTATGGGGCCAAATTTTTAAAAGTGCGATAGCGTCTAAACGCTTCATTAATCTGAGCAAAAAATTTGTACACCTGTTATTGGCCACAGTTGCTCCAACTGAATAGACTTTGGTGAATTTAGCACTCACAGTTTTTTTACAGGGACACAAAGAAAAATTCTTTATCATTATGGCCTATGGGACCAAATTTTTAAAAGTGCGATAGCATCTAAACGCCTTATTCAATTGAGCTAAAAGTTTATATGAATATTATAAATCACTGTTGCACTAACTATAAGCATTTTGGTGAATCTGGTTTTTATAGGTTTTTACAGGGACACAACGAAAAATTCTTTATTATTATGATCTATGGGCTCAAAGTTCAGTAGCGTTAAATAAAACCTCGTGTAATATATGGAGAAAAATTCTCAAACACACTATTATGGCTTTCTCTCTTTTGTTTGTTTAACAAATCCTCTTTCTTTACTTTATCTACAAAAGTGTTAATTACCCAATATTCGGAAAGTCGAATGGAGTCACTCCAGATTTTTTTTTTTTTTGTTTGTTTGATTTTCAGCTCTGGTTTTTGTATATCATGTTTTGAAATCCCTTGAATACGAAAATGAAATTCTTAGCCGTTGATCTGTACTTATGTCTGTTATCAACAACACTCAAAAACAAATAACTGCTGGAAATTCAAATCTAGTATTTTGAAGTTTGATCAGGTTACCACTTGAAAAGTTTGAACAATATTAGTCAGTTTCTAGGAATATTGCTGGTGAAAATTGTCAGAATATTTTGGAATAAACTTTTTAATTAAATAACAGAGATTAATTTATTATTATTATTATATATATATATATATATATATATATATTGATATTATAACTGAACAGAAGGTTGATAGGGCTGTAGCCTCCCCTCACACTGAATGATAGGCGAAATAATATTGTTCCTAAACTTATTTTAGATTATTTTTAAAGTAGGTTGAACTTCATTTTATTACCTCATTGATTTTACTCCTCAGTCTGCAATTTGTCTTTATAGTATTGAAATGCAAGGTAAGAGAAAGTTGTAGGAGTGCACCATCAGATTATTTTTTCTTTTAATTAATTGAATTTCCCTCAAGTTTTGAAAATGCTTAACAAGAGGTATTGATTTTTTATGTAGCCGAATATAGTCGAGAAGTAAATTTATTAAAAACGAAAATAAATACATTTCTATATCAAATAAATCGTTTTACAAATTGCATATTTTAAAGTCATGAGTTGTTATTTTTTATCACATTTTATTTCCCCTGCATTTAAAAAACGCACCAAAGTAATTTATAAGTAAACAGTTTTGTTTACTGAAATAAAGCGCTCTTGTTTTTTATAATGACTACAATTAAGATCATTTATTATTTAAACTTCTTCATCTGTTTCAAGTTAGTAGTCCCTGTTTATAAATGGTAAACAAAATATACTAGTGCCATGGTAATATTAACGTTCAATAAAGTTTCATATCGTTTGTGGCGCTATAATTAGAGTAAGGTACATATATTTCTAACAATTTATTTTATTTTATTGTATAATTACAATCATTATTATTATTTTGTTTGTTTCTCTAATTTCAGGGCTTCCGATTAAAAATCGCGAACTTACTCTTAGAGATAGAAAAGGAATAATAGAGAGGAAATAAAAATTTTAGATGGCTTTTCAATAATTCAATGCAGAAATAGCAAAATCAATTTTATGTTTTGTTGCTTTTGCTACATGTATACATGTTATACATGCAATTGCATATTGTCAAAAAAGGTACTTAAAATTTAATATAAGTCATTGTCAGACATATAAGAAATTTAGAAGGATAAAAAAAAAATTCATTTAACTCATAAGTGGAGAAATTTTATTTTATTTATTTATTCATTTGTTTTTATTATTATTTTTTAAGTATTCAACGTTTCAATATCTAACGATTGTAATAATAAATTAATTGTATAAAAATTAATAGTTATAACTTAATATGCGACGTTTAACATGTATAAAAATTTTTAAGCCTTAAAAGTAAGAGCCTAAAAAGTAAATCGAATATACAAAAGGCCTGTAATTTATTTTCCGCGTGGCTTTTTCATTCGGTATTATGCATGCTGTGCAAACAGATTTGATAATTCTATCTGTTTATTTTATTTTATGTTATTTTACTTTGCTAAAACTTGTTTTGGTACAAAGTAAATTTGTTAAAAAGAACGTACTTTACGAAGAAAAAATGAATTGTTAAGTTTTTAAAAAGTTACATAAGTGGAAATAAAAGATAAAAATTCTATTACTATGCACAAACATATGGTACTTACCTGAAAATTCTAAAATGTATATTCAGTGTGAATTTGAGATTTAAGGTAGTGTAAGATTAAAGTAGAAGAATTGAATAATATAAATAACTTAATGGAAATAAAGAAAGTAATATTTTAAAATAGAAAAGTTCAAATTAATATAAGTCCTGATTCAATCTATTGGTCTTCTGGTAAGTGACGTCACATCAATGTACAGGTACCTATGAACTGTATTGTCCAATCCATGATCTGTTAATTCCCCTTTACTTGTATTAATTCTAAAACAGATCAATCTTCAATATGTAATCGTTTGTGTAATATGTGTATGCAAGCTGTAATTGTCTTAGTCATTTATTAAATTCTATGTGTTAAAAATGTAGACGCCTCGTCATATCATAGTTATGGATTAATTATAAATCTTCTCCTGCTAAACATATAGTACAATAATTTTTAAAGGTATTTTACAAAAAACATTGCTAAATAAGATTTTTTTTTTTTTTAATATTCATTTATTTAAAATGCACAATGATTATAAAGAAAATTTAGGAATACTCATAAGAAAACATCCAGTAATTTAAATTGCAAGGAGAATTAATAGGATAAAAGAAATAAAAAATTATTTAGCCAAATTCAATGATATAATAATAATCTATGTTTCAATCAATTCAAGCTATTTCGGTTCACTCGTTCTATATAACAGGGGTGACCAACCCGCGTAGATTTTTGTGGCCCACAAGGAGACTAACGATAAAGTTTGACATCTTTGGTTAACACATTAAAAATTAATAAATCTGTTCTGACTTTTCGAAGAAAAAGTACCTTTCAACTATTATGATAGCTAAAGAACCATACAGTTGTAATGAAATATTAGTTCAATATTAGAATTTATGATGATCACACTATACTAGGTTTAATACTGCTTAACTTTACTTCAAGTTTTAAAATGCTAAAAATGAGACAAAAAAATTTCTTGTAACCTAATAAAGTAGAAAATTAAACTTATAGAAAGCGGAAAAACAAATAAACATTTCTACCTACTAAATCATACTATAAAAATGAAGAAAATACATGTTAGTATTTTGAACTATTTCTACATTTTAATGCCAGTGCAATAAAAAAATAAATCCAAAAATTAAATAACACGCACCATTATTGAATATCCATTAACTTGCATTGATATTATTACAACTTGATATTATATTTAAACCTTATTATTAAAATAAACAACTAAATTAATGTTTAAAAGATTTATAATAAATAGTTTTGTTTACCGAAATAAAACTTTTATGAAAAAATAAAATATTTCAGGTAATTTATTACTTAAACCTCTTCACCTGTTTCAAGTCGATAGATATTTTCAATAAATGGTAAACAAAATGTCTACTGTCATGAAAACATTTATATTCAATACAGTGATATATCATTAGTTACAAAAAGCAAATATGCATTATAATTAGTACATGTCACACAAGTTTCTAACGATTTTTATTGTTTACC